>NW_026843744.1:1376716-1748568 GCF_029531705.1 Pantherophis guttatus | reverse complement strand
CTTCCTTCCTTCCTTCCTTCCTTCCTTTCTTTTTCTTACTTTTCTTTCCTCTTCTTTTTTCTCATGAAACATCTGCAAGAAAACAAGCAACCTCAGAGAGGTTAGGATTGGGCCCTATCTAACAAAATGAAATTCAATGTAGAGAAAAGTAAAGTCTTACACTTAGGCAAGAAAAACCAAAAGTACACATATAGACTGGGTGAAACTAGGCTTAATAGCAGTAACTGCAAGAGGGATCTTGGAGTCTTAGTGAACAACCAGCTAAATATGAGCCAGCCGTGTTCAGTGACAGCCAAAAAAGCCAAGGCAATCCTAAATTACATTAACAGAGGGATACAATCAAGATCATGTGAGGTACTAATATTACTCTATAAAGCCTTAGTAAGACCACACCTAGAATCCTGCATCCAGTTTTGGTCACCACACTGCAAAAAAGATGTTGGGACTCTAGAAAGAGTGCAGAGAAGAGCAACCAGGATGATGAGGGGACTGGAACATACAATGAACGGTTGCAGGAACTGGACATGGCTAGTCTAGAGAAGAGAAGGACCAGGGGAGACATGATAGCATCTTTCAATATTTGAGGGGCTACCACAGAGAGGAGGAAGGGGATCAAACTATTTTCCAAAGCACCTGTAGGCCAGAGAAGGAATAATGGATGGAAACTGAACAAGGAGAGATTCAACCTAGAAATAAGGAGAAATTTTCTGACAATGAGAACAATCAACCAATGGATCAGAAGTTGCCTTCGGAGGTTATGGGAGCTTCATCACTGGAGGCTTTCAAGAAGAGATCGGACTGCCATTTGTCAGAAATGGTGTAGGGTCTCCTTCTTGGGTGGGGGGTTGGACTAGATGACCTACAAGGTCCCTTCCATCTCTGTTAATTTAAGCTAATGTTTCCCCTCCTATTTTGTTTTGAATTGTCTCTCCAGCGGACGGGGACCCTCATTTTGTCGTCGATTTGCCGCGAAACAAGCTGACCATCTGCTTCAATATCGACGGAGAACCTGGCGATATCCTTAGATTAGTTTCGGATCACAAGCACTCAGGTAGTAACCAATAACCTTGGCTGGTACGGGAACCACAGAGCTGGTGGGGCTATTGACTTGTTCCGTCAGCAGAGTTGAGTAAAAGTTTGGCCTGGCCTGACGGAAAGGAAACACTGAATGAATTTCCATCTCCCAATCCGTTTAATGGGACAAGACAAAGTTTAGAGTCAGTTTGGGACAATTTTGTACAAGCATCAAAAAAGGAAGCAAATATGAAACGGCGTTTCCTCTGGCGTTGGTTTTAAGACCCGCAATTATTGTCCAACTCCGTCAAGAACAATACATCTGTTTCTAGGAGGCAACGGTGGTCGCCTCAAAAATAGGAAATTGCTAAAGATCCGTTGGAATCGCACAACAAGCCAGACTAAACTAAAGTGCATTGTTTTGTGATTCAGTGGGTTGTGGGAACTCACCCATTGTCTTACCCTGGGAAACAGATCGTCCCAGTCTATCCTATGAGGATATTTGTGGCTCTTTTCTTTGCATTTTTTTTTAAAAAAAATACAGCTCTGTACCATACTGAGAAGTACAGCATGCAAACGGGCGGGGGGGGGGGGAATGGCAACAGATTATGTATTAAAAACTCTGGTGCAAAATCATCCAGCTTGTTTTCATGGCTAAGGTGGTTCTAGAACTCCTTGTCTCCTGGTGATTGGCCCATGGTCACTCAGATGGCTTTCATGCCTAAAGCAAGACTAGAACTCACAGTCTCCTGGTGATTGGCCCAAGGTCACCCAGATGGCTTTCATACCTAATGCAGGACTAGAACTCACTGTCTCCTGGTGATTCGTTCAAGGTCACTCAGATGGCTGTCATGGCTAAGACAGGACTAGAACTCATTGTTTCCTGGTGATTCGCTCAAGGTCGCCTAGTTGGTTTCCAAGGCTAAGGCAGGATTAGACCTCTCAGTCTCTTGATAATTGGCCCAAAGTCACCCAGCTGGCTTTCATGCCTGAGGCAGAACTAGAACTCACAGTCTTCTGAGAATTGGCCCAAAGTCACCCAGCCAGCTTTCATGGCTAAGGCAAAACTAGAACTCATTGTCTCCTGGTGATTCACTCAGGGTCACTCAGATAGCTGTCATGGGTAGGCGGGACTAAGAACTCATTGTTTCCTGGTGATTCGTTCAAGGTCGCCTAGTTGGCTTCCAAGGCTAAGGCAAGATTAGACCTCTCAATCTCTTGTTAATTGGCCCAAAATCATCCAGCTGGCTTTCATGCCTGAGGCAGAACTAGAATTCTCCGTCTCCTGATAATTGGCCCAAAGTCACCCGTCGGCTTTCATGGCTAAGGCGGGATTAGAACTCATTGTCTGCTGGTGATTCGCTCAAGGTCACCTAGTTGTCTTTGAAGGCTAAGGCAGGACTAGAACTCTCCGTCTCCTGATAATTGGCTCAAAGTCACCAAGTCGGCTTTCATACCTAAGGCAGGACTTGAACTCAAAATCTCTTGCTTTCCAGCCTGGTTCCTTAATCACTAAATCAAACTCTTGACATCTTTGCTTGTCCCTTAGGAGTGACCGTCAACGGTCAGCTCATCGGGGCACCTGCCCCACGGAAAGGTCATAAGAAACAGCGGACGTATTTCAAGAGCATCACAATTCTCAGCAACAAACCGGAAAGATCCTACCTGGAAATTTCTCCCACCAAGGTCATCTTGGATGATGAGAAGAGGCTGGTCTTTCCTTGCGACCGCAACGCCATGGTGGTGGGCAAGAATCTCCACGTCTCCATTGTGGCCCACGCCAACGTCACTGTGGTCCTACAAGAGTCCATCAGTTTTGTCATTCTGATCCACCACTACAAGAACCCCGCTCGGTATCAGAAGAACCATTTGGGTTTCTACATCTCTAACGGTCAAGGACTTTCGACAGCTTCGCATGGGCTGATAGGTAAGGGAGAAAAATGTTGGTTTCTAAGATTGGTTGGTTGGTTTAATGTTGGTTTCTAAGATTGTGTGCAGAGAGACATACAGTCGTGGCCAAAGTTGTGGAAACCTTTTGGGAAAAGTGTATTTTTGAGGTTTGATGGCTAATAACGCCACTTTTGTTTTTTGGAGTTTCAAGATAATCCTACTCCACTGCTGGAATGACCTGGGAATAGCCCAGATCTTCACCCAATTGAAAATCTATGGAGCTGACTAAAGAAACTGGTTAATCAGAAGCGGCCCAGCAATAAAACCCAGTTAATAGAAGCCATCATTCAATCTTAGTTTCACATTAGAACAGCTGCAGAACTCAAAGACTTGGTTCACTCCATGGGAAGACGTTGTAAGGCTGTAATTTATGCTAAAGGTTACCCAATGAAGTATTAACTGACATGGTGATCATTTTTGCATATCTCGGTTTTTCTACGGTGATAATTTTTGTATATCTCGGTTTTTCTACGTGTTTCACTTTTCTTCTTTATCCTGTAACTGCTATTCTAATAGCAAATCCTTCCTAAAAGTTATTGCATTACATTCTTGATTCAATTATCTTTCCATTGATATATAATTTTATGGTACTACTCCAAAAAAAAAAAAGTGGTGTTATTAACTAGTTTTAGAAAATACACTTTCCCCAAAAGGTTTCCACAATTTTGACCACTACTGTATATCTTCCATCTGAATTCTGAGAGTCGCAGTCCTAAGTACAAGTAGTCCTCGATTTACAACAGTTCACTTAGTGACCAAACTTACAACAGCACTGAAAAAAGTGATTTATGACCCTTTTTCACAGTTACGACTTTTGCAACATCCCCCCCATGATCATGTGATGATCAAAATTCAAGTCAGCAGAGGAAGTCAGATTCACCTAACAACCGTGTGATTCATTTAACAACACAGTGATTCGCTTAACAACTGTAGCATAAAAGGTCATAAAATTGGACTAAACTAAACTATCGCCTTGCTTAGCAACGGAAATCCTGGTCCCAGTTTAGTCATAAGCGGAGAACTACCCGGAGTCTCATTAATTCAATTGCTCACAAATTCCTTTTTTTAATTTTTGCAGGCCAGTTCTTGCACCAAGATGTTCAGCTGTTGACCGAGCCATTCTCAGAAAAGTGTAGCCTGGATGACTGCCAGGAAATAAAGTCTGGGAACTCGAACTCGGAGCACGCCCTCAAGTTGAAAGGGCGTTTGGTGCCCGTGGTGTGGAAGCAGAGAAAGATCTACAATGGCAAACAGGAAGTGGATTGCTGGTTTGCCAAACACAACGCCGAGAAACTAATCGACGGGGATTACAAAGACTACTTGGCCTCCCATCCCTTTGACACAGGGACTAGCACCTTGGTGAAAAACAGACTTTGAAGAGAGGAGAAACTCCCTTGCTCTCCTCCGAGAAGAACTTGTTCTTGCTCTCAAGAGAACTTTTGGGTTTTAATTGGGCTTCGTGGTGCTGAAGGAACACACTTTAATACAGGTAGTCCTCGACTTACGATCACAATTGAGCCCAAATCTCTGTTGTTAAGGGATTTTTGCCTCGTTTTATGACCTTCCTTGCCACAGTTGTTAAATAAATCAGTGCACTGGTAAAGTTACTAACATGGTCATTAATCTGGCTTCCCCATAAACTTTGTTTGTCAGAAGTTCCCAAACGGGGATCGTGTGACTCCGTGTGACACTGCAACCGTCACAAATACGAGTCAGTTGTGAATGATTTTTGATCACGTGACCACGGGGATGCTGCAATGGTCGTAAGCGTGAAACACGGTCATAAGTCACTTTTTCCAGTCGTGTTGTAACTTCAAACCCGGTCACTAAGTGAATCATTGTAAGTGGAGGACTACCTGCATTTCTCACAGCCTCGACTTACGACCACAATTGAGCTCAACATTTCTGTTGGTAATGAGAGTTAAATGAGTTTTAGCAAATTTTACGACCCGTCTTGCCACAGTCGTTAAATGATTCACTGCTGTTGTTAAGTTAGTAACACGGTTGTTGAGTGAATCTGGCTCCCCCATTGGCTTTGCTTGTCAGAAGGTCACAAAAGGGGATCATAATTAGCCCGGGAGGCAGCAACGGTCATAAATATGAACCAGTTGCCAAGCGTCTGAATTTTGATCACATGATCGTAGGGATGCTTGCACAGGTTGTAACTATGAAAAACGGTCATAAACCACATTTTTCAGTGCCGTCGTAACTTTGAACGGTCACTAAATGAACTGTGGTAAGTCGAGGACCACCTGTAGTTCTTCATTTGCAAGCAGCTGCTTGACGTTTGGTTATGCTCTGCCCCAGCTACGGACCTCAAAGAATGCAGCACACACAAAACCTATACAAAGCTTATTTTACTCAAATAACTCAGTCTTTTTCAACCAAAGGCTGTTAATAAACTTCCTTAACAGCCTACAAGCATTCTAAGATAAGGTAATCACAGTCTTACTAGAGTTGACAGAAAGCCCAGAAGCAAATTTTGCAGAGAATCCAGACGTGAAGGAGATTGAACTAAAGTTGTTCCCTACAGCTTGCTTCAGTCGGCGTTCCTCCTTAAATAGGCTAAGGGAATGGCCAATTAGCCCCAAGCCTTACTCTCAAGGAGACCTCCTCCTGAGGAGCCACTCCTGCCTTTTAATAACTCTGCGCGCCCGTGCATCGAGAAAAGGCTCCTCCTCTTCTTCCTCTTCACTTATGGGAGCTTCTGGAGGTTCTGAAGGCCCTGGCTGAATCCCCGCCTCTGGCACCACATCTTCTCCAGCCTCCTCGCTGTCTGACTCGAGTGCCAGCTGCACAGGCTGCTGGCGCAGCACCACACCAGCCTCCTCGCTGTCAGAATCAGCTACAATCCACGCAGGCTGCTAACGGGCCACAACAGGTTAACCAAGGACATCATCGTAAGCAGCTATAGCAAAATCTAATGTATGATTATTATCTAGTTAAGAAATTGTTCTTGAAAAATCACTCCTCAGTTGGAACAGCTTGGTAAAAGTTGCACACAACCATTTTTTTAAAAATGTATTTGCACTTGTTTGTGCAGTGTGCGAGCGAGTGCTCCCAGCGTGGGAAGTTTGGGAAATTATGCTCAGATATTAAATGGCAATATCGTGGGAAATTATGCTCAGATATTAAATGGCAATGAAACAATGAAGCCATTTTAATTTCAATGGAGACCGTTAAGAATGTAAATATATTCTGTTTGTACTGTAAATACTGTTGTACTGTAAATTTGCTAAGCAGGATTGGAATCGTGGTAACCAGGCTAGTATTTCCATTCACACAACCTGCTAAACTCGGCTAGCATTTTGTGGCTTAGCCTGTTATGCAAACTCAGTTACACAGCGCCAATGTTGTAATGTAACGAAGCAGGATGGGTATGGATGGGTATCACACATACGCTCACAAATTTAACAGTTTGCAGAAAGTAGCTGCCTTAATGTAGGGGGGGAAATTTAAACTAGGGTGGTATTTTAAAAATAAAAATAGAATTTCTTTATATATTGATGCAATTCATTGATGAAATTCAAAATGCATTGATCAACAGGGGATGCAGACATTGCAAAATTGCAGATATAGTCAAAGATAATTTCCAACTGAGGGTAGCCATTCACAAAAAAGTTGCACGTGATAAAGACATTTGTGCATAGTTGAAGCCACTGACATTTTTGGGGTGATGTGACTCTTTAGTTAATTAATGTTATTTCGCCACAATATAAAAAAAGATGTTGAGATTCTTGAAAGAGTGCAGAGAAGAGCAACCAAGAGGATGAGGGGACTGGAGGCTAAAACATACGAAGAACGGTTGCAGGAACTGGGTATGTCTAGTTTGATGAAAAGAAGGACTAGGGGAGACATGATAGCAGTGTTCCAATATCTCAGAGGCTTCCACAGAGAAGAGGGAGTCAAGCTATTCTCCAAAGCACCGATGGCAGGACAAGAAGCAATGGATGGAAACTAATCAAGGAGAGAACCAACCTGGAATTAAGGTGAAAATTCCTGATAATTAAAATAATCAGTGGAACGGCCTGTCTCCAGAGGTTGTGTTGCTCCAAGATGGGAGACTTTTAAGAAGAGACTGGACAATCATTTGTCTGAAATGTTATAAGGTCTCCTGCTGGACTAGAAGACCTCCAAGGTCCTTTCCAACTCTCTTATTTTGTGGTGCTGTTAATCCCTGTTTATATCTTAAAATCAATCTGGATCCACATGCTGTGTTTAGCATGTAATAATAACTTTATGGTACCACTTAGAAAAGGGTCACATCTCACAACTCTTAACACAACTGTTCTCAGTGAATCTCTTCCAAAGTGAGTGCCAAATTTCCTGCGTTTGTTATTACGTTTGAAAGAATCCGAATCTTGCAAACATGTCCAAGATTCTCAAAAATGCACGCTATATATATCATCATTCCAGAATTAGCCTACTAACAGAACAAAATTAGCCTCCCTTCAGCTCACTTCACTTTTTCCATTCAAGGGTCACTTTTGTTTGATATGTGTCAAAAGTCTTGTTCTCTAATTCAATATCGGCAAAGACCGGTGTTTCTCCACCGTAGCAACTTTTAAGTTGGGTGGTCTTCATCTCCCAGAATCCCTCAACCATCATTGTTTGCTTTTGTTCTAGAATCAGGGGGGGGGGAATAGAAACATTCTGGAAGAAATTTAAATGATTCCCTTTTGCTGGGCTTTGGGGTTTTAACCTAATTTGGGGAGGGGAGGAATGGGGTGCTGCTATTATATATTACCAGATGAGTGGAGTGGAGTGGAAACCCCACTCCTTTCTTGCACTGATTATGTTACCAAGTTGGGTAACGAAATGTCTGGAAGAAAACAAGCAAGCTCAGAGAGTAACAAGGACCCCTCATTTCAACCCTGAGATACAAATATTCAATAGAGATTAGATTAGATTAGATTAGATTAGATTAGATTAGATTAGATTAGATTAGATTAGAGTAGAGTAGAGTAGAGTAGAGTAGAGTAGAGTAGAGTAGAGTAGAGTAGAGTAGGATAGAATAATGGAATGGACAGGACAGGACAGAACAGAACAGAAACAGAATAGATTAGGATTAGATTAGATTAGATTAGATTAGATTAGATTAGAGTAGAGTAGAGTAGTAGAGTAGAGTAGGATAGAATAATGGAATGGAATGGAATGGAATGGAATGGACAGGACAGGACAGAACAGAACAGAACAGAACAGAACAGAACAGAATGAAGAATAGAGTAGATTAGATTAGATTAGAGTAGAGTAGAGTAAAGTAGAGTAGAGTAGGATAGAATAATGGAATGGAATGGAATGGAATGGAATGGAATGGAATGGAATGGACAGGACAGGACAGGACAGGACAGGACAGAACAGAACAGGACAGAAACAGAACAGAATAGAATAGAAGAATAGAGTAGATTAGATTAGATTAGAGTAGAGTAGAGTAGAGTAGAGTAGAGTAGAGTAGGATAGAATAATGGAATGGAATGGACAGGACAGGACAGAACAGAATGAAGAATAGTGTAGAGTAGAGTAGAGTAGAGTAGAGCAGAGTAGAGCAGAGAGAGAGTAGAGCAGAGCAGAGCAGAGCAGAGCAGAATAGAATAGAATAGAATAGAATAGAATAGAATAGAATAGGAATAGGAATAGGAATAGGAATAGGACAGTTCTGTCATGGCTACCATCTTGACTTTTTTGACCACTCCAGAGGTCCTCTGAGCGCAAATAGGATAGAAAGCAGAATGGAACAGCAGCCAAAGAAACCATGTCATAAAGATTAGAGATAACTATTTAAAAAACACAGAAAGAATTTGGAAGTCTGACACTCCCTTGCTTGTCTCTTTGGAAAAACAAACACAGTTAATGTATTTTTAAAAAATAATTTATGTCTAGGCTTCCTGTTTAAACTGAAAGGGAAAAAAAACCAAAACCCACGCAGAGCAATTTAGCTCAAAGATCAAACAAAAACCTTGCCAAGCAAACAATCGGTAATGAGGTGGAAGAGATGCTCATTTAAACAGCTGTTTTCCAAGGCCAAAGAATGAGCTGAAGAAGAACTCCACAAGGAGCGGCTGCGGGTTCAGGGAAGGTAACCAATGGCACACGTCAATAAAAGAGCTCTTGGTTATTAAGTGGGCCAACTCACAAACCCAGTGATTTTAATATCCACCCTAAAAAAGCCAAAATGCACACTGCGTGGAAGGATAACTTTGTAAAAAGTTTTGCCTCTTCATTTTTGCTCATTACAAGAGGCTAAGAAAGAGGATTTGTTTTTTTTTTTAAAAAAGCATACGAATCTGGATTTTGTAATTTCCCTTGGAGCTATATAAAGTGATCACAAATCCCATTTTACAAATGAAGGCTGAAACTTAGCCCGGTGTTTCTTAAACTGAGCAACTTTGCGATGGATGGGTTTCAAACTCTCAGAATTCCCCTGGCGGTATTGTCAAGCTATGAGCATTCTATATCAGGGGTGAAATGCTACCGGTTCGCTCTGGTTTGGGCAAACCGGTAGTAAAAAAATGCTAACATCCAACGATCAGCTGTGCCGCATGGTTTAGTTTTGCTAGAAAGCAGGAAATCTCGGTGCTATCTTCCAAAATTCTTCTCCTTCTTCCATTTAGTTTCTTCTATCTTGATCTTCATCCGCGCCATTCTAACAATTCATTGCTAAAACAATATTCTAGTCATCAAATTTTTATACATAATTATAATATTAATCATTTATATCTCTTTTCCAACCAACAATAAAAATAATTCCATATTTTAAAATATTCTGACTCTTCCCTATCCTTAATCATCAAAGTTAATCTATTCATTTCTGCACAATCTAATTTTTTTTTATTACTTCTTCTTCCAAAGGTATTTTCTCTGCTTTCCAATTTTGAGCATAAAACAATTCTTGCAGCTGTTATTATATGTATAATCAAGTACATAGACTTGGGAAGGTAAGTAGAGCAGCGAGGGTGGGATCAGCTGTGGGATCAGCTGTGCCGCGCGGTTTAGCTTCGCTAGAAAGCAGGAAATCCTGCTTTCTAGCAAAGCTAAACCGCGCGGCACAGCTGATCGTCGGATTGTAGCTTTTTTAAACTACCGATTCGACCAAACTGGTAGCTTTTTAAATGCGCAGCGCATGTTTGGTGTGCACTGCGCATGTGCATATAGCAGCTTTGGTGTGCACTGTGCATGCAGCATGCGTTTGGTGTGTATATGCGCGAACAGAGCCCGCTTGGCGCACAGCATGTATGCGAGGCCAGCCAACCGGTAGCAAACCGGTTCAGATTTCACCACTGTTCTATACTATAAAGCTATAAAATAATTTTATAATTACTTTATAATTATTATAAAAAATAATTATTATAATTTTTTCCCCCGAAAGCAGAGCTCGGAACACACCACAGTGATAGTTTCTGTAGCCATTTGAATATGAAATATTTATTATTCTTACAAAATGGGAGTAAAAAAGAAATTGAGTCAATAAGGCTCAAACAGCAAGGTTTTTTTTAAATACAAACTTCTTCCAGATTCTATTTACAAATGATTTGTGCTTTTGTGAGTCGTTCAGGTTTGCACAGGGCAAATTCAATTTGATTCTCATTTTTCTTTCTTTTTTCTTTCTTTCTTTCTTTCTTTGTTTCTTTCTTTCTTTCTTTGTTTTTTTCTTTCTTTCTTTGTTTCTTTCTTTCTTTCCTTCTTTCTTTTTCTTTCTTTCCTTCCTTCTTTCCTTCCTTCCTTCCTTTATTTCTCTCTTTTTCTCTCTCTCTTTCTTTGTTTCTTGCTTGCTTTCTTTCCTTTCTCGTTCTTTTCCTTTTTTTTGTTTTAAAAAAGTGCTACGGTGTAGAATCAATCCAAAACTATTGCCAACTGGCCAGCCAGAATAAACAGTCCATCTAGAATCAGCAGGACAATACACAATCAAAAACCCCACAATTTTAAGCCCCTCAAACAACCCAGCGCCATATTACAAAATGCAGCAGGCCATGGGTGCAAACCGCCTTAGGATGCTTCAGTGGTTCACGCTGTACAGTGTCTCCAGTGTGTGGTCTCTAAAATGAAGTTTCTTTTGTTGTTGTTGTTGTTGAATTAGGAATTATTGAAGGGCCACTCAATGATCTCAGTTTTTTAAGCTTGGGCTCCTGCTCTGAGGAAGAGACTCCAGGAGATCGACGTCACTCCTGGAACTGTCAAAATCCAAAGTGGGACAAAGGAGGACCTGTGGAGGGAAGGGGGAAAAGCATTCACAAATGAATTTCACAGGCCATTTCTTCTTATCATTTGCCAATTAGAACTATTCATGAGCAAATAGGGGCAAGCAGCAAAGAGGAAGAAGGATTTTTAATGTCTCCTGACGCTTGAAGAGCAGGAAAGGCAAATTCGATAAAGAGTTTTCCTGCTTACTTCCGTGGGTGCACCATCACTGGAGGTTTTTAAGAAGAGACGGGAAAGTCACTTGTCTGAAATGGTATAGGTCCGTGATGGCGAACCTGTGGCACACGGAGCCATTACCTGCAGGCACGTGAGCTGTTGCCCTAGCTTGGCTCCAGCGCGCCAGCTGATTTTTGGCTGGCCCCACCGACACCGCCCCTCCCCTCCCAGGAGTCTCCACATGGCCCATTTTGGATGCCAGGTAAATACAGTGGAAGAAGAAGAAGAAGAAGAAGAAGAAGAAGAAGAAGAAGAAGAAGAGAGGAGGAGGAGGAGAAGAAGAGGAGGAGGAAGACGAAGACAAAGAAGAAAAAGAAGACTGCACACAGAGGGAGAGTCAGTTGCAGCCTTGATCCCTGTAAACATTTTGAAGGATGTGGAGACTTGCAGGGTGTGTGTGTGTGTGTGTGTGAAGGCAGAGACACCATCGATAACCATCCCCCAACCAAATTTCGCCCTTTGGCACAGACAGCACATCTGCAAACAGAGACGGCCAGATGCTGAGCACACAATCCTTTGTGTGCATCAACAGAGAACAAAAGCTGGCTGGAAAAAAAATTAGGCACTTTATTTCCTCCCCACTTTGAACCTACGAGGTGCTCAGAGGATATCCCAAATAGAGGAGGCTGCGTTTTGCTGAGCTTGGGGCTTTCCTGCAAATAATTATTGGCCGTTTTCTGCGCCAAGCCTAGCGAACGTGCGTTGATTTATTTATTTATTTTTTCCCCCTCTGAACGCAAACTTTGCTCACTGCGATATCGGCCTGCCTCAAGTTCTCTCCCTTGCTTCAACCGCGCTTTGGCGTGGAAATATTTATCAGTGGGTTTGATGATGGCAGCTCGGGGATTAGTTTATCTCCACTTTAACGGGGAAAGGAATGCTTGTGTACATGCACACACGCACACCGACACACCCACAGACGTCACATGCTGCAGGCCAAGTCAAATGTGCTTCCACGGAGCAACCATCAAAGAGATTCTTCAAAGCTCAGCGTGCAACTGGCCCATTTTTTTGTTTCTCTCCTGCCAACATTCCTGAGTCTTCCTTTACCTGGATATCGTCATCTTTCAAAGCTTCAGGATATTCCGTCGTGCTGACTTCCAGCTTTTCCTTCCCCTTGTGTTTTTTCATCGTCAAGCTGTCCACAACCCAGAACATAACAGCCTTAAAAGGAGACGGAGGGGAAAAAAAGAGAGAAAAACATATATGCTTGTACGGGTAGACTAGTGCGTCTCTCAACCTTAGCCACTTTATAAGATGGGCGTGTCAGAGGTGGGTTTCAGCAGGTTCTGACCAGTTCTGGAGAACCTGTAGCGGAAATTTTGAGTAGTTTGGAGAACCGGTAGTAAAAATTCTGACTGGCCCCGCCCCCATCTATTCTCTGCCTCCCGAGTCCCAGCTGATGGGGACAGAATGGAGATTTTACAGTATCCTTCCCCTGGAGTGGGGTGGGAATGGAGATTTTATTTTATTTATTTTATTTTATTTATTTATTTATTTTATATTGGATTTCTATACCGCCCTTCTCCCTGAGGACTCAGGGCGGTGTACAGCCAGATTAAAAAACATGCAGAACAAATATTAAAAACAATTAAAAGATATATAAATTTGGCCCAATTAAAACTCATTTACCAATTAAAAACGTTTAAAACATTTAAAAACAGTTAAAAATTTCATCTTAAGCCAGCCCGGCTTGTTTAAATAAATGGGTTTTAAGGGCGCGACGGAAGGCACTGAGGTCATGGATTCTCCTTATCTCTGGGGGGAGCTGATTCCAGAGGGTAGGTGCCCCCACAGAGAAGGCTCTCCCCCTGGGGGTCACCGGCCTACATTGTCTGGCTGATGGCACCCCGAGGAGGCCCTCTCTGTGGGAGCGCACAGGTCGATGGGAGGTCGTTGGTAGCAGCAGGCGGTCTCGAAGATAGCTAGGCCCTATGCCATGGAGCGCTTTAAAGGTGATAACCAACACCTTGAAGCGCACCCGGAAGACAACTGGGAGCCAGTGCAGCTCGCGCAGGAGCGGTGTTACATGGGAGCGCCATGCTGCTCCCGTCACTACCCGCGCTGCTGCGTTCTGGACCAGCCATTTTACAGTATCCTTCCCCTGGAGTGGGGTGGGAATGGAGATTTTACAGTATCCTTCCCCTGCCACACCACCAAGCCATGCCCACCAAGCCACACCAACAGAACCGGTAGTAAAATTTTTTGAAACCCACTACTTGGGGGGGTGTATCAATCCTGAAGCTGACCTGATGGAAGCCATCTTGGAAGCTTCAGTGTTGTTGCCACACTGGAGCTGAGGGATAGGGAGGGGGGATTTTTAGATAGCTGGGATTTTGTAGCCAAAACAAAATACTTTCTCTTGGGAACCAAGGACATTCTCCCACCTGGTCAGAGGAAGGTGGAGTGATGTCAGCAGGTGTTCTGACCTACGCTTCCCCAGCAGCACGAAGCCGAGTTTTCTTCCCGATAAACCCCTTTTATTTAATTGACAGTGATTTCCTCTCCAGCAAAGACTTTCCTCTCCAACAGTCTTTCAAGATAGTTCACAATTACCGACCTTTATCAGGCTTGGAGAGTGGCCAGGCTGATATCTTTCAGACGCCCACAATACTTGGCAAGAATGCAGGAATGAACTAATTGTCTCCTGCAAACTCCACTCCCCTTTCGCTCCTCTTTTATTCCCTGTGGGAGGGGCCATTCACCGTCCACCTATGGCTTTACTCCTGAGTCGGCCCTTGTTCCTTAGCTGTTCCCTTCTCCTGGCAACTGCGCATGTGCACACTGGGAACAGGCTCCAGCTGTTCTTCTGCCTCACTGATGTCCAACTCCAAAGGCAGCTGATAACTGGCATACGGCCCTGGCCCCATCTCTGCCTCCGACGCAGAGCCCTCGTCAGAGCCTTCCCCAGACTCCAGGACTGGCCCATGTTCTTCCCCAATCTCCTCACTGTCCGAATCTGCTGCCAGATCCGCTGGCAGGCCATAACACCAGGCAACCAGACAGAGCCATGATTGGATCATGTGACTGATTGTTTGGGGAAGGGGAAAAAACTTTTAGGTGAAAACCGTGGGAACCTTCAGAGTCGGTTTTCACCAAATCTGTGCCAATATGATATATCCAATAAAGCTATTCTTTGAGGAATTTACCTGCCTCGGAGTTTTGCCTTCTATGGAGCTGTTACTTGGAACCCTGACATTGTGGACTTCAACTCCCAGAATTCCCCCAGGCAGGAAGTCTTCGGCAACTTTAAGATGGGTGGACTTCAACTCCCAGAATTCCCCAGCCAGCCATGCTTTATGAAGCAAGATATAAAACTACAGGCAGCTGTCCACCTTTCGTTTAGTGACCATTTGTTGTGATCCGCCAGCAACCTGAGGAGCTGGCAGCGGAGTCGGACAGCGATGAGGCTGAGGAAGAACATGGGCCAGTCCTGGAGGGTGGGGAAGGCCCGGATGAGGGCTCTGCGTCGGAGGCAGAGATGGGGCCAGGGCCATCAGGGAGTGATGCGCGGACTTCGGAGCCTCCAGAGGCTGACAGCAGAGAGGCAGAGGAACAGGAAGAGCCTGTTCCTAGTGCACGTATGAGAAGAGCTGCCAGAAGGCAAGAGCAGCTACAGCAAAGAGGACGACTCAGGAGTAAGGCCAAGAGATGATTGGCCCCTCCCATCAGGCTTAAAAGACCAGCAACAGCTCTTGGCCTCTTTGCTGGAAAACAACTGTTGAGAGATTTGCTTCGTGTTTGGCTATATTTCTTTCTTCTCAGCGTCTTCTGTTCTTGAACTGTTGCCAAGAAAAGCCTTTCCTTTGGCAGTTTGCCTAATTATCCCAAGGTCAGAGATAAACTGTTTTGAGGACTTTGCTTTCATTTAATTTGGAATAGGCTGAGAGTGAGTTAATTCTCAGCTGTTTGAATAAAATCTGTTTGTTTTTTGGAACTGTTTTGCATTTACTATTAAGTACGTGGGCCTGGGTCACAACACCATTCAAAATTACAACGGTACTGAAAGAAGGGATTTACGACCATTTTTCACACTTATGACCATTGCAGCATCCCCGTGGTCATGGAATTAAAATTCAAATCCTTGGCAACTGATTCGTATTTATGATGATTTTAGTGTCCTGGGGTCACACAATTCCCTTTTGCGACCTTCTGATGAGCAAAGTCGATGGGAACGCCGGATTTACTTAACAATTGTGTTACCAACTTAACAACTGCAATGATTCGCTTAACAACCGTGGCAAGAAAGGTCGTAAAATGGGGCAGAGCTCACTTAACCACTGTCTTACTTAGCAATTGAAATTTTGGCTTCAATTGTGGTCCTAAGTCAAGGACTACCTGTTTTTAAAGAGACACAAATATACACCAGTGGGGCTCAATCTATCTATATATTTTACAGACATTCGCAGACACTTATAATAGTTGGGATCACTGATTCTCTTAATGGTTTGCTTTCATTCTGGTGGGTTAGCAAGATTTGGGCTTTTGTAGCTTTTACGTTATACATAACCTAAGAGCAGCTACCACCTGCCTATACTAATGTTAGGTCCCCGGTCTTCCTATGCTGTTGTGGTTTCTGGCAGCTTTAATTTTATTTTTTTGTTTGTTTTGTTTTAACTGGTTTAACATCTGGTTAACAGAAGCTCCACCAACGTTTTCGGTTTCCGTTCTTAATGTAATTTATGTCTTGACAGAACAAACTAGGGTGTCGGCTTCCTGTTATTTTAATAATAAATTTGTCAATGTCCTGTCCAATAACCTGACATAATTTTATACTGCATTGTTGGATGGGAGGTGGGGGGAAAAGTCATTAACTTTTTTACATAGGAGTTTATGGTTCTCTTATTCAAACTTTCATATTCATAATCTTGCAAGCATTCCTGACTGGGGAATTCTGGGAGTTGAAGTCCATACACGCTGGGTGGGGAATTCTGGGACTTGAAACACGTCTTAAAAGTTCCCAAGATTGAAAAACTCTGCTTTAAACAATTTCTGACAACCTGTTTCACCCACCTGTCCCATGCCAGTTTGGGCTAGTGGTTAAGGTACCAGGCTAGAAAATGAGGGACTGGGAGTTCTAGTCCCACTTTAAGCTTCAAAGCCGACTGGGTGACTTTGAGCCAATTCCTAGGAGAAGGAGAGTTCTAGTCCCATTTTAGCCATGAAAGCCAGCTGAGTGACCTTGAGCTAATCACTAGGAGACTGTGAGTTCTAGTCCCACTTTAGCCAAGAAAGGCAGGTGGGTGACCTTGGGCTAATCACTAGGAAACTGTGAGTTCTAGTCCCACTTTAACCATGAAAGGCCAGTTGGGTGACCTTGGGCCAACCACTAGGAGACTGTGAGTTCTAGTCCCACTTTAGCCATGAAAGGCAGCTGGGTGACCATGGGCCAAACACCAGGAGACGGTGAGTTCTAGTCCCACTTAGGCATCAAAGCCAGTTGGGTGATTTTGGGCCAAACACCAGGAGACGGTGAGTTCTAGTCTCCCTTAGACACGAAAGCCAACTGGTGACTTTTGGCCAATCACCAGGAGACAGTGAGTTCTAGTCCCACCTTAGGCATCAAAGCCAGTTGGGCGATTTTTGGGCCAATCACCAGGAGACGGTGAGTTCTAGTCCCACTTTAGCCATGAAAGCCAGCTGAGTGACCTTCGGCCAATCACTAGGAAATTGTGAGTTCTAGTCCCACTTTAGCCATAAGGCATCTGGGGACCTTGGGCTAATCACTAGGAGACTGTGAGTTCTAGTCCCACTTTAGCCATGAAAGCCAGCTGAGTGACTTGAGCTAATCACTAGGAGACAGTGAGTTCTAGTACCACTTTGCCATGAAAGCAGCTGAGTGACTTGGGCCAACACTAGGAAATTGTGAGTCTAGTCCACTTTAGCCATGAAAGGCAGCTGGGTGACCTTGGGCTAATCACTAGGAGACTGTGAGTTCTAGTCCCACTTTGGCCATGAAAGCCAGTTGGGTGACCATGGCCCAAACACAGGAGACGGTGAGTTCTAGTCCCAACTTAGGCATCAAAGCCAGTTGGGTGACTTTGGGCCAATCACCAGGAGACGGTGAGTTCTAGTCTCCCCTTAGGCACGAAAGCCAACTGGATGACTTTTGGCCAGTCTTTCTCTCTCAGTCCAACCCTCTTCATCTAGTTGTTGTCGTTGGGAAAACAGGAGGAAAAAGCCGTGTCGAATATGTTCCTCACCTTGAACTACTTGTAAAACTAGTAAAGACAGGATACAAATAACTAAAATAATAAAATAATGCCTGTTTTGGCTAAGATAATTGTCTTCCCCATTATATTTGCTGCTAGGACTGTTTTCTGTCCCTTCCTTTTTCTAATCCTGGGGTGTCAAACTCGATTTCATTGAGGGCCGCATCAGGGTTGTGTTTGATCTCGGGGGTGGGGGGGAGAGGGGGCGTGTCCAGGTGGACCTGTCTAGGTGGGCGTGGCCTAGGTGGGCACAACCACCACTCAACGTCACTGGTATCGGGGGCACCTGTGGTGGCCCAGGCGGAGCTGGGAGGATTCACTTTTATTTATTTATTTATTATTTCAATTTGTATACCGCCCTTCTCCTAGTGGACTCAGGGCGGTGAACAGCCAGAGCTAAAACACATGCAGATACAAAATTTAAAATTATTAAAAGAATTATATAACTGGCCCAATTTAAAACAATTCAATTAAAACCCCATGACAATTTAAAACTAAAAAACTAAAAAAGACTAAAAAGGGGGGAGGGGTGTTTCACGCCAGCCCTGCTTGATGGAAAAGAAAAGTTTTTAGGGCACGGCGAAAGACCCGGAGATCCGATATCCTTCTTATCTCCGGGGGCAAATCGTTCCAGAGGGTGGGAGCTGCCACAGAGAAGGCCCTCCCCCTGGGGATCGCCAGCCGACATTGCCTGGCTGACAGCACCCTGAGAGGAGTCCCTCTCTGTGGGCGCGTACTGGTCGGTGGGAGGCTATCGGCGGCAGAAGGCGGTCCTGCAAATACCCAGGTCCTATGCCATGGAGCGCTTTAAAGGTGGTAACCAACACCTTGAAGCGCACCCAGAAGACAACTGGAAGCCAATGCAGCTCAGGCAGGAGAGGTGTCACATGGGAGCGCCATTTGCTAGTAGTTTGTTTTGCTAGCACTCTGTCAGTGAAAATGGAGCTCGAGGAGCCCCCAGATTCCATTTTCAGCTGTGACGGCCTCCTGCAGCCTTCTGCCAGTGAAAATGGAGCTGGGGAGGGGCTGCACACGTTTTCGCAGGCAGAGGCACCGCGTGCCAATCCTTCACTGTTTCCATGTTGCTCCCACAGGCCAGGTCTAAGCGCCCCATAGGTCGCATCCGGTTTGGCGCTGCTGTTCTAATCGGTACACTATGCAGAAGCGCTGCTGAATCGGATGGCCTTGTGCTCTAAATTATCTATAAAGCAGTCACATTTTCCAAGGCAAAGATTTTCTGTCCCTTGCGACCGTCGGATGACCGATGGAAAACCCCGCGTCCTTCTCTCTCTCTCTCTCCCCTTTCATCGGTTCCCTTGACGAAAGAATCATTTCCTTCCAAATCTTTTACTCACGTTGACTATAAAAGGAACCACCAGAATCACCAAGATCAGCTCCAGCTGAGGAGAAGGGATGTAATCCAGGAGGATTTCCTGAAGCTGAGAGAGAGAGAGAGAGAAAAAAAAAAGAATCAGAGTCCTTTTACGGAAGAAGAAAAGAGCTAGGCCTGAATAATATTTGGATAAGAGACCACCAGGAGATCACAGGGCGGTCAATTAGTTTGGGAAATTGGAAGAAAAAAATAACGCGGAGGAAAGCAATGGCTAACACCTTCTACAATTACAGATAGTCTTTGACTTACAACCATTATTTTAGTGGCTGTCTGAAGTTACAAAGGCCCTTAAAAAAGTGACCTATGTCCATTTTATACACTTAGAAGCACTCCAACAGCCATAGTTCTGTTATGTTTCAGCCAAATTTATTTAATTTGTTTTATCTCCATTTTAAATTTTGTATTTATATGTTTTATTTTATGGCTGTTCACCGCCCTGAGTCCTTCGGGAGTAGGGCGGTATACAAATTTAATAAAATGAAAAAATGAAAATGAAATGTTGTACCACAGCAGGGGTTAGCCAATTAATCCGACTGACAATCACTGCCTTGGCTGCACACAGCCACAATTTTCTTTACATGAGCTGCAAATGAGATGGCTAGTCTAGAGAAAAGAAGAACTAGGGGAGACATGATAGCAGTCTTCCAATATCTGAGGGGCTGCCACAAAGAAGAGGGAGTCAAGCTATTCTCCAAAGCACCTGAGGGTTGGACAAGAAGCAACGGATGGAAACTGAACAAGGAGATATTCAACCTGGAAATAAGGAGAAATTTCCTGACAGTTAGAACAATTAACCAGTGGAACAGCTTGTCTCCAGAAGTTTTGGGAGCTTCACCACTGGAGGTTTTCAAGAAGAGACTGGATACCCACCTGTCTGAAATGATATAGGGCATTGATGGCTAATCTTTTTGCTATTGCGTGCCAGGAGGGGGGGCGGTGGGGATTGCATGCACGCATGTCCACACCCATAATTCTATGCGCCCTGCCCTCACACATGCACATGTGTCCCGCCCCCGCTCCTGGCATGTGATGGCCCGGTAGGCCCGTTTTTCTCTCTCACCTGGCTCCAGAGCCTCCCTAGGAGTCTGGGGAGGGCAAAAATGGCCTCTCCCCTCCTTGGAGGCCCTCTGGAGGCCAGAAACAGCCCGTTTGCCAACTTCCAGGGAACCTCCGCGGGGGTGGGGGGAGGCAATTTTCGCCCTCCCCAGACTCCCTAGAGAGGCTCTGGAGGCTGGAGACAGCAAAAAATGGGCCGTTTCTGGCCTCTGGAGGGCCTCCAGGGGGGGAGGCCCTTTTCACCCTCCCCAGACTCCTAGAGAGGCCCCAGAGCCAGGCGAGAGAGAAAAAAGGGCCTTCCACACCCATCCCTGAGGCTCTCCGGAGGCAGGAAACAACCTTTTCCCTACTTCCGGTGGGCCCAGAAGGCCCGAAAATCAGCTGGTCGGAGCTGAGCTCGTGTGCCCACTGATATGGCTACGCGTGCCACCTGTGGACTAGAAGACCTCCAGGGTCCCCCTCCAGCTCTATTCTGATGGATCGATCTTCTAGCTGTGGCAAAATATTGCCAAATATGGATTTTTCTCCCTAATGCATGTCCTCAAAGGAGGCATTTAAATCCATGTGCTTATTTGCCCCTGAAAAATCAGTAACGTTCATGAGTTAGCCGAAGATGAGAATCGGGCTCTTCTTCCTTACCTTTGTCCAACCGGGAATAAGTAAGACGAGAGCGACTGCCGTTTTCTCGAAGATCATTATGAGCAAGTAGAGAAAACATTGGCCAATCCAAGCAGCTGCCTGTGGTGGATCCCCTAAATAAAGGAAACAAAAAATAGAATTAAACCAGGGGTGAAATGCTCCCAGTGCCCAGCTGAGTTGCAGAATCATCAGAGGCTTTTTTTTTTTTTTACTTTTAAAAGCACTTTTTCCACAACCTCTTCCAACGAAAAAATGCTTTTAAAAGTAAAAAAAAAAAGCCTCTGATGATCGCTCAGCTCAGCTGGGATCATCAAAGGCTTTTAAAAGAAAAAAACCCCTTTTTTTCTTTTAAATGCCTCTGACGATCCAAGCTGAGTTGCCTGATCGGCAGAGGCATTTAAAAGAAAAAAAGCCTCTGCCAATCAGGCAACTCAGCTGGGATTGTCAGAGCTTTTTGAAAGCATTTTTTAACAACCTCTTCACTGAAGAGGTTGTAAAAAAAATGGTTTTAAAAGTAAAAAAAAAAAAATGGCCATGCCCACCCAGTCACATTACCCCCACCACCACCAAGCCATGCCCACAGAACCGGTAGTAACAAATTTTAGATTTCACCACTGAATTAAACCCATGATTTATACATCCACTATATTAAGAGTTAGCCTCACAAATCCATGGCTTCCTTTCAACGCATGCCTCCAGGAGATAACATGGTACTACTACTTTGCTACAGGTAGTCCTCGACTTACAACAGTGCATTGAGTGACCGAAGTTACACCATCGCTGAAAAAAGTGACTTGTGACTGTTTTTTACACTTATAACTGTTGCAGCATCATGTCACGTGATCAAAATTCGGACACTTGGCAACTGGCTCACATTTATGATGGTTGCAGAGTCCCTTGGGGTCCTGCGATCCCATTTTGTGACCTTCTGACAAGCAAAGTCAACGGGGAAAGCCAGATTCACTTAACAACCGTGTCGCTCACTTAATAACTGCAGTGATTCATTTAACAACCGTGGCAAGAAAGGTCATAAAATGGGGGGAAACTCAGTTAACAACTGTCTTGCTGCGGTGGCGCAGTGGTCAGAGTGCAGTACTGCAGGCTTCTTTTGCTGACTGCCGGCTGCCTGCAATTTGGCAGTTCAAATCTCACCAGGCTCAAGGTTGACCCAGCTTTCCATCCTTCTGAGGTGGGTAAAATGAGGACCCAGATTGTTGGGGGCAAAAGTTTGACATTATAAACCGCTTAGAGAGGTAAAGCTTTACTTCACAGTAAAGCACTGTGAAGGTTGCCTGATAAACACAGATAAACCTCCAGGTGGCCTCAACGCCTCTCTAAAAGGATGCAAATGACCAGCATATCTACAAGGAGTATAAATCCTTCCATTCCCCACCATTTAGTCAGAGCTGAAGAAGCTTCTTGGATGAGAAGCAAAACGTCTTCAAAGAAAAAAAAACAAGAAAGTCCAATTGCTTCCTGAAAAAAGCACTTTTGGGTAAACAAATGGTTGTAAGAAGCATTATATGTAATGTAATACATTACAAATAATTCCCTCAACACTGTCAAACTATTTACGAAGTCTGCACTACTATTAACCTTCTCATCGTTCCCACCAGCCATCTCCTTCCACTTATGACTGCATGACTGTAATTTTGTTGCTTGTATCCTTACGATTTATATTGTTTCCTGATTGCTTATTTGTAGTCTATGACTATCATTAAGTGTTGTACCTTATGATTCTTGATGAATGTATCTTTTCTGTTATGTACACTGAGAGCATATGCACCAAGACAAATTCCTTGTGTGTCCAATTACACTTGGCCAATAAAAAATTCTATTCTATTCTATTCCATTCCATTCCATTCCATTCTATATCCCATCCCATCCCTTGTTCTATTACTTTTCTTTTTCTTTTTCTTTTTCTTTTTCTTTTTCTTTTTCTTTATCTTTTTCTTCTTCTTCTGTTCTATTCTATTCTATTCTATTCTACTCTATTCTATTCTAGTCTAGTCTAGTCTAGTCTATTCTATTCTAGTCTATATCCCATCCCATCCCTTGTTCTATTACTCTTCTTCTTCTTCTTCTTCTTCTTCTTCTTCTTCTTCTTCTTCTTCTTCTTCTTCTTCTTCTTCTTCTACATGTACATCTTCTTTAGATACTTGTGCTATTTGAAATTGCTGTTGTGTTCACTCGACGTGCTTAACCTGGTCGTTGTATTCACCTACTGTATTTTCTGGGTTTTCCCAAGAGAAAGGTTAACCAAATAGAATTGATCCTGGTGCACGCAACACCCAACGCCACATTAAAAACTAACCAAGGTTAACACTGAACAAATTCAGCATCTTATGCAAACACTGTAACGCCAGATGCCTCTTACTGCCTTCTGTGCATGCACTATGTTCACGCGTGTGCCTTCCGCACATGCACCTGGCCTCAAAAACGTGCCTAAATAGGATGGCACTAATTTGCCCGAACCGGCTGAATACCACCTCTGGTGCAAATTCAGCTAAATTTTTTTACACTCAGAAATTTCTTAGAAAGGCTTTGATGATCTTTCCAGACGGATGTATTTTTTTTAAAAAAAAATGTATTTCAAAAAAAAAAACCCAAAACCCCCCAAAAACTCTCAATTTAACAGACCTCAATCTGTCAGATTTTGGATGCAAGCAAATAAATCTGTGCATATGCCGTTTGATCGGCACAACTACAGATAATCCTTGACGTTATGACCATAATTGAGTAATCAGAATTACTGTTGGTAAGGGAGACATTTTGTTAAGTGAGTTTCGACCCGTCTTACCACGTTTCTTCCCACGGTTATTAAGTGAATCGCTGCACCATTAGTCAAATGGTCGTTAAGTGAATCCGACTTCCCCATTGATTTTGTTTGACAGAAGGTCGCAAAAGGGGATCACGAGACCCCGGGACACTGCGACCGTCATGAATAGGAATCAGTTGCCAAGCGTCTGAATTTTGATCACATGGCCAAGACTAAATAAATAATAAATAAATAACTTTATTGCAGTGGTGAAATCTAAAATTTGTTACTACCGGTTCTGTGGGCGTGGCTTGGGGGGTAATGTGACTGGGTGGGCGTGGCCATTAAAAAAAAACTTTTAAAACTATTTTTTTCTACAACTTCTTCGATGAAGAGGTTGTAAAAAAATGCTTTCAAAAGGCTCTGACGATCCAAGCTGAGTTGCCTGATCGGCAGAGGCTTTTTAAAAAAGGCAACTCAGCTTGGATCGTCAGAGCCATTTAAAAGAAAAAAAGCCTCTGATGATCGCGCGGCTCAGCTGGGCATGGGGGGGGCAGGGATTTTTGCTACTGGTTCTCTGAACCACCCGCCGAGGTCATCTAGTCCAACCCCCTACTCACGCAGGAGTCCTGTACTAGGATTCGAACTGCCGAACTGCCTGATCGACAAGCTCAGTGTCTTAGCCACTGAGCCACCTGGTCTTTTTTCCCCCACCCCCAGTCTGAAGTCAAATGCAAGAATTCATGGTTCAGCTGAACGAGAGGAATTCGGCATGGAGGAAGAATGTTGTGGAAGAATTTGTTGCTATGAGTTAACGACGATTCTTTCTGGATTCAGCTTTGGTGGAAAGAACCTTTTGACCTCTTTAGAAAAACTCCAGATGTTCTCTTTGGGGGAATACAGAATAAGCCCTGATATTTCCAAACATGACGCATGCAATTTTAGAGGCATCTCTCTGGCTTCTTCGATCACACCTCCGTCCAAAGATATAACGTAGGAGTATTGGTGGAGCAGTCTGGAATCTGTCCAGAAAAATTCAATGTAGCTCTAGATAGGATAGAATAGAATAGAATTCTTTCTTGGCCAAGTGTGATTGGACACACAAGGAATTTGTCTTTGGTGTATAAGCTCTCAGTGTACATAAGGAGAATAAAATACATTCATCAAGACTAAAAAGATACAATTTTGTAATAGTCAAGGTTACTAATAAGCTATCAAATCATACTAGGAAACAAATAAAAACAATATAAATTGAAAGATACAAGCAACATGGTTATAGTCATAAGTGGGAAGAGATAGATACTAAGTAAGGAAGAGAAGAATAATAGTAATACAGTCTTAGTAAATTATTTGACAGCGTTGTGGGAATTAGTTGTTTAGCAGAGTGATGGCGTTTGGGAAAAAACTTTCCTTGTGTCTAGTTGTTCTGGTGTGCAGTGCTCTATGGCGTCGTTTTGAGGGTAGGAGTTGAAACAATTTGTGTCCAGGATGTGAGGGGTCTGTAAATATTTTCCCAGCCCTCTTTTTGACTCGTGCAGTAGACAGGTCCTCAATGGAAGGCAGATTGGTAGCCATTGTTTTTTCTGCAGTTCTAATGATCCTCTGAAGTCTCCGTCTGTCTTGTTGGGTTGCAGAGCCAAACCAGACAGTTATGGAGGTGCAGATGACAGACTTAATAATTCCTCTGTAGAACTGGATCAGCAGCTCCTTGGGCAGTTTGAGTTGGCGCAGAAAAAGCATTTGCACCTTTGGGACAACTGAATGACTGAGAATCTCCCCAGACTTCCATCACTGGAGGTTTCCAAAAAATAAACCAGACAACCATTTGACCAGGATGATATAATGTCTGTTACCTTGAGCAGGGGGTTGGACTAGAAGACCTCCGAGATCCCTTCCAGCCCTGTGAAATTCTACGATTCTAAGTTCTAAACGAATGCACGCAGGGGTGGGCTTCAAAAATTTTAGCAAGGAGTTCTCCGCCCAGTTACTGCGTGGGCCTGGCCATGGTGGGTGTGGCCTAGTCGGTCTCAGGCACCATGGTGGTGGGGGTGTTTTTGCCCTCCCCGGGCTCCGGAGGCTTTACTTGAGCCTCTGGGAGGGCAAAAACGGCCTCTCCAGGCTCCGGAGGCCCTTTGGAGGCCGGAAACAGGCCCAGCCTTCCTGAACTTCCACTAGGCCTCCCCAGGCTCTGGAGGCCCTCTGGAGGCCGGAAACAGGCCCGGCCTTCCTGAACTTCCAGTAGGCCTGTTTTTCACCCTCCCCGAACCTCTGCACTTGCCCTGTACTTACCTGCATCCAAAACGGGCCACGTGGGGACTCCTGGGAGGGGCGGGGCCAGCCAGGAGTGGGATTTGGGGGTTCTCCAAACCGCACAGAATCTCAGCTAGAGGTTCTCCCGAACCCCTGCAGCCCACCCCTGAATGCATGATAAATCCACACTCTAGCCTCCTCTAGTCCAAAAAAGGCATCTTCTTGGGGCGCTTTGCATTAAATGCCTTCCACCGCCCCCAATCTCCTCCTTTCCCAAATGAATTGCTTCCTTTTCTTCTCTGTTTTGTTTTTCTTTCACGCTCCTAATCTACTTCCATCTGGCACGGAAAAATCCTCGGAGGGGAACAACGGGTTAGCCAACTGAAAAAAAACAAACCCCAACAACCACAAAAGCTTTTAGAGGCTCCCAGCTGTTCAGCTAAGCCTTTCCAGATGTGGGTTCTGACTTGCACCGAGGCTGCGTCTCTTTGCAAAAGGGGGAGCCACCCACCTGATGCAGCCCGTGGGGTTGCTTGCATAGGAACGGGGCCCGGCCATGCTTTGCCATGCGAGTTCTCGACTAAGCCAAACAAACAAACAAACAGGCCAGCATGAACGTAACATCTGGATGGAGGTTTCTGAGGACATGAAGACCAGTCCTGCAGGACAAGGATGAAAGCCGGCACCTTCCTTCCCCAAAAAAGTTTTTACTTGGTTAAAAAAAAAAATGCCAAAAAAATTTAAAAATGGTAAAGAAATGCTGTAGGAAAAAAATTAACTATTATCAGTGGTTAGATAATAGAAGTCGAAATTAGAAGGTAAAAGATTATTACTATGTACAAGTACATGATGAAAGATTATTATTATTATGTATAAGTAAATAATATATTATGATTATCATGTATAAGAATATATTATGATTATTATTATGACTATCATTGTTATCATCATTAGCAACATTATTATTATCAGCCTGTTTAAGCAAACTGACTCAGATAATACACTATTTAAAAAAGCACTTATGTTGATTAAAGAAAAAAAATGTATAACACACACACTGTTGTGGCTCCGTTACCTGTGCCTGTGTCATTGGCAGGAGAGGACTCCGAGAGTGAAGGAGAGGAGTTGGCAAGGCCTCCCTCTCCAGGACCCTCCTCTCTGGCAATGCCTTCGGTATCCGCCGAAGGGCAAGAGATAGGGCCGGGGCCAAGCATGTCCACGCAGCCACAGGTGGACAGTGATGAGGGTAATGAGTCTTGGCTGGATCCACGC
The DNA here is from genome assembly GCF_029531705.1 of Pantherophis guttatus. The sequence goes on along the minus strand of NW_026843744.1, from coordinate 1,721,612 downwards.
CAGCGTCGCAGAGATAAGCGCGCGCAACAGAAGAAAAGGCGTGCCTGAGATTAGGCTGAGTCACTGGACCACACCCCACAGGATATAAAAGGGAGTGTGGTGGCCAGTCAAAGTTTGTGACGAACAAAGCTGAAAGCTTCCACGCCATTCTGCATTGCCGGACTTTTGGTATAGACTTTGCTGGATTATCTCTGGACTTGATTGACTCTGTAATTATTGAGCTGTTTCTTTTGATGTACCAGAAGCGGGGAGAAGTTATCTCTCTTCTTCGTAAGTAATAAACTCTTGGCAGGCAGCCACTAGGTTGCTGCCAAGTTCCGTTATCATAAGGAAAAGGATTTTGCCGGCTGGTTTGGTCTTTAACTCTTGAACGTCTGTTGGTGTGTGTGCGTGTGGGACGGGGACAGAACACACACATACATATATTTTATACCAAATTTATATTTATATTTTATATTTAAATTTATACCAAATATAAATTTGGTATAAAATGGTTTGTCGTGAATGCAACTGCTTGAGGGCTCCTGGATTGAAGCTGAAAAGTGAAAGGGAAGCAGTATTGGGGTAGACCAGGTGCTTCGACAGAAAAACACGTTATATATATATATATATATATATATATATATATATATATATATATATGTTTGTTGCTAAGCAAGGCAGTTAAGTCAGTGAGTTTGCCTCACTTAAGACTTTTTTGGACCTGGTTGTTTTAAGCGAATCGTTGCTGTTGTTAAATGAATCATTCGGTCATTAAGCGAATCTGGCTTCCCCCATTAGCTTTGCTTGTCGAAAGCTGGCTGGGAAGGTTGCACTGCTCTGTAGCACAGGGGGTTCTCGACGTACGACCATAATTGAGTCTGGAATTAGAGTTGTAAGGCGTGCTGGTCATTAATTGGATCTCCATATGGCTGCACCCATTTTTACAACCTTAGGCCAACAATGGTCGTTAAGCAAATCCATTGTCCAGATGGAGATTAAGCCATTAAGTCACCAGTCATAAATTGAGGATTACCTGTAGCGCGGAGTTGTGTGGCACAAACTTTTATACATTAGCCAACATTCACAGCCTAAATTTTCAAGAGTGGCTTTAAGAAATGCTTCAGCCCGTAAGGAATTTATTAAATTTTTTCAGATCCCGTACAAATTCCCAGCGTTGAGTTGCAAGAGAGCCAAACCAAGTCTTCTCTGGGAATTTAGTAACCAAACAATATCTTGAGCTGGAATACTAGAATTCAGCCAATCCACAAATCTGGAAGAATTTATTTTCTAATTTGTTTCTGTCCAAGATTGGTCCAGGGAGGAAAGACAGAAAGGAGGAACAGCAGCTTCAAATTGGAAAACATTGGAGGGGAAAAAAAGATGGATTTGTCCTCAGAGAATATACAAAGTATTTTTAGTCAGGTCCATCTGCAAACTGTTTATTAGTTATTAGTTGTGAAGGAGAAATTTATCCAGCAAATGATTTTAAGGTTTTTAAAAAGAATGCTGCCGGTTTTTTCCTCTTTTACGCCAAAATACAACCTATACAAGAGGCCCGCAACCTTAAATGCTCAAAGAGCCATTTGGACCCGTTTCCCACAGAAAAGAAAACACCGGGAGCCACAAAATCCTTCCCGTGCCTGACTATTTCTTGAGCGGCCACAAAACGGGCATATGTAGTTGAATTAAATATTCTGTTTTCTTCTGAAACTTTTCTTTTCTTGGATTCATCCATGGTTGGCCTACTGGGGGTTGAAAATAAATAATAAATTTATTTTATAAATCGTGTGCTGGTGGATGTCGCGCATTGGCGGTTGTGACGTATATTTTGAGTGACGGAGCTGCAGCAGAGTGAAAGAGCCACATACGGCTCCTGAGCTGCAGGTTGCTGACCCCTGACCTATTACTATTCCTCCAGCTATATTGTTAGAAAAACTTGTGATGGCCTCTGGTTGGGGTGGAGAAAAAAAGCTAATATAAAGAACCTGCTGCATTTCACCCGTGATTGACAACCAGTTTGGTCTAGTGATGAAGGAGCTGGACTAAAAAGCAGGAGATCATGAGTTCTAATCACGCCTTGGACATGAAACTAACTGGGTGACTTTGGGTCAGTCCTTTTCGCTCAGCCTTGGGAAGAAGAAAGAGGAGGCGAGAGCAAGTTAATCCTCCCAAAGTCTGCCAAGACATCTGCAGGGACTTGTCCACATAATTGCTAAGAGTCAAGAATAACTTGAAGGAACTAAAAAATAAAACAAAAACAAGAAGTATTAATAGAGTTATATCAGCCTCAAGTCGTCCTACAAGGCTGCCTACTTGCACCAGCTGGAAAATGATCCTGGAAGGGATGAGCAAAGAACAACCCCGGGAAAGGTGCCAAGCGTCTATATTCCCAGCAAAGGGACAGCCAAGAACGTATAAGAACATAGAATCGTAGGTCTGGAAGGGATCTCAGAGGTCTTCTAGTCCAGCCCCCCCCCCCCCCGGGTTCAAGTCAAGACACCCTACATCAAGGGTGCCAAACTCCATTTCATTGAGGGCTGCATCAGGGTTGTTTTAGACCTAGGGGAAACAGGTGGGTGTGCCAGGGTGGGTGTGGCCAGCTCGACATCACTTGTGTCGGGGCGGGGGGCACCTGTGGTGGCCCGGGTGGGGTTGGGGGGGATCCATTGTCTCCAACGGAGGAAGGCGAGACCAGGGAGAGCGCCAAACCCTGTCCTTCAGAGGAGCCTTGCCGTCTGCTGGTGGCCAAGTGCTAAGGCAGGACTTCCTTCCTTCCTTCCTTCCTTCCTTCCTTCCTTCCTTCCTTCCTTCCTTCCTTCCTTCCTTCCTTCCTTCCTTCCTTCCCCTGCCAGTGTTAGTGGAGTGTGACTTTCTCCTTGATAGTTCCTTCATTACAATATTGTTTTCTGCTTGATTGTTTATCTGGTGTTAATTCCTGCTTATCTGGATGTTGGCTGCTGTGGGGATGTGTTCTGATTCCTTCCTTCCTTTCCTTCCTTCCTTCCTTCCTTCTTCCTTCCTTCTTCCTTCCTTCCTTCCTTTCCTTCCTTCCTACCTTCCTCTTGTTTTTCCTTCCCTCTTCATTCTCCTTTCTTCGTCCTTCCCCTCTTTCCTTCTTTTTTCCTTCCTTGCTCTCTTCCCATGTTTCCTTCTTTTCTTTCGTCTTTCCTCTTTTCCCTTTCTCCTTTCCTGTCCCTTCTTGGATGCTCAAATGCAAAAGGGGAAACATTTCTCCTTTTGCTTTGCTTTTAGTTTGTTTTGCTAGCCCTCTGCCAGCAAAAACAGAGCTGAAGGGGGGCCGCGCGCAGGGATGGGATTCAGCCGGTTTGGACAAGTTCAGGCGAACCAGATGCTAATTTTACATCTGGTTCGCCGAACCGGTAGTTGAAAGGACTGGCTGGCCCTGCCCACCCTGCCCCGCCACTCCCAGGAGTCTAGACGCGGCCCGTTTTGGATGCCAGGAAAGTGCAGGGCCCGTGCAGAGGCTCTGGGAGGGCAAAAAACAGGCCTCCCGGAAATTCTGGAAGTCCGGAAACGGGCCTGTTTCCGGCCTCTGGAGGGCCTCTAGAGCCCAGGGGAAGCTGTTTTCGCCCTCCCAGAGGCTCAAGAAAAGCCTCCAGAGCCTGGGGAGGGAAAAAACGCCCCTCCCCCACTGTGGTGCAGGAAACCGAGTAGGCCACGCCCACCATGGCCACAACCGGGCAGAGAACCTGTTGCTAAAATTTTTGAATTCCACCCCTGGCCACGCGCAGAGCTTGGAATAGCTCCCAGAGCTCCATTTTTGCTGGCAGGGGCACTGTGGTCCTTCGCGGTTTCCATGGCTGCCCCGCGGGGCAGTTCTAAGCACCTCACGGGCCGGATCCAGGCCCCGGGCCTTGTGTTTGACATCCCTGGCCTATATGATCCAGGTCAAATGATTCTCCAATCTCTTCTTGAAAGCCTCCAGAGATGGAGCACCCACAATTTCTGCAGGGAAGTTGTTCCACTGATTAATTGTTCTAACTGTCAGGGAATTTCTCCTTAGTTCTAAGTTGCTTCTCTCCTTGATTAGTTTCCATCCATTGCCTTCAGGTGCTTTGGAGAATAGCTTGACTCCCTCTTCTCTGTGGAAGCCCCTGAGATATTGGAAGACTGCTATCATGTCTCCCCTGGTCCTTCTTATCGTTCAACTAGACATACCCAATTCTTGCATAGCAATTGTCTATCTATGCCCATGATGGCGAAACTATGGCACGCGTGCCTGAGGTGGCATGCAGAGCCATCTTTCCGGGCACGCGAGCTATCACCAACTCACCTGCAGCTGCGCATGTATGTGCGCCCCAGCTGGTTTTCAGGCCTCCAGTGCGCATGCATGCAATTCCAGAGACCCCGCTGGTCTTCAGAGCTCTCTTATGCATGCATGCAGCGTGCACATGCGCAGATGGCGTTCGTGCGTGTGCACTGCACACATGAAAGCTGTGCGCATGCACAGATGATGCAATTGCATGCGCAGTGCATGGGGGGAGCCGTGGGAAAGCCGTGCACATGTGTGGATTGTGCGCTTGCGTTCGCAGTGCATGGGAGCACACACAAAAGCCGGTGCGCAAATCTGGTTGTGCGCACTGCGCCCAGGAGAGGAGCCGCACATAAGCGAAGCACGTACCTGTTTAGCACTCAGTGACTAACAGTTCTTAAACTGTCTGACCCACTTATCCTGTTTCTTCATCTCAAATAATGTCACCACCCCCACACAGCTACCCCCTAGAGCAGGGGGTCAGCAACCTGTGGCTCTGGAGCCGCATGTGGCTCTTTCACCCCTCTGCTGCGGCTCCCTGTCACTCAAAATATGCATCACAACCACCAATGTGCGACACTCGCTGGCATACAATTTATTGAGCTTTTCAACCCCCCGGTAGGCCAACCCTGGATAAATCCAAGAAAATAAAAGTTTCAGAAGAAAACAGAACACTTAATTCAACTACAGATGCTAGTTTTCTGGCTGCGTAAAGAATAGTCAGGCACGGGAAGGGTTTTTGTGGCTCCCGGTGTTTTCTTTTCTGTGGTGAAACGGGCCCAAACGGCTTTTTGAGTGTTTAAGGTTGCAGATCCCTGCCCTAGAGAGTTGTTTTACGCAAGTATCTCAGCAGCCGCGCTCACAACGGTTACTCACAAACAAGTCACTACAAATGATTCCACTAACCCCCAAGGTACGCCAAATTACACCCACTTTTAAACAACTACGGGGGCGGGGGGGAGGCGTCTTTGCTAAGCCTCGACATTGAGTTGATGGCATATAATTGAGAGGTCTACTGTAGTTATGCTGGTATTTTGTTTATATACATAATACTGCAAGGGTAGGGCCGCAAAATAGAACTAAGTAATAGGAAACGTAGAAGATAACGTGCTCTGGGACTTTGGAATTCAAACAGACCAGCACCTGCCACGTAACACCGCCCCCCCCCAGACTTCACAATTATCGATAAGAAAGACAAAAGAATTCCGGGGTAGAAGATGTGGCAGTAACTGCAGGCAGAAGAATACAAGCGAAAAAACCTGATCGGATTCATCCAAGAAGCTTCTTCAGCTCTGACTGGATGGTAGGGAATGGAAGGATTTATACCACTTTTGAAATCCGCCACCGGTCGCCACCAGTTCGCTGCCCACGCATGTGCGCCAGACACACGCTGCGTGTGTGTGCATGCACAGTGCACACCAAATGCACTGCGTGCGCACGAATGTGCAGTGTGCACCAAACACATGCTTCACGCGGGAAAAAGGAGCCCTTTGAAGGTAAGTAGAACAGCGAGGGGGGGAGAAACAGCTGTGCCGCGCGATTTATATTCGCTAGAAAGCAGAATTTCCTGCTTTCTAACGAATATAAATCGCGCGGCACAGCTGATCATTAGAAATACCGGTTTGGACTAACCGGTAGCTTTTTTATTACTACCGGTTCGCCCGAACTGGTGCGAACCGATAGGATTTCACCACTAATTTATACGATCAGCGAGCCTCGGTGGTGCAGCGGACTAAAGTGCTTTTAAGTGCTAGCACTTAGCTGCCAGCTGCCTGCAATTAGTGCAAATTCGAATCTCACCAGGCTTAAGGTTGACTCAGCCTTCCATCCTTTCGAGGTAGGTAAATTGAGGACCTGGATTGTGGGGGCAATAAGCTGACTTTGTATAGAACAACACCGCTTGGGGGCGGGGGGAGGGGAAAGCCCTAATAAGCAGGCTACAAAAAAGTATGCAGGCTATTGCTATAATGCATTGTAAGCCGCCCTGAGTCTACGGAGAAGGGCGGCATATAAATTGGACTAATAAATAAATAAATAATAAATAAATATACTCCTTGCAAACAGCTGGTCATTTGCTTTCTTTTAGAGAGTCATTGAGGCCATTTGAGGTTTGTCCGTGTCCTCAGGCTTTGCACCACTCAGGTGGCCCCCGAGGACACAGATAAAGTGGCCTCAACGACCCTCTAAAAGGATGCAAATGACCAGCTGTCTGCAAGGAGTATCAATCCTTCCCTTCCTCTCCATCCAGTCAGAGCTGAAGAAGCTTCTTGGATGAGAAGCGAAACGTCTTCAAAAGAAAAAAACAAGAAAGTCCAGTTGCCTCCTGAAAAAAACACCTTTGGGACAACCATGACCTGGGGGGCTGAGAATCTCCATAGATATTTAGAGTTTCTAGGGTTTTTTCTTTTCCTCCGCAACAATCTTGCCCCAAACTTCATGCCATGCCTCAGTTGTCCTTCATCCGAACGCTAAAATTATTTAAAATCTTGTCTTGATTTCAAGTCCCCAAGCAAACACTACGCATTAACCTCCATTTTTTAAAAGAGCCAGAGTAAAATCAATCTTCGCCAGCACTTGCTCGGGGGGGGGGGGGGGGGGGGGGCGGAAGGGATGGACGGGGGGGAGGAATTACAGCAATTTTGACAGCCGTGAGGAAAAGCCCAGCGAATGACCATTTTTACACTGCTCTTATAAAAGGGGGGAAAAAAATCAGAGCTGTAAAGGTCACTTCCATTTAAAGAGAAAATATTTTGCTTGCCGCTTGGACGGACAGAGAGAGAGAGGTGGGGGGGGGAAGGGAGGAAGAAAGAGAGAGAGAGAGAGATGGAGGGAGGGAGAAAGAGAGAGGGGGGAGGGAGGGAGAAAGAGAGAGAGATGAAGCGGGATTTACTAATCCCAAATTAATCAGGAGACAAGACCACAGAGATCCAGAGAAAACAGGCTTTTATTGAATATTGCTAGCAATAGGCCCAGTGCAGTAACCTGACAAATACTGAGCCCCGAGCAACGCCCTGAGGCAGGTTTTATAGGTTTCATGATCATAGCATACTTTCAGTTCCTCAATATGCATACATACAGATAGTTAAACTGGAAAAGTACAAATACAGAAGTATATAATGGAAAAGTATAAAAGCAGAAGTCTATGAGTATACCATCCTATAGGGTTTGCACAATACTATCTTGGAACATCTTGTGGTTACAATGGTTACAACATTATAGTTACAACAGATTGCTACAGAGAGTACAGATTTAGGATAAAGAGCGATTCGTTATAAATGTTACAAAAGCAAGGCCTTTGTAATACATACTGTTAGGATATACCCTATGAGGGGCTCTCCTTCATTCCCCCCTGTTGAGACTTTGCCAAGTGCTGCAGTCACTGCAAAGTTTCATATTCGGGGTTACCTTCCGTGGAGTTACCCCCCTCTATGTCTGCAAGTTTCTGGTATTCCCACCAGGCCATTGCCTGGGCTGTGGCCTTTTTGTCCACCAATAAAGACAAGGTGCTGGTAATGGTGCGGATAAAGATTGGAAGCACACAAGGCAAGATAACACAACCAGCAGCAATGAGACCGATGAGAGCGACAATAGCCTGTAAACCAGGTAGTTTTGGAAACCATCCCGAGAAAGCATCAGCCAGGTTAAGGCCTCTCCATGTCTGTACAGGGACATGTGCAATCTTGACCATGTCGGCCAAACAATGTCGGCTGATGGCCCCCAGGAGGAGAGCGTTCTCTGTGGGAGCCCCGACCCTCTGGAATGGATTGCCCACCGAGCTCAGGACAGCCCCCGACCTTCTTTCCTTCCGTCGCGAGCTGAACACGTGGCTCTTCCGCCAATTAAACTGATCTGTTTGGGGGTACACTGGTATAATTTTAAATTGTTTTTAATTGGGTTACTGATTTTAATTTTGTATTGTATTGTGATTTGTATTGAAGTTGTCATTTTGTAAGCCGCCTTGAGTCCCTAGGGAGAAAGGCGGCATATAAATCGCAATAAATCAATCAATCAATCAATCAATAAACAAACAAACAAACAAACTAACTAACTTGGGTAATGCCGTGCATATTGTGTCTGTTGTTTTCGAAAGAGGAGTGGTTTTATGAATGCGCTGTTTCTTACATTTTTTTTCAGTGTAAAAGTGGAAGTGAGCTTTGCGGATGTGAAAAGAACAGTCCGGTAAGAGATGCAATAGATGATTTCTTTCAGCCGAATAAACTTGTCGTTAACATCTCATCTGTTTTAAAGGTTGATAACGGGACCAGTATGTCATGTAGTTTTGGACTCTCGAAGCAGCCATGTCAGCGTTAAGCATTAATATTATTGCAGGATCCAATCTGGGTCGGTCATTGGGGCCGGAGGTTTCGTCTTCTGAGCTTTCGGACTCGTGCTGGAGTCCTTCCTCAGAGAATTTCTCTCTTAGCAGTGTGTCATGCCCCCATCAGAGCCTGAATCTGCAGAGGAAGTCAAGCCGGAACTGGAGCAGATGGAAATCGAGGGGGCGGCTTTGTTGGCTTCGGAGGAAAATGGGGAGGGGCACGCTGAGTCAGGCCAGGGCCTTTCAGGATTGGGATGGCTTGTAGGCAGGGAGGAAGGGGAAGCAGGATGACCAGGGGAGGCTAAGCAGTGAACATGAGAGACAGAGCTCAAGCGATGCGCAAGGACCACCCCCTCCTGATCCTCGAGCACGGAGAGTGGAGAGAAGGCGAGAACAGCACAGACTTGCAGCACCAAGCCCCTCTTCACAAGGCACACCTGAGGACTGAGACTTAAGGAGACGCTGTGGGGAGGTTTCTCAAGAACAAATGCTGAATTCCTGGAGTGTTGAGCGTTTGAACTTTTCTGGATTCTTTGCATTCTTTCTGGATTTCTTGCTTTGCAGCCATGGTGCTCACAGCAGTTGGGCTGGACTATTTTCTTCTAGAGGCTGCTTGAGGTGTGTGTGTGTCATCACTTCGCTCTGGGACTTGCCAGAAACATGGGAGCAATAAAGGGGCCGTTTGGGGAAATTTGGAGCAATAAAAGGGCGGTTTGAGCTGCCAGATGCCTGTGTTACCTCTGTGGTGTGCCCTGGGTCATCACACAGTGTGTGTGTGTGTGTGTGTGTGTGTGTGTGTGTGGTATTTATATGGCCTTTTGTGTGTAAGTTTTTAGATGTTGATTGGGGTGTGTTGATAGCTGGGTATTAAGTCGTTAATACCTTAATCAACACTCCAACTAACATCTAAAAAGCCATACACAATAGGCACCATTTAAGCACCACACACAGAATAGTCCAAAGCATGTATTGCAATAGAGAGAAGTTTCCTCAGGATGGGCTCTGGGACGAGTCCCGAAGCTCAGAAGACCAAACCTTTGGTTCCGGTGACTGACCCAGATTGGATCCCGCAATATTATTCTGGGACACGTATATTCGCCTTCATTTGGGATTAAAATTATTATTAATAGTCTCTAACTATCATTTATTCAGTTCGGCGGTTCAAATCCCTAGTGCCGCGTAACGGGGTGAGCTCCCGTTACTTGTCTCAGCTTCTGCCAACCTAGCAGTTCGAAAGCACGTTAAAAAACAATGCAAGTAGAAAAATAGGCACCACCTTTTGTGGGAAGGGAACAGCGTTCCATGCGCCTTTGGCGTTGAGTCATGCCGGCCACATGACCACGGAGACTTCTTCGGACAGCGCTGGCTCTTCGGCTTTGAAACGGAGATGAGCACCGCCCCCTAGAGTCGGGAATGACTAGCACATATGTGCGAGGGGTACCTTTGCCTTTTTAACTACCATTCAGATCTCTGGTGTCGGGATGTGCAAGGCATGGCTACAACTGTCCAAAGGTAAGTAGTAGGGCAGCTCCACCCCCACATCCCCACCTTAGCTTAATTTTTACCCATGCACTCTGGAGTAAGTGGGATCTTAATTAGGGCTTATTTTTTTGGGGGGTAGGGCTTATATTGGGCTCACGTGTAAAAATCAAGCTAAGACTTACTTTCAGGGTAGGTAGAATTTTTGGAGAAACAGGGTATAACTGGCAGTGTTTTATACTCCAAAGGACATGATTATCTAACCTGTGAATAAGATCCTGCATTATTATTTTTCTGTTAATGCAGGTAGTCCTCAACTTACAACACTTCATTTAGTGACTGTTCAAAGTAACGACGGCAACTGAAAAAAGGGACTCACGGCCGCTTTTCACACAACCGTTGCAAATATCCCCAGGATCACGTGATCACAATTCAGATCCTTTGGCAACCCACTCACACTTATGACGGTTGCTGTGTCCTGGGGGGGGGGTGTGTCATGTGATTACCTCTTGCGACCTTCCGATGAGCAAAGACAACGGGGAAACCAGATTCACTTAACCAGCCATGTTACTAACTTAAGAGCTGCAGTGATTCACTTACCCACAAGTGGCAAGAACGGTCGTAAAATGGGGGCAAAATTTACTGAACGAATTAGCAACATTTTGGGCTCGGTTGTCGTTGTAAGTCGAGGGGGACCTGCATTCGACGGGAAGGTAAATTTCAATAATTGTTTTGTTATATTCTGTGATTCTTCTTTCTTCTAGCACATTGACTGCGTCATTCTTGATGATGGGGGTTTTCTTTTGATGACAAACCAAGATAACTATGTCCCAGAGGTACGTGATTGAATTAAGCCCTATGCAGAATACCTTATTATTTAAGCAGTATTTTTTTAGGAAATACATCCAGGACAGTGGTGAAATCTGAACCGGTTTGCTACCAGTTTGCTGGCCATGCATGCCTGCTGCACGCTAAGTGCATGCTATGTGCATACATGCACAGTATGTCCCAAAAGGAGGCTTGGCAAGGTAAGTAGAACAGACAGCAAGGGGGGGGGATCACCTGTGCCGCGTGATTTAGCTTAGCTAGAAAGCAGGATTTCCTGCTTTCTAGCAAAGCCAAACCGTGCGGCACAGCTGATCATCGGAAATACCAGTTCGGAGGAAGCGGTAGCTTTTTTAAACTACCGGTTTGCCTGAACTGGTAGTTTTTATCACTACTGGTTCGCCTGAAACCGGAGTGAACCGGTAGCATTTCACCCCTGATCCAGGAGTTACTTGATCTCTGTTTGAAGACTGACCTTTCTTTGTGCCTTAGATCGGAAAATTCTTTGGGGAGATTGACCCAGGCCTCATGCGAAATCTCATTAATATGTCCTTGTATGCCTTCAACAAGTCTTACGACTATCAGTCGGTGTGCGATCCAGAAGATGAACCGAAACAAGGAGCAGGACTTCGCTCCGTCAATGTGGTCAGTAGGCATTGCACCTTTCCGAAAAAATTCTTTACCAATGCCTCAGTTAGCAACAGTAATTTGATTCCTATCGCTTTGATTCATTTTTGATTCATATCGCTTTGGCTTTGTTACGATCGCTAACTAATGCCGGTGTCAAATCTAAAATGATGAAAAACCGAGGAAAATAAGAAAGAAAATACATATTGAGAAGGGCATAGAAAGGGTGTAAGGAGCCATGGTGGCGCAGTGGTTAGAATGCAAGATTGCATTCTGCCACTGCCTGCGGTTCGATCCTAACTGGCTCAAGGTGACTCAGCCTTCCATCCTTCCGAGGTTGGTGAAATGAGGACCCAGATTGTTGGAGGCAATGTACTGCCTCTGTAAACCGCTTAGAGAGGGCTGCAAAGCACTGTGAAGTGGTATATAAATCTAAGCACTAGTCCTAGTAAGTGACGTCTACAAGGTATTAAAAAGAGATTAAAAGATTGGCAGCAAGTAGAACACCCAGCCTTAGAAATGATGATGAAGAAGATATTGCAATGGTGAATAGCTTCTGCTTTTAATGATCAACCATCAACAGTCAAGAAATACAGTATATCACACACTAAAACAGCTATAAAGGCCTTGGAAATGATATTGAGATGCCATGATGTGTCTACACTTATAAAGATCAGAACTGTGTAAGCCTTGCATTAGATGTCTACAGAAATTCTCAGTCATCCAGGTTATGGTTGTCCCAAAGATACTTTTTTCAAAGGCAACTAGACTTTGTTTTTTCTTTGAAAATGTTTCTCTTCTCTTCTGAGAAGAAGCTTCTCGGATGAGAAGAGAAAGGTCTTCAAGAAGTGAAACATCTGAAGAAGCTTCTTGGATGAGAAGAGAAAGTCTTCAAGAAGTGAAACATCTGAAGAAGCTTCTCGGATGAGAAGAGAAAGGTCTTCAAGAAGTGAAACATCTGAAGAAGCTTCTTGGATGAGAAGTGAAAGGTCTTTAAGAAAAAAAACAAACTCCCGTTGCCTTTGAAAAAAGCATCTTTGGGACAAGACTTGTGTTACTTCATGGATGTGAAAGTTCGACTTCAAAGAAGATAAAATAAGAAGAGTATTGAGGCCTTTGAACTTTGGTGTTGGAGAAGACTATTGAAGATACCATGGACAACCAAGGAAACAAGCTGATGGACTATGAAACAAATTAACCCAGATTTCTCACTTGAGGTGTAGATGACCAGGCTTACATTATGCTACTTCGGACATGATATGAAGACCCAGCTCTCTGGAGAAGGCTCAGTGGGAGGGGAAAGGTGGGAGAAAAGAGAAGGACAATCAGGAGCAAGATGGATGATGGCCTCACTTACAGTACAGTTACAGTAGCAATGAGGATCAGGGATAGGTTAGGGTTAGAATGTCATGGAGAAAAATCTATGTGGTCACTAAGAGTCAACAGTTGTATAATGTTTGGGTATCCCAAAGCTGCTTTTTCCAAAAGGCAATTGGACTTTGAAATGAACCAAAGAAGCTTCTTGGATGTGGAGTGAAACGTTTTCAAAGAAAATTTCAAGAAAGTCCAGTAGAATGGAATGGAATGGAATGGAATAGAATAGAATAGAATAGAGAAAGAATAGAGAAAGAATAAAATAGAGTAGAGTAGAGTAGAGTAGAGTAGAGTAGAATAGAATAGAATAGAATAGAGAAAGAATAGAGTAGAGTAGAGTAGAGTAGAGTAGAATAGAATAGAATAGAATAGAATAGAATAGAATAGAATAGAATAGAATAGAGAAAGAATAGAGAAAGAATACAGTAGAGTAGAGTAGAGTAGAGTGGAATGGAATAGAATGGAATAGAATAGAATAGAATAGAATAGAATAGAATAGAATAGAATAGAATAGAATAGAATAGAATAGAATAGAATAGAATAAAGAAAGAATACAGTAGAGTAGAGTAGAGTAGAATAGAATAGAATAGAATAGAATAGAATAGAATAGAATAGAATAGAATAGAATAGAGAAAGAGTAGAGTAGAGTAGAGTAGAGTAGAGTAGAGTAGAGTAGAGTAGAGTAGAAGAGAAGAGAAGAGAAGAGAAGAGAAGAGAAGAGAGTTGGAAGGGATCTTTGAGGTCTTCTAGTCCAACCCCCTGTTCAAGCAGAAGAACCTATACCATATATCAAAAGTTGTCTTTTGGAAAAAGCACCTTTGGGGACAACCATGTCTTGGATGATTGAGAACCTCTTTAGATAATTGTTTGGGTATTAAGAGGTACAGTAAAGATATTATTAGCATTAACAATATCAGCATGTTAAAAAAAAAAACTAATAAAACTTAGCCTCCCAGAAAACCAGAGGTGACAGTGAAATTCCATAAAATAAATAAATCAGTCAATCCACATCTGGAGGTTGGATGGAGAGAATCCATTGGTGTTTTCAAAGATTCTTCTAAAATTCTGCTCTTTGTTTCCTCTTTTTCTAGCCTACCATAGCAGATATTTTACATCTTGGATGGTGGGCATCTGCAGCTGCCTGGTAAGTTGGAATTTACAGACAGGATCATTACACATTTGAAACGTATGAATGTCTTGATCAAATTCTGTAAGGATAGGATATAAAATAGAGTCAGAAGGGACTTTGGAGGTCTTTTAGTCCAGGGGTACCCAAACCCTGGTCTATGGACCGGGCTATGGCATGACATCTCCAGTCCGTGAAAAAAACACTCTCCGTTCAACCAGTCCTTGATGCCCAAAAAGATTGGGGGCTGCTATTCTAGTCCAACCCCTTGCTCAAACAGGACACCCTATTCCATTTCAGACAATTGTCCAGTCTTTTCTTAAAGACCTCCAGTGATGAAGCACTCACAACTTCTGAAGGGAAGCTGTATCTTTTCTTTTATGTACACTGAGAGTTTATGCAACCAAAGACAAATTCCTTGTGTGTCCAATCACACTTGGCCAATAAAGAATTCTATTCTGTTCTGTTCTGTTCTGTTCTGTTCTGTTCTGTTCTGTTCTGTTCTGTTCTGTTCTGTTCTATTCTATTCTATTCTATTCTATGACTATCATTAAGTGTTGTACCTTACGATTCTTGACAAACGTATCTTTTCTTTTATGTACACTGAGAGCGTATGCACCAAAGACAAATTCCTTGTGTGTCCAATCACACTTGGCCAATAAAGAATTCTATTCTATTCTATTCTATTCTATTCTATTCTATTCTATTCTATTCTATTCTATTCTATTCTATTCTATTCTATTCTATTCTATTCTATTCTATTCTATTCTATTCCATTCCATTCCATTCCATTCCATTCCATTCCATTCTATTCTATTCTATTCTATTCTATTCTATTCTATTCTATTCTATTCTATTCTATGACTATCATTAAGTGTTGTATCTTACGATTCTTGACAAACGTATCTTTTCTTTTATATACACTGAGAGCGTATGCACCAAAGACAAATTCCTTGTGTGTCCAATCATACTTGGCCAATAAAGAATTCTATTTTGACCACTCGGGAACCATCCTATATCTACAGCTGTTTTGTAACATCCTACAGTGACAGGACTGAAATTTATGATGTTTTTTTGTCATCAAGAATCACATTTAGTGATAGTCATGGGTTACTAATAAGCAATCAAATCGTACTAGGAAACAATAAAAACAATATAAATTGTAAAGATACAAGCAACATGGTTATAGTCATAAGTGGGAGGATAGGTAATTAGTGGGATAGGTAATAGGAAGGATGAGAAGATTAATAGTAGTGCAGACTTAGTTTAAAAGATACATTCGTCAAGAATCATAAAGTACAACACCTAATGATAGCCGTAGGGAACAAATAAGTAAATCTTAAGGATACCAGCAACAAGGTTACAGTCATACAGTCATAAGTGGGAGGAGATGGGTGATGGAAACGATGAGAAGATTAATAGTAGTGCAGACTTAGTAATTAGTTTGACAGTGTTGAGGGAATTATTTGTTTAGCAGAGTGATGGCGTTCGGGGAAAAACTGTCCTTGTGTCTAGTTGTTCTGGTGTGCAGTGCTCTATAGGGTCTATTACATGCGGAAAGAATCATTTCCATAAAAATCACAGGATTGTAGCATCCAAGAGTTGTCCCGACTTCCGTGGCGTTTGTACTGTGTGCAAATGATGGGAAATATAGTCCAGCTCATCCAGATCCAGAGGGAGAAAGTTGGAAAATGACCTAAGCCTGCAGGAATTCCTGTCATTAGACTAGACTAGACTAGAATGAGGAGGAGGAGGAGGAGAAAGGAGTGGGATGGGATAGAATAGAATAGAATAGAATAGAATAGAATAGAATAGAATAGAAATAGAATAGAATAGAATAGAATAGAATAGAATAGAATAGAATAGGAGGAGGAGGAGGAAGAGAAAGGAGTGAAGTGGGATGGGATGGGATAGGATAGGATAGAATAGAATAGAATAAGGAAGAAGAGGAAGAGGAAGAGGAAGAGAAAGAGGAGTGGGATGGGATGGGATGGGATGGGATAGGATAAAATAATAGAATGAGGAGGAAGAGAAAGAGGAGTGGAGTGGGATGGAATAGAATAGAATAGAATAGAATAGAATAGAATAGAATAGAATAGAATAGAATAGAATAGAATAATAGAATAAGGAGGAGGAGGAAGAGAAAGAGAAAGAGAAAGAGGAGTGGAGTGGGATGAAATAGAATAGAATAGAATGAATAGAATAGAAAATAGAATAGAATAGAATAGAATAGAATAGAATGAGGAGGAGGACGAGGAGGAGGAGGAGGAGGAGAAGGAGGAGAGGAAGAGAAAGAGGAATGGGATGGGATGGGATGGGATGGGATGGGATGGGATGGGATGGGATAGGATAGGATAGGATAGGATAGGATAGGATAGGATAGGATAGGATAGGATAGGATAAGGAGGAAGAGGAGTGGGATGGGATAGAATAGCATAGCATAGCATAGCACAGAATAGAAACCTCACTCTCTTTTTGCACTGATGATGTTACCATGGGTAATGAGAGAGAAGGGAAGAGGAGAGGAGAGAATATTAGGATAGGATAGGATAGGATAGGATAGGATAGGATAGGATAGGATAGGATAGGATAGAATAGAATAGAATAGAATAGAATAGAATAGAATAGAATAGAATAAGCTGGAAGGGACCTTGGAGGCCGTCTAGTCCAACCCCCTCCTCAGACAGGAAACCCCTCCACCATTTCAGACAAGCAAGGAGGCCGTCCGAACCCGCTTAGAACCTACAGCTTATTAACCTCCTCCAAGGTTTGCCCGCCGCACCTTTTCACCCTTTGCGCGCTCAAAAACTTCTTAGCCACCCCCTGGCCAGCATTCCGCGGGAGATCCGGGCGAAGGCGCGACCACCACCACCACCACCCCCCGCCGTCCACGGGAAGCCCCCGCCTTGGCTCGTTAAGGCGCGGCCGCCAGCCCACGCGCGCACCCTTTTAACCCTCGCCCCGGGTGGGCGGCTTCCACCGGGGACGAGTGGAATATCCGCCCACTCGGATGAGGGCTGCCAAAGGAGGCACGCGCGCTCGCGCCCGCACCCACCCACACACACACAGACACTCTGAGGCACGCGGGGAGAGTCCCCCAGCCCCCCCCCACCAGCCGAGGCAGGGCACCCCCTGCGCAGTCCGCGGATGCCATACTGGAAGGAGGGTGGGGGTGGAGGTGGAAGGGGGAGGGGGGGGGGGGGGGGGCGGGGGGGCGGGAGGGGGGGGGGGGGGGGGGCCGTGGGTTTTTTTTTTTTTTAATGTGGTCCCCGCGCCGGAGGGCAAGAAGGATCGCAAACTTCGCGCAGGGAAAGGTAAGGCCGCCCCTCCGCTGGCCCCCGAAAGGGAAGGTTGATGCCACGCAGGACGCGAGATCTCGTGTGGGGAGGAGGGGGGGGGAGAGAGAAAGATGCCTGGATGGTGGGGCTGGGGTCTTCTTCTTCTTCTTTTTTTTTTCCTTCCTCCCCTTTCTCTTTTTTTTTTCCCCACGATTCCCATTTTTTGGCACGGGTTTATTGATCGCCCAGTTGCGGGAAGGGAAGGTGGGGGGGGGGTGGGGTGGGGAGGGGGTCTCCGGGGTCCGCCTGCCTTTCCAGGAGGAGGTTTTTTCCCCCCTCGTGGGGTTTCCCTAGAAGCCGCGCAAGCCGCCAGCCTGCCGTTTGCGCAGGAGGAGAAGCGCGGGCGCCCCTGGGCTCCTTCCTCCCAGGGTGGTCGCCCCGGCTGTGGGGAGCCCCCGTCAAACCTCCCCTTTTTAAGGAGACGACTGAGCAGCCCTGGGGATTTAGAGCCGATCCGGAGATCCAAATCCACGCCCTTTTAAGATCCCGACTCTGGAGACCTGCGGGGCACATTGCGCGGATTTGGCTACGTTGAGTTCTCGGGAAGGAAGGAAAGAAGGTGGGTGGGTGGGGAATCTGCAGCCCCTTCCTTAACAGGAGACGGTATTGGATCGCTTTTGGTGCGCCGCGCATCTTCTGGGCTTTGGGGTGACCCTCTTTTTTTTTTTTTTTTTCCCGACTGGGTATGTTTGAAGGTGCGCTTCGCTGGTCTCTTCGGAGTTGACAGGTGGGAGCGAAAGCTGGGGTTTCCCCCCCCCACCAGACCCGCCTTCTTTTTCCAGGCACGTTGCATTACAGTCCCCATCATCCTTGGAAGGGACCTTGGAGGTCTTCTAGTCCATCCCCCTGCTTAGGCAGGAAACCCTAAGAATAAGAATAGGATAAGGACAGAGTTGGAAGGGACCTTGGAGGTCTTCTAGTCCATCCTCCTGCTTAGGCAGGAAACCATAAGAATAAAAATAGGATGAGAAGAGAAGAGAAGAGAAGAGAAGAGAAGAGAAGAGGATGAGAAGAGAAGAGGATAGGATGAGAAGAGAATAAAATAGAAGAGGAGAGGAGAGGATGAGAAGAGAAGAGAGAGGATGAGAAGAGAAGAGGATAGGAGAAGAGAAGAGGATAGGATGAGAAGAGAAGAGGATAGGATAGGATGAGAAGAGAAGAGAAGAGGATGAGAAGAGAAGAGGATAGGATGAGAAGAGAAGAGGATAGGATGAGAAGAGAAGAGAAGAGAAGAGGATAGGATGAGAAGAGAAGAGAAGAGGATGAGAAGAAAAGAGAAGAGAAGAGAAGAGGATAGGATGAGAAGAGAAGAGGAGAAGAGAAGAGAAGAGGATAGGATGAGAAGAGAAGAGGATAGGATGAGAAGAGAAGAGGATAGGATGAGAAGAGAAGAGAAGAGAATTCTTTATTGGCCAAGTGCAATTGGACACACAAGGCATTTGTCTTGGTGCATATGCTCTCGGAGTACATAAATGATACGTTCATCAAGAATTATAAGGTACAACACTTAATGATAGTCATAGGGTACAAATAATGGTGTCAGGAGCGCAGCAACAGCAAAGGTGGACTGGTTTTGGTTTCTTTGGGGAGGGGGAAAGTCAATTTAGGAGGGACGGCGTGGCATGTTAAAACGGGGGGGGGGAGATGGTGGCTAGAATGACTCATTTCCCCACGAGGCTCTTAAACCGGGAAAATTTAAGAGAGACTCGGCTGCGTTCGCCCAACGCACTAATTAATCTTCATTAGTTCTTCATTCTGTTTAACATTTGGGAGGAAGGAGATTTAGGTTCACCTCTGCTGGTTTTGTGAGCTCCGGAGTGTCTTGTGTGAACCCAAATAAAACTGGTCAGTTCTGCAAGCGGGAGGAAATGTATTGTGTGAACGCGGCACGTACACGTGCACAAACGCATCTCTCTTCCCCCACTTCCAAACTTGCAGAAATCATTCCCAAGGGACTCATCCACTGTTTTTCATGAATTTCTATGCCTCGCATGGAAATAAGGCTTTATTTCAACATGGCGAGCTCAAAAAAAAAGAAAGAAAGAAAAGAAAAGAAAAGAAAAGAAAAGAAAAGAAAAGAAAAAAAGAAGCAAGCCAGTTCAATTTCTGCCGAGTCCACAAGAGCGAGGATCGGGACCTTGTGGTGGGAAGTCGCAAGTTGCGATCCTAAAAGCGGTTGGAGCTTCGCCACCCTGTCCTTTTTCAGGGGCGGAATCCGCTGGTTTCCATCCTGGGACTCGCTCACACGTTCTGGGTTGTGCAAGCGGGGTAACCGCTCTTCGGCAAGTTACTCTGGCCGTTACATATCCTTCCCCCCCCCCTCGTTGTTAAGGGAGTGGCGTTGTTTTCCGTGGAAGCAGCGAGGACGAGTTCACACGACTCTCTAGACTCGGAGCGAGTTGGGAGACAACTGAGTCTTCGGATTCGCGTGTGATGTCCGTAACGCCAATTTATCAAGGCGTTTCTTAGGAACGCAGGAATGTGTCTTTTGGTTTAAAGGCGGGTTTAGACGTCTCGTGTGAACAAGCAATCGGGACAAAGATTGAAGCCTTCAGTTGGGAGCCTGCCGGCTTTTCTGTTTCAAGCATGATCTCTAGCAGATTTCCAACACCCGTGTTTTAACAACCCAAATATTCCGAAGACTCGAAATGCATCACGCAGACAGCTGGTCATTTGCATCCTTTTAGAGCAGGGGTGGAAATCCAGCAGGTTCTGGAGAACCGGTAGCGGAAATTTTGAGTAGTTCAGAGAACCGGCAAATACCACCTCTGGCTAGCCCCCGAGTGGGGTGGGAATGGAGATTTTGCAATATCTTTCCCCCAGGAGTAGGGAGGGAATGGGGGTTTAGCAGTATCCTTCCCCTGGATTGGGTGGGAATGGAGATTTTGCAGTTATCCTTCCCCAGCCACGCCCATCAAGCCACGCCCACAGAACCGGTAGTAAAAAATTTTTTTGATTTCAGCACTGTTTTAGAGGGTCCTTGAAGCCCTCTTGGAGGTTTTATCTGTATCCTCACGGTCACCTGAGTAGTGCAACTGGTTCCTGTAAACTGCAATTTTTTCCCCCCTCTGGACATCCATTCCTACTCCCACCCCATTCCAAGGGTACCCATCCCAAATTGTATAGCTAAACCTCTGTAGAGATACTCGACTCTTTAACAGATCCCGGGAGAAGGAAAAAAAAAACGCTTCGATCGCGAAATCCAACCAACTTTTGGATGGGATGATCCACTTGTCTTGCGAACGCTAGAACTGCCATTCGGATCGCTCAATCCCGACGTGCCAACCTGTTACGGGCTGCTCTTCTTTGCTGGAAAGCGTGTTTGGAAAGGAGGAGGAGGGGGATGTCCGGACCTCCTGCGTGCATCCGTAAAAAAAAAATTGCGATCATGCGGGTGGATCGCATTGAGCAAAGAGATCGCTGGCTCCCGACAGAATGCGGGTGCGGATGGCTAGCTGCGTTCACACGACCCGTGTAACCCGCAAGATCAAATTACATTTTCTGAGCCTGCACAAGAAACCGCAACTGAGCAGGCTGGGGAGCTCGCAAGGCTGAGCCCAGCCGTGCAATAAAGCAAGCCAGTCCATGAATGAAGGCTTAGCGTGTGTGCCGTTAGGTTGGCAACCAAGGATTGGTGGCTTGTAAAACGGGGGGGGAGGCGGTTTATTCCAGACGACGCTTGTAAAACCGGGTGGGCGCGGTGTGGATTTGGGGTGGCGCAATCCCGCCTCTTGCATTCGAGGGAGGATCTTCGGGAATTATAACGTTGGTGGTTTCCAGGTCCCGCGCACGTGTGAATGCGGGATTCGATCCAGGCTTGTCTCGGAGAGAGATGCTGGTTCGGTTTCTCCCGGGTTAAGACGGCTGTTCCAGGCCAGGGACGGGAAAGGGGGCCGGAGAATCCAGCGGAGGTTTGAATCGCGCGCCTTGCGCAAACGACCCTCCCTCTTTTTTTTTTTTTTTTTTTTGCAAAAGAAGGGAGAAGCGGGAACTGGGGTCGTGTGTGGTTGCAAAATCAGAAGGATTTGTGTATGTGTAAAAGTGTGTGTGTGTGTGTTTGTGTGTGTGGTCGTTTGGCAACCAAATGTGGAGTGGGAATCCTTCTGGGATTACAGATCCCTTACTTAGAGCAGTGTTTCTCAACCTTGGTAGCTTGAAGATGGGTGGACTTCAACTCCCAGAATCCCCCAGCCAGTTTATGCTTTAAATCAGAGATAGGTACCGTATTTTTCGGAGTATAAGACGCACCTTGCCCCCCCCTAAAAGGGGGTGATTATTTAGGTGCATCTTATACTCTGAAAAATACGGTAATTATGGCAACTTTACCACAAGACCTGAGGACTTCAACTCCCAGATTTCCTGAGCCAGCCATAGTTGCCCACCCCTAGATCAGACTGGCTCAGGAATTCTGGGAATTGAAGTCCACAGGTTGAGCTGCTGATCTAGCTGCTATCTAATTTGGGTTGCTGAAAAAAACATGTCCTCGACTTACAACCACAATTGAGCCCAACATTTCTGTTGTTAAGTGAGACATATGTTAAGTGAGTTTTGCCCCATTTTATGACCTTCCTTGCTGCAGATGTTAAGTGAATCACTGCGGCTGATAAGTCACTCACCCGGTTGTTAAGTGAATCTGGCTTCCCCGCAAAGGGGGATCACGTGATATTTACAACAGCGACGGTCGTAGATATGAATTGGTTGCCGAGCATCTGAATTTTGAACACATGTTCATGGGGATGCCGCAAAGGTCGTAACTGAAAAACGGTCATAAGTCACATTTTTCAGTGCCGTTGTAACTGTGAACCAGTCACTAAATGAACTGTGGTAAGTCAAGGACTACTTGTAGACTATTTGAATTGAAGTCTTGGGTCTGTTAATAGAGAAACCCAACATTCTCTCTCTCTCTCCCCCCCATCCATTTAAGTGACACTATTATTCTGCGTGTGTGCGAACACACATACATGTTTGCATATTATAGCTATGTGCACGCTTTAAAAAATGATTGGAAAGAACCAATGCCAGCACAGCACTTTAGACTTGGCTGATTTCCTTCCAAACCTCTTTTAAAGAATCTACTCATTAAATTGAAAGTCGATTCTTAACGCAGGTTTTCCAAATCAAAGAAACCAGAAATTCTCAATTATCCAGGTCCTTCTGGTCCCAAAAGTGCTTTTCAAAAGGCAACTGGACTTTCTTGGTTTTTCAAGGGGAAAAAAAATCCCCCCAAAATCCACATTTAAGACTTGCGGACTTCATGTTCCCAGAATTCCCCAGCTAATATGACTGGCTGAGGAATCCTGGGAGTTGAAGTCCACAACTCTTAAAAGTTGCCAAGTTTGGAACCCTGGTGCAAAGCATGTGGAATGCTAATGAGGGATAACCCAGATTTGGGACCAGCATTTCTGTTGCTTACTAAGAAGATGTTTATATGAGTTGCATCTGATTTGACGATTTTTTTGTGTTGAACTGCTGCAGTTGTTATATGAATCACATAGTCGTTAAGCAAATCCAGCTTTATGCGACTGGGGTGGGATGCAGTGACAGTCGTAAATGCAAGAACTGGTCAGGGGTGTGGTAATTTTGAACAGTCGCTTAACGGATGGTGGTAAATCAAGGACTTCAGTAGTGGCCAAAATTGTGGAAACTTTTTGGGAAAAGTGTATTTTCTAAAACTAGCTAATAACACAATTTTTTTTTTTTGGAATAGTACCATAAAATTATTTATCAATGGAAAGATAATTGAATCAAGAATGTAATGCAATAACATTTATGAAGGATTTGCTATTAGAATAGCAGTTACAGTATAAAGAAGAAAAGTGAAACACGTAGAAAAACAAGATATACAAAAATGATCACCATAGAAAAAATGAGATATACAAAAATTATCACTATGTCAGTTAATACTTCATTGGGTAACCTTTAGCATGAATTACGGCCTTACAAGGTCTTCCCATGGAGTGAACCAAGTCTTTTAGTTCTGCAGCTGTTTTAATGTGAAACCAAGATTGAATGATGGCTTCTATTAACTGGGTTTTATTGCTGGGTCGGACTAACAAAGTTTCTTTATTTGGCTCCATAGATTTTCCATTGGGTGAAGGTCTGGGCTATTTCCAGGCCATTCCAGCAGTGGAATAGGATTATCTTGAAACTCCAAAAAAAAAAGTGGTGTTATCAGCCATCAAACCTCAAAAATACACTTTTCCCAAAAGGTTTCCACAATTTTGGCCGCTACTGTATCTTTATGGAGCATTTTGAAGGAGTGACTTAAAACTCTTCAAGTTGCCAAAGTTGAAAAACATTGGTTTCGGGCAGGGGTGTCAAACTCTATTTCATTGAGGGCCGCATCAAGATTGTGTTTGACCTCGGGGGGGGGGGCGGGGGGGTGGCCAGCTTGACATCACTCATGTTGGGGTGCCTGTGGCGGCCCCAGCACTCTGCCAGCGAAAACGGTCTCCCGAGCTCTGTTTTCGGCTGCAACAACCTTCTGCAACCCTCTGCCAGCAAAACCGGAGCTCGGGAGGGACACGTGTGGCCCTCCTGAGCTTCATTTTCACTGGCAGAGGCACTGCGGGACAGTCTTTCACTGTTTCCAGTTCCGCGGGCCAGATCTAAGCACCCCGCGAGCCGGATCCGGCTCGCGGGTCTTGAGTTTAACCCCTGGTTTAGGATATCCGGTCCAAACGTCCCCAGAAACATTTCCCAGAAGGAAAGAGCAAAGGGAAAAGATTTTACAGTGAGAAAAGTTTATTTTAAGGCTCTTGTTTTTATTTTTAAAGGAATGTCATGCTCTGGGATGAAGAACAAACCGACTTTGGCCTGAGTGATGGAGAACGGGAAGTCTCTAGTCCTTAAGATGGACGAATCGCTTCACCTCCCTCTGGAAAAGCATCCCAGCCCAGCAGCTAACGGCAACAAAGAAAGCTTTCATTCAGGTGCTTTTTAAAAATATTTCCCTATCAACATTGCATCCCGTTGACATCTTTGACTACTGCAATGAAATCTGCCCTGGGGCTCCCCTGGAAATCTATCCGGAAGCTTCGATCGATTTAAAATGCGGCAACCCACATGGTTTGATGCAAGTCTTAAATTTTCCCACGTGTGCAAATTTGTGTGCAAATGTCTTGCAGCAGCAGCGTTGGCTGCAAATTTGTCTCCGATTCGAGGTGCTGTTGTCAGCGTTTAAGCCCTATGTGGCTTCAAACAAGGTTCTTGGAAGGGTTGCCTTTTCCCAGTTATACAGAATAGAATAGAATAACAGAGTTGGAAGGGACCTTGGAGGTCTTCTAGTCCAACCCCCTGCCCAGGCAGGAAACCCTACACCACTTCAGACAAATATCTCCCACTCACTGTGAGTTGGGGAGGCATGTAAATTTTCTTAACATTCTGACCTAGGCTTCCCCAGCCGCACGAAGCCGAGTCCTCGTCCCGATAAACCCCTTTAATTGACAGTGAATTCCTCTCCAGCAAAGTCTGTCTTCTCCCACAGTCTTTCAAGATAGTTCACAATTGCCGACCTTTATCAGGCTTGGAGAGTGGCCAGGCTGATATCATTCAGACGCCCGCAGTACTTGGCAAGAATGCAGGAATGAACTAATTGTCTCCTGCAAACTCCACTCCCCTTTTGCTCCTCTTTTATTCCCTATGGGAGGGGCCATTCACCATCCACCTATGGCTTTACTCCTGAGTCGCCCCTTGTTCTTTAGCTTTTCCCTTCATCTGGCAATTCTGCACATGCACACACTGGGAACAGGCTCCAGCTGTTTGTCTGCCTCACTGATGTCTGACTCCAAAGGCAGCTGATAACTGGCATACGGCCCTGGCCCCCTCTCTGCCTCCGACGCAGAGCCCTCGTCAGAGCCTTCCCCAGACTCCAGGACTGGCCCATGTTCTTCCCCAATCTCCTCACTGTCCGAATCTGCTGCCAGCTCCAATGGCCGCTGGCGGGCCACAACAATTAATAAATAAATAGCAAATATTTAACCTTAGACTTGCCCAGACTAATACAGTCCTCAACTTACAATCATTCATTTCGTGACTGTTCGAAGTTACAGTGGCACTGAAAAAAGTGACTTAGGATCGGTTTTCACACTTACGACCGTTGCAACATCCCCGTGATCATGTGATTCGGACACTCGACAACTACCTTGTATTTATGACGATTGCAATGTCATGTGATCCTCTTTTGCGACCTCTTGACAAGCAAAATCAATAGGGAAGCCTGATTCACTTAACAGCCGGGTGACTTAGTGAACAACTTCAGTGATTCACATAACAACTGTGGCAAGGAAAGTCATACAATGGAGCAAAACTCACTTAACAAATTTCTCACTTAACAAGGTAAATTTTGGGCTCTGTTGTGGTCGTAAATTAAGGATTACCTGTAATTCGGGGTGATCGTGAATTGTCCTGACAATCTAAACCAGTGATAGCTAAACTTTTCCGGACCGAGTGCCCAAAGCGCACACCCAAACCCCCAAAATGCACTGTACGTACGTGCCCCTGCATGCGTTCCACTCCCTGCGCATGCCCCCCCGCCCCCCAACGCGTGCGTGCAGCAACCCGCGTGCCCCCCGCCCCCCATGCATGCACAGTAGAGACCTGAAGACTAGCTGGCCAGTGGGAGGTATGCACGCATGCGTGGCCGAGCTGAGCTTGTGTGCCCACAGAGATGGCGCCGTGTGCCACCTCTGGCATGCATGCTATAGGTTCGCCATCACGGATCTAAACCATTCATTAATAAAAGTAGAGTAGAAGTAGTCCTTGACTTTCAACAATTCATTTAGTGACCGTTTGAAGTTACAACAGCACTGAAAAAAGGGACTTATGACCATTTTTCAGACTTACGACTGTTGCACCATACCCATGTCACATGATCAAAATTCTGGTGTTTGGCAACTGACTCATATTCATGACGGCTGCAGTGTCCCAAGGTCATGCGAACACCTTTTGCGACTGTTGTGACCTAGTCATTACAAGACACAATTAGTCCCAAAAAACGTATTTTATTGTAACAGCTGAGAATTATTTTCATTCCTAGCTGAGTCCCAATTAGTTGCAACAAAAGTCCTTCGGAAGAAGTCCTTCGGGATAATCACCAACCTTTATCTTCTTTGATACTCTGCCAAAGGCCTTACTTGGCAAAGCCCCACAGAGTTCAGAAACAAACAAGAAATGCTGACTGGAAACAGAGTTAGCAACGTTGCTTTCTTGCAAAAGGTCCAAGTGCCTTTGTTTCTCTTTTAAGCCTTATGGGAGGGGCCAATCATTTGGCCTTACTCCCGAGTCGTCCCTTTTGCTTTAACTGCTCTTGCCTTCTGTCAGCTCTGCGCATGCGTGCACTAGGAACAGGCTCCTCCTGTTCCTCTGCCTCTCTGCTGTCCAACTCTGGGGACTCCGGAGTCCACGCATCACTCCCAGATGGCCCTGGCTCCATCTCTGCCTCTGACGCAGAGCCCTCGTCCGGGCCTTTCCCAGACTCCAAGGCTGGCCCATGATCCTCCCCAGCCTCCTCACTGTCCGACTCTGCTGCCAGCTCTGCAGGCTGCTGGCGGATCACAGCAGCAACCTTCTGACAAGCAAAGTCAATGAGGAAGCCAGATTCACTTAACCACCATGTTGCTAACTTAACAGCTGCTGTGATTCACTTAACAACTGTGGCAAGAAACTGCGGCACCATTGTAAAATGGTGGAACACTCACTTAACAAATATCTCACTTAGCAACAGTCATTTGGGGCTCAATTTTGGTCGTAAGTGGAGGACTACCTGTAATTTGGCGGTTCAGGGACAGGCAGTAAAACCAAGAACAAGGAAGTGAGAAATGATCCCCCCCCCAATCCAGGAACTCACACTGTCTTTGAAAAAGGGACAGCATGAAACTCCATCTCGAGCTATTTATATATCCTTATCCGGCCGGAAATTTGACAAGGTTGTCCAACAGTGCACTTAAAAGATGCCTTTTTTAGCGCTTACATGTTTGCAAACGGTGCTTTTCTATTCCTATAAAATAATAAGAGTCGCCACAGGGGCTGTTGTTGATGTACCTTTTTTAAAAAACTGTCTGGGGAAAGTTGTTGCTTCAGGCACTTTTGTCTCGACAACCTTTTTAAATCCTCGGGGAGCCTTGTCGATCGATGTTTTCCTGCCGTGCACGGGAAGCATGGATTAATAAAGGCACAGCAAAGACATATTGCTCAAAGCTGAGTTGATTAGGCTGCTTCTGTGTTTCCAAAGATGAGGAGACGAGGGAGAAAGCATGGAGTTCGTCTTTCTGTTTTCAGATCTTTTGGTTTATCCAATCTTTTCTTGGACGAGTTGCATTCCAAGAAAAGTTGCGTTCAGAAGAAGAAGGAAAGAAAGGACAAGATTATCCGTGATATTGAATGTATATCTGTCAGGGTGGATTTGATTTAAATCGAGTTGATTTAAATCACAATTTAAATCATGATTTAAATCACTAGTAAAAAGGCTTGATTTAAATCAACTCGATTTAAATCATAATTTTTAAAGAGCAACTGTCATCTCTGCTACTCCTTTGACCCACTGTTGACTCACCGATAGTCCCAGTGTTGCAGAATATACAGCCTCATGCTACATAACTAAGCTCCATTTCATGCGGAATAAACTAAATTATTTATGTATCTTAAATAGAAAACTATCTTAAGATAGATTTTTACCCCAGAAGTTTTTTATTAAAATAAATTCGATAAAAATCAAAAAAATCGATTTAAATCAAACAAATCTGATTTTTTTAAAAAAATCATTGATTTTTATCCACCCTGATATCTGTATCTAATTCAGCGCTTCTCAACCTCAGGAACCTGAAGATGTGTGGACTTCAACTCCCAGAATTCCCCAGCTTAGCTGGGGAATTCTGGGAGTTGAAGTTCACACACCTTCAAATGTGTTGTAAATCAGAGGTCCAGGCTTTTGCTCTGTTCCAAGATGCCTCTCAGATGTCTCTCTCGCTTTTCCAGAGAGCTTTATTTTTATACATTTTTACACAGGCAGGTAAAAGGCAGGACAGCAACAGCATCCTAATTAGTAGAAATTATTCACCCCCCTCTCAAGATGCCATCCTCTGAAGGTGAGATGAGATCATCTAGATCAGAGCCAAAATGAGATCATAGAAGCAGAAAAGACCCACAGCGCATGAGCTATAGCAGTGTGCTTCTAAAAAGCTTGGCACCGTGACCTTTGACCTACCTCTACACAAATGCCCAAGATTGAGAAAAACTGGTGTAAATATTGTCTGGGTCTGCAAAAGTTTCAGATCTGCTCATCCAGACCTAATAATTTATTACTACCATCTCTTTGCACGGCAATTATAAACACTTACAGTATATAGTATCTAAGAGAATAACAGAGTTGGAAGGGACCTTGGAGGTCTTGTAGTCCACCCCCTGCTCAGGCAGGAAAGCCTATACCATTTTCAGACAAATGGCTGTCCACTCTCTTCTTAAAACCTTCCAGTGTTGGAGCTGCCACAACTTCTTGAGGCAAGTCGTTCCATTGATTAATTGTTCTGTCGGGAAATTCCTCCTCAGTTCTTGATTGCTTCTCTCCTTGATTAGTCTTCATCCATTGCTTCTTGCCCTGCCCTCAAGTGCTTTGGAGAATAGTTTGACCTCCTCTTTGTGGCAACCCCTGAAATATTGGAACACTGCTATCGTATTTCCCCTGGTCCTTCTTTTCTTTAAATTAGACATACCCAATTCCAGAAACATCTAAGGATTTAATGTTCATAAACATTTGTTATTAATACCAACTTATTTTTCTGTGTTATCTTTAAAGGTTTGAGTTATTCAAACGTAGTGATAACAATTTTGGTATTATTTAGTGTATGCATCATGGAATCAATGATATGCAACATGAATAAAATAAATAAAATAAATAAATAAATAAATAAATAATTTTATTTCTATACTGCCCTTCTCCCGAAGGACTCAGGGCGGTGTACAGCCTATTAAAAAACACAAAGACAAACATCAGTTAAAAATAATTAAAATTATTTCATAATTCGGCTGAAATTTAAAACCCCCCAAATTTAAAACCATATTTAAAAATCATTAAATTGATAGCCCGGCTTGGCGGAAGAGCAGGGTCTTGAGGGCACAGCGAAATACACGGAGGTCGGAGATCTTGCGCATTTCCGGGGGCAGTTCATTCCACAGGGCAGGGGCTCCCATAGAGAAGGCCCTCCCCCTGGGTGTCGCCAGCCGACATAACTTGGCAGATGGCACCCGGAGGAGACCCTCTCTGTGGGAGCGAACTGGCCGGTGGGAGGCTGTTTGTGGCAAAAGTCAGTCTCGAAGGTACCCGAGTCCTACGCCATGGAGCGCTTTAAAGGTAGGTACACATTGTACCTACAAACACAAATGTAAGCTTATATAAAGCATCAGCATAGACACGTTTTCTGTAAAATTGCTCATTTGTTTGTTTCTTATATTATTATTTTGGTCGGTCGCAGAGTAAGCCAGATGTTTAGTCTGGATTTGGCATTTTTTCGCAACTATCATGTCCTTTGTAAGCTGTTCTGAGTAAAGCTGCCTTTTGCAATTGACTGATGAGGATGTTGTCAATGCCAATGATGTTTATTTTATTTTTTTATTTTTATGATTTTATTTTTAGGATTGTATTTAATTTGCCACCCATCTTGTTTCAAAACGACTCGGGACAGCTTACGCAGCATTCAAATCATAAAATAAATATTTTTTAAAATTATAATCCTAATTATCGTTTAAAAGCAGATGAAAGCTCCAACCCTGAAGAGGCTGGCTTCAGTTGGGATGAATACCTGGAAGAGACAGAATCTACAGCAGCTCCACACTCCTTATTTAAGCACGTAAGCGCATTGCCAGAACGGTAGGGTTTCTAGTCCTCATTGAGATTTTAGAAACGGGGGTCCAGTATCTGACAAACAGCACAATTCTGTTTAAGGTAAAGGTTCCCCTCGCACATATGTGCTAGTCGTTCCCAACTCTAGGGGGCGGTGCTCATCTCCATTTCAAAGCCAAAGAGCCAGCGCTGTCCGAAGACGTCTCCATAGTCATGTGGCTGGCATGACTAAACACCAAAGGCGCACGGAACGCTGTTAACTTCCCACCAACGGTGGTCCCTATTTTCCTACTTGCATTTTTTACATGCTTTCGAACTGCTAGGTTGGCAGAAGCTGGGACAAGTAATGGGAGCTCACTCCGTTACGCGTCACCAGGGATTCGAACCGCTGAACTGCCGACCTTTCAATCGACAAGCTCAGCGTCTTAGCCACTGAGCCACCACGTCCCTTCACAATTCTGTTTACCAGTACTTAAAAGAAATTTCTGTGGAATTCAGGAATCCATGTGCTACCCGATGCGGATTACAATTCCCATTATCTCTGATCATTGGCTGCTGGGTACTGATATTTGAAATTGTACAGAGTTTCTAGTCTTGGTTTAAATGGGCAGGAAATGGGAAAAGAAGTAGAGGAGCTCAGTTAAGGACCTAGAAAAAAAATAAGCTTAAATTGGCTGGATAGAAGCCAATTTTTTTCCTGCAACTGCTCAGCTGTGAAATTAAGACAGAGAAAGATAAAGAGGCACACATATTCAACTTAAGTCTGCAAATTAGTGAAAAAATGCTTAGCGAAGTTTAGCCTGGGAATCTTTAGTTTGGCCAAACAGAGAGTTGAAAGGCATGTAGCTGGCGTCACGGGGAATTGATCGTGGCGGTTTCTAAAACTCAAACTTTTATTAATAAAAATAGAAGAACATATTTGAACAATAACGAGACCTTATTAGTAGAAAGAAAATGAAGACTCGTGTGGTATTTTTGAACAAATTGGTTATAGCTTTGGTTTTTTGTGATCCTGACAAGTCTTCATCTGTTTTTATTTTTTTTAAAAAAAGCTTTGTAAATGTATTTTCTATTACTGATTACAGTAAAACTTTAAAATAGATGAAAACGGTGCAGCCGTGGTTATTCAGTAAAGGGTACACAATGGTGACTAGAATAACTAATTATTTTGTCTTTATAACCACTGGAAAAGAAGAGTGAAAGAAAAAAAAATAGAAAGGAACAACAGTAGATATACACATAATAGCTTCCCCTGCATGTATGTCTGTGTGTAGTTTCAATAAAGGGTAACTATTTCATTGTAATGATCTTTATGTAATTACATCTGTACAGCAGTCCTGGACTTACGATCACAGTTGGATCCCAAATTTCTGTTGCTAGATTGTTAAATGAATTTTTCCCCATTTTGCGACTTTTCTTTTTTTTGCCGCAGTTGCTAAGTGAACCACTGCAATTGTTAAATTAATCACACGGTCCTTAAATGAATCTGACTTTACCAGCTGCCTCAAATCTGGCTTTGAAATTAATAATGGCACCATAACAAAAATTATGACTGTTTATCACATGAGCTGGCATCTATTTATGACAGTTGCAGGTCACGCGATAATCTTTTGCGATCTTCTGACAAGCAAAGTCAACGGGGAAGCCAGATTCGCTTAACAACCGTGTTACTCACTCAACAACTGCAGTGACTCGCTTAACAACTGTGGCAAGAAAGGTCGTAACAGGAGGCAAGACTCACTTATGAACCGTCTTGCTTAGCAACAGGGATGTTGAGCTCAGTGGCAACTACATACAAGGAAAACCTGTATAAAATGTTCTACAGGTGGCATTTGCCACTGGCAAAGCTAGCAAAGAGGTTTAAAAACATGTCCACCAAATGCTGGAAATGCAACCAGATACCAGGAACTTATTATCATATGTGGTGGTGGTGGTGGTGCAAAAAAAATTTGGACAGAAATACATACATGGTTAGAAAAAATGATAAAACAACACATAGATTTAAAGCCAGAAATATTTTTGTTAGGTATTTTGCCAGAAAAATACAACAAAGGGAACGTGTATTTAATTTTACACGTTTTGACGGCAGCAAGAATTTGTATTTGCGCAACATTGGAAAAATAAGGCAACTCCTTCAGATGAAAATATAATAAAAAAAAATATTAGAGTGTGCGGAAATGGATAGGTTAACATTAAAGATAAAGGACAAAGGAGACAGAATATTTTTTTCTGTTGGGATTTGCTTTATCAATGGTTAGATAATAAGAATAGAAATTAGAAGTGGAAAGAATATTATTATATACAAGTAAAGAATATTATTATTACGTTCATGTAAAATGACCCAGACAATACACTGTTTATTGAATATTGTATATTAAAGAAAATGTATAAATAAAAATTAAAAGAAAAAGAAATGTTGAGCTCAGTTGGGGTTGTAAATCAAGGACCACCTGTATGGCTTTGGAATGTAGTTACTCAGATTAGCTTAATCCATACTACAGATTGCTGACCCTTCTCCTCCCTTTGCTACCTTCCAAAATGACATTTACCCCTATGTTTCCATTCTCCAGGTGGAAATCAGCCTTCAAAGCAGTTTGCAGCCTGGTATGAAACTTGAAGTGGCCAACAAGCACAACGCGGACGCTTACTGGGTGGCTACTACCATCACCACATGTGGCCAGCTGCTGTTGCTGCGTTACTGTGGTTACGAAGATGACCGCCGCGCTGACTTCTGGTGTGATGTGATGACCGCTGACCTCCACCCTGTGGGCTGGTGCACGCAGAATGGGAAAGTGTTGATGCCCCCGGACGGTGAGTCCGAAGCTGTGTTGCGGGTCTCAGTTTGTGTGAGGCACCTCCCGTATGGACGTGGTGCCCTCCCTTTGATGCAGTTGCAGAAATGTTTGGCGGAGCTGGGTGTGTTTACAAGGCTTGGCTTGACAAGGGGGTGTAGGTCTCTGAAGATCTGTGGAGCAGGGGTGAAATGCTCCCGGTTCGGATCGGATCGCCCGATCCAGTAGCGATGGTGGCGGGTGGTTCGGAGAACCAGTAGCAAAAATCCCTGCCCCCCCCCATGCCCAGCTGAGCCGCGCGATCATCAGAGGCTTTTTTTTTTATTTTTAAAAACATTTTTTCTTCGGCCGAAAAAATGCTTTTAAAAGTAAAAAAAATAAAACATTTTTTCTACTTTTAAAAGGCTCTGACGATCCCAGCTGAGCTGCACGATCATCAGAGGCTTCTTTTTTACTTTTAAAAGCATTTTTTCGGCTGAAGAGGTTGTAGAAAAAATGCTTTTAAAAGCCTCTGATGATCAGGCAACTCAGCTGGAATCGTCAGAGGCTTTTAAAAACATTTTTTCTACAACCTCGAGGTTGTGGAAAAAATGCTTTTAAAAGGCTCTGACAATCCCAGCTGAGCCACACGATCATCAGAGGCTTTTTTTTTTTACTTTTAAAAGTAAAAAGTCCCTTCCTTCCCCTTCCCTTCCCTTCCTTGTCTTGTCAAATATTCTTCTTTTGATCCCAGAAAAAAATTCCTTTTTCAGAGTTTTTCTGCAGGCCTGCTGGCCCCCAATTATTCTTGTAGTTTTTTAACATCTGTCTGAACATGTGTCTATTGGCACCGCTCAAGGCGGACTGTTTTTTTCCATTCCTGGAAACATATTTAACCCAGACCAATAAATAAATAAATGAATATTGTCCCTTTGCCAAGAATGTGGCTACCTACATTAGGAGGAATGCCACAAAGGAGGAAGCCAATCGTACAGAACCTTCCGTTTGTCCGTGGGATTCATTTATTAAGTTTCTAGTCCTGATGATGGAGAGCTTTGGAATTCTGGGTGCTGTAGCCAGACATATCTAGAATCCACTGACGAGGGAAGACTTTTTAAGTTTAAAAATAGTCAAGATTTCTCACTGTTCTATCCAGGCAATATAAAAGTACATCTTTTTTACCTCAGTCCATTCATTTCCGTCTTTTATTTTGTTTCCACCCCGTTGTGTTTTATTAGACTTGCATCTCCCATTTGAAACGTGTGGTTTTTACCTCATGATAGCAAGTTGTAGACCTGCCTGAGTTTTGAAATGTTCGGCAGATCTAAAGCTCCATTTTTATTTTATTTTCTTTGGAGAAAATCTCCCGGTATCCTAGCAACTTCCAAATAACCTGTGGATGAAGCAAACACTGGCAAGAAAATGTACAATTGGCTTCAGGCGGCAAGAAGCAAGCTAATGGCCCATAACTACTTCTAAATAATATTTTGAGTGCGCTGAAATGCCAGAGGTGAAATTTATGGAAGATTAAATGAGTACCAATTTTGTGCTAATACAGGGGTTTTTCAGCGACATGCAAGTTAGTTAAAAAAAAGAAAGAGCTAAGAGGTTTTGTTAATGGGTTTAAATGCAGATAATTTTATCAATTTCTCCAAGCAACTTTGAGACTTGGTGTGGTGGCCTTTGGGCTCTGTGTGTGTGTTTTGCATTTTGAGCTGAGTCCCTTTTTCTGTTTTCTATGGCCGCTGTTACAGTTAAACTATTGAGTTGTGTTTGGCTTGTGTAATTGGATGAAAACTGCCTCTTTCTCCACCCTCCCCTTGGCGAATGGAGAGATTTATTCTGCAATCCACTGGGTTAAGGAAATCGATTGGATTATGTTGGGATGAAGCTGGAGAAATGGCAGTTTTGAGAGAGCAACTAAGAAGGGTATTTAGAAGATACCCCAAATGTTGGGGCTGTGAGCTTCCTCGTAGAAAACGTTGCAATGCCCAGGTGCCAAAACAGAGGTCGTAAAAGGAGGGAGGGAGGGAAGAAGGAAGGAAGGAAAGGGAGGGAGGGATGGAGGAAGAAAGGAAAAAAGGCAGGGAAGGAAGGAAGGAAGGAAAAAAGACAGAGAAGGAAGAGGGAAGGAAGGAAGGAAAAAAGGCAGGGAAGGAAGATGGAGGGAGGGAGAGAAGGAAGAGAGAAGGAAGGAAGAAAAAAGGCAGAGGAAGGAAGGGAAGAGGAAGGAAGGAAAAAAGGCAGGGAAGGAAGATGGAGGGAGGGAGAGAAGGAAGGAAGGAAGGAAGGAAAAAAGGCAGAAGAGGAAGAGAAGGAAGGAAGGAAAAAAGGCAGAGGAAGAAGGAAGGAAGGAAGGAAAAAAGCCAGGGAAGGAAGATGGAGGGATGGAGAGAAGTAAGGAAGGAAAAAAGGTAGAGAAGAGGAAGGGAAGGAAGGAAAAAAGGCAGGGAAAGAAGGAAGGAAAAAAGGCAGGGAAGGAAGATGGAGAGAGGGAGAGAAGGAAGAAAGGAAAAAAGGCAGAAGGAAGTGGGAAGGAAGGAAAAAGACAGGGAAGATGGAGGGAGGGAGAGAAGGAAGGAAGGAAAAAGCACAGAAGGAAGAAGGAAGGAAGGAAGAAAAAGAGAAGGAAGGAAGAGGGAGGGTGGGAAGGAAGGAAAAAAGGCAGAGAAGGAAGAAGGAAGGAAGGGAGAAAAAACAGAAGGAAGGAAGAGGGAGGGAGGGTAGGAAAGAAGGAAAAAAGGCAGAGAAGGAAGGAAGATGGGGGAAGGAAGGAAGGAAAAAAGGCAGAGAAGGTATGAAGAGGGAGGGTGGGAAGGAAGGAAGGCCTTAGCATAATACAGTATAAGAGAAATTTGGCTTAGCAGTAGTATACTTGAAAAAGAAGACTCTGGATGTCCCAGTACATCATAAATTGAAAATTAACCAACACTTCACGAGTCATCGTGGTAGCATTGTTCAAAATGCAAACGCTATTTGTGGATATAATAACAGATTCCCAGAATCCAGATTATGAGAAGTCATTGCCTCGAATCTGTTTCGGAAGGGACAGGCCCCAAAATCAAGAATGACACGTTGTGATTCTTCCCAAGCTCGGCCCTTTACTGTTATCACACCTGCAAACAAAATCTTGCCAAATTGAAAGACTCTACGATCTGCATCTCCAATGTACTCTGGGAACTGTTAGGGAGAGACTGTCCTCACCCGCTTTCTCTCACACATAATATCTAAGCTGAGTTGCCTCTTCCTCTTCTGGGATGCAGCCCCTCCCTCCTGGGGATCTCCTTACATTCAATTACCGTATTTTTCAGAGTATAAGTATAAGACGCACCTTAAATTTTTGGTGAGGAAAATAGGAAAAAAATTATTTCTGCCTACCAGGTATTCATCTGGCTACTGTCCTTAGCCTGGTCAGTTTCAGCACATTAGTTCGCTGATTGTGAGCGTGCACAAAAAGCATATTGCTGCCGATCACCACCCGAAAACGCGATGCGCAGAGGCCAAAAATGGGGCGGGCGGAGGCCTAAAATGCGATGCGCAGAAGCCAAAAACACAATGCGCAGAGGCAGCGATTGGCGGCAATGTGCTTTGGCGATCCCCGCAGCCTTGAACGGCTCTCAAACGGAGCATTTGGAGGCTGAAAATGCGAGGCGCTGAGCCCAAAAACGCAAGCCACTGTCAGTGTCAATCTCTGCAGCCAAGATGAGGATGCGCGGAGGCCGAGGGGGGGGGGCTGGTGGGGGGGCAGAGCTACATTCGAAGTATAAGGCGCACCCAAATTTTTCAGCCTCTTTTAGGGGGGGAAAAAGTGCGTTTTATGCTCTGAAAAATACGGCACATAAAGAAAGAGATTAGTGATCATGTCCTTCAAGTAATCCCATCTTCCTCTTCTATTTTTAAGCTATCAAAGAGAAATATTCGGACTGGACGGAGTTCCTCATACGTGATTTGACGGGCTCACGAACTGTGCCTGCAAATTTACTAGAAGGCGTAGGTATTGACTTAATTTCTGTTCTCAAGGGCTGCTGTGTTTTATGGTGCTCTTTACTGTAGCTCTGCTCAGCAGAAAATAAGGGACGGGATAGGGGTAGTCCTCGACTTACAACAGTTCATTTAATGACCGTTTGGAGTTACACCGGCGCTGAAAAAAAGTGGCTTATGACCCTTTTTCAGACTTAACAACCATGGCAACATCCTTACCGTCACGGGATCAAAATTCTGACAACTCGGCAACTGGTTCATATTTACGACGGTTGCAGTATCCCGGGGTCACGCGATCTCCTTTTGCGACCTTCTGACAAGCACAAGTCATGTTCCGTGAAGTTTAAAATATGGCGTTTTGCTTCTGTTCAAACAGCCCCTGCGAGGGAAAAACGCTGTAGACCTCATTACCCTGGACTCCTTAATAGAGCTGCAGGATGGCCAGAGTCCCTTTCAGTTCTGGATAGTGAGCGTGGTTGAGAATGTCGGTGGAAGATTGCGCCTTCGCTATGCAGGATTGGAGGAAACTGACTCTTATGACCTGTGGCTGTTTTACTTGGATTGTAGACTTCGACCGGTGGGCTGGTGTCAAGAGAATAAATACCAGCTGGAACCACCTGCAGGTACCAGAAATTATTATCTATTCACTTATCATTTGTCCATGTATCCATCCATCCATCTATCCAACTAACCAATTATTCCACCATCCATCCATGAATAAATCCATGCATCCATCCATCCTTCCATCCATTCATCCATCCATTCATAAATCCATCCATTCATCCACGAACCCCTTCATCTCATCCATCTAGCCAACCATCCATCAACCCATCTAACCAACATGCATCCATACTTCCATCCATTGATCCATCCATCTAACCAACCGTTCAACCATCCATCCATGCATAAATCCATTCATCCATCCATCCATGAACCCCTCCATCTATCCATCCACCCATCCACCCATCCACCTAACCAACATGCATCCATCCACCCATGCATAAATCCATGCATCCTTCTGTCCATCCATTCATCCATCCATGCATAAATCCATCCATCCATCCATCCATCCGTGCATAAATCCATGCATCCATCCACCCTTCCGTCCATCCATGCATAAATCCATTCATCCTTCCATCCATCCATCCATGAACTCCTCCATCCATCCATGCATAAATCCATCCATCCATCCATCCATCCATGAACCCCTCCATCCATCCATCCATCCACCCATCCATCTAACCAACATGCATCCATCCTTTCACCCATGCATAAATCCATGCGTAAATGCACCAACATGCATCCATACTTCCAACGAACCAAACATCCATCTATCCATTCATCCATTCATAAATCCGTGCATCCATCCATCCATCCATCCATCCATCCATCCATCCATCCAAGGTGTTAATGTCATTTGGTTCATCTTGAGAAAAGCTAAACAAAGTCAGAAGTGGGTAGTCTTTGGACAGGAGGCCAGGGAAATCTCAGGCTAAAGTGGGAATGCAAACACACACACACACATACAGACACACACAGATCACCCCACCCCACCCCACCCTAGAAAAAGGCTACTGTTGCAAATAAAACCAACTTGATGTGTCTCAAAGTCAACAGGAACCACCTTAGCTCAAAGCAGTCTTCATTTAAGGCAAAAAAAACATCTAGACATCTTTGGCTGATCTTGAAAAGCTAAGCAGGATTAAATTTAGCAGGCTATATGTAGGAGTAAGCACCCCCCTAGGGCTATAATTTTCCTGGGAGAAACAGATGAATATCTCTGCGCGATCATCAATCTTCTTTTGAAACTTTTAATAAAGTCTTACTTAAAATAATAATCATAAAGAGATGAACTTGATTCAAGGGAGCCTTTACTTCCCCTAATCCTATTTTAAGCAGCTGTCTTATGTCTTAACAATATGGATTTTAAAGTGTGGCGACTTTGCTTTGTCAAGTTTCCTTTTTGCCTGTTTTTGACATCAGGCAAGGCTGGCTGGCTGGCTGGCTGGGAAATTCGAGGAGTTGAAGTCCACAGTTTTTAAAATTACCAGTGGTTGAGAAAACACTGCTTTGAAACCAACCAGAATATTTGTTGTTGTTAGTTGCAAAGTCATGTCCGACCCTTCACAACCCCATCCTCTGGAGTCCATTTAAGCTCACACTGACTGCTTCAGTGACTCCATCCTGCCACCTCGTTCTCTGCCGTCCCCTTCTTCTTTTGCCCTCCATCGTTCCCAGCATGAGGCTCTTCTCCAGGGAGTCCTTCCTTCTCATTAGGTGGCCAAAGGATTTGCGTTTCCTCTTCAGGATCTGGCCTTCTAAAGAGCAGTCAGGGTTGATCTCCTCTAGGACTGACAGGTTGGATCACCTTGCAGTCCAAGGGACTCGCAGGAGTCTTCTCCAGCCCCAGAGTTCAAAATGAGCTGCATTGGAGCTGCTGCGAAAAGGCCATCATGATACAATAAAAGCTCGTTTAGGGCAAAGTGCCAGAGCATCTGAGCTTTTTGTCTTCATTAACAATTAAATTAACTTTCTCTTCCTCTATAGAGATGAGCTAGGCTTCCTCAATTCAAATAACCCTTTTCACCTTCCCATCGTGGTTCTTTCTGGACGTGGCATGGAAGACGGACGTCCTAAACAGAGCTAACGAGAACAGCTAGGAGGAAAAATATATCTAAATTTACTTTTCTCTGTGAAAAGAGTTCGTTTTGCTTAAAATACTACAAGGAATCCTCAACTTAAACTCCACAGACTTGGTTCAGTTCAAAGGACACTTTATAGCCAGACGTTTATGAAAAGTTGCAAATATAAAGGTTTAATACTCAACTTACAACAATTCAT
This sequence comes from Pantherophis guttatus, assembly GCF_029531705.1. The sequence goes on along the minus strand of NW_026843744.1, from coordinate 1,681,842 downwards.
TTAGTGACCATTCGATGAGTGGTGTGGTGACCTAGAGGCGGAGCTCTCGCCTCACAATCAGGAGGCTGTGAGTTTGATCCTAGGTAGAGGCAGATATTTCTCTCTCTGGGCACAATGAGAATATATCTGCTGAACAAAACTCCGCATTGGAGACAGGAAAGGCATCCGGCCAGTAAACACTCAGCTCCATTCTCAGTTGCCCAGACTCCACCCTGCAAGGGATTATGGGATCGTTAAAAGAAGATGTTTTAGTGACCATTCGAAGATATGCCAGCACTGAGAAAAGTGACTTATGACCGTTTTTCACATTTATGACCGTTGCAGCATTCTCCCGTAGTCACGTGATCAAAATTCAGATGCTCAGCAACTCACTCATACTTATGACGATTGTAATGTCCCAGGGATCATGGGATCACCTTTTGCAACCTTCTGACAAGCAAGGTTTGAGGAGGCCAGATTCAATTAACAACCAAATTAGCAACTGCAGTGATGTGCTTCACACAACGCTGGCAAGGAAGGTCATAAAATGGGGCAAAACTCACTTAACAGGTGTCTCCCTTAGCGACAGATTTTGGGCTCAGTTGTGGTCATTAAGTCGAGGATTACCCGTATGCAGGATCATTAAATGTATCCAGCTGGTTTAATCAGCCAGCGGGAATTCCCAGTGTGTTTTTTTTACTGCAGAAATCTCTTTGCTGAAGACTGCGTCTGAATGGCGGACAGTCCTAAACACGACTCTGACCAAGGCAGAAAAATGTTCCCTTCCCATGGAAGTGTTTAAGGTAAACCTTAGTAAACCCTGATTTCTTCTTAATAAACCCTTATTTCTTCTTTGAACCATTTGACTCGCTGCCCTACCATCCTTCTTTTTTTAGATTTGAATCAAGCAAGGGGGAATTTAGCATCGGGAATGGTAGATATTCCTTTTTAAAGCTTTCTTTTAATCTCTCTCTTTCTTCCTCTCTCTTCCTCCCTCTTTTTCTCTTTCTCTCTCTCTCTTACACCCACAAACACGTACAGAGGGTCCAACCTTGGCACCTTTAAGACCTGTGGACTTCAACTCCCAGAATTCCCAGCCAGCATGGGAGTTGAAGTCCAGTTGAATCCTGGGAATTGAAGTCCACAGGTCTTGAAACTGCCAAGGTTGGACAGTTCTGCTCTAATTAATATTGAGTATTTAATCAGTTCAGTAAATGAACAGTAGTCTATATATCAGTGGTGGGATTCAAATAATTTAACAACTGGTTCTTCAACTCCCAGAATTCCCCATGCTGGCTGGGGAATTCTGGGAGTTGAAGTCCACGGATCTTAAAGGTTGGACAGTTTTGCTCTAATTAATATTGAGTATTTGATCAGTTCAGTAAATGAACAATAGTCTATATATCCAGTGGTGGAATTCGAATAATTTAACAACCGGTTCTCTGCCCTAATAACCGGCTGGATGGGCGTGGCCAGGGGGTATGACAAGCAGCACTCTGCCTCCTACACCCCCCTGGGAGCAAAAATGGGCTGTGGGGGGGCACGCCCCACCTCGTGCCCCGTTTTGGGCCTAGTAGGCCTCCCTGCAGCCTCCCGGGAGCAAAAACAGCGACCGGGGGTGGGGCACCACATCCCTCCCGCACCCATTTTGTGCCTAGGAGGCCTCCCTGCACTTACCTGGGAGCCAAAATGGGGTGCATGGAGACTCCTGGGAGAGGCGGAGCCAGCCAGCAATTTAACTACCAGTTCGCTTGAACCGGCCCGAACCGGCTGAATCCCACCACTGTCTATATTGTTTGCACGTGCAGGATAGCGACGAATGTCCTATGCCTTTTCCTACCTGACAGTTCCCTAAGGTTGCATCTCTTCCCCATCATCTCACCTGGGCTTCCTCACGTAGCAATACATGCAGGAACCCTAGGAAAAATGGAGCAAAATGCTAATAAATGAAGCTTAGCGTTGATAGTCCTCGAGTTACAACCGTTTGTTCAGTGACCCTCCGAAGTTGCAACTTACGACCCGTTTTCACATGACCATTGCAGCATCTCCCATGGTTACGTGAGCAAAGCTCGGATGCTTGGAAGCTGACATGTATTTAGGATGGTTGCAGCTTCCCAGGGCCACATGATCGCCACTTCTCAGTCTTGCTTCCGAACGAGGGGAAACCAGATTCACTTAGTGACCGAAAAATATTGATTTAACCACCGTGACGATTCCCTTAACTCAGGGGTCAGCAACCCGTGGCTCTGGAGCCGCATGTGGCTTTTTCATCCCTCTGCTGCGGCTCCCTGTCGTCGGTTGGCGCCACAATTGATAGGGCTTTTGGTTAGGACAGGCAGAGGAAAAAGGATGCCACGCTAGGAAGAGACTCTATGGTGGGGGAACCGGACTTCCGGTCGGCTCCAGAATTGAATGGGGGACTTCCGGTGGTTCTTTGAGTATTTAAGGTTGCTGGCCCCTGCCCTAACCGATGTGGCAAGTAAAGTCGTAAAATAGGACAAAACTCTCTTCACCCCTGTCTTGCTTAGCAGTGGAAATTTTGTGCTCCATGGCGGTCGTAAGTCGAAGACCACCTGAGTAGGCTGTCCCTAGCAGGATGGACCAAAGTCTCAGCTGCGATGCCAAGTTCACCGCTTGTTTTTCCCAGGATCACGCCGATTTGAGGAACCACATGTTCACGGCGGGGATGAAGTTGGAAGCAGTGGATCCGCGAGAACCAGCCACGATTTGCCCGGCTACTATAACTAAGGTGAGGAATCCAAAATGAGATTGAGAATTAAAGCCAGATTGTCCACAGCCAAGGGAAAGCATGAGGGTTTGAGGTCTACCAGGGATGCTCCAGAGCAGGGGTCCCCAACCTTTCGGACGTCAAGGACCACTAAATTCATAATTTTAAATCCCACGGACCACTAATACAATCTGCCTAATGACTGGCTGGGTGGGCGTGGCTACGTGGTCATGTGACTGGGCTGGTGTGGCCAATTTGATGGCCAACTCAATGTCACTCATGTCAAGGGGCGCCTCGCCAGCCTCTACTTGCCCTTCCTCTCCCAGCCACTCCCCGCCTGCCTGTCCAGGCTCCTTAGGGACCCAACAGGAAGCAGTTGTTGGAGCTAAGCAGCCACCACGAGAAAGAGTTGGCTCAGTTCAAATTGGATCTGACTGAGAAGGAGGCTCAGCAGAAGCACCTCACTGAGGACTAGGAGCATAGGCTTTCCAAGCAGAGGGAAGACCTGCGGGAGTGCAAGGCCAGGTATTGGCACCTGGAGGCTCAGCGGGCAGAGATGGTCAGCCAGTTCCAGGCCATGATGCTGTCCCACTGGAACGAGGCCCTCCGGCTCTTCGCCACCAGTGGCACTTCCCTCCATCCTTTGCCCAAAGCCCCTCAACCAGGAGGCTGAAGCAGACCCCAAGTCAGAATTTCTGCCCCCCTCCGACCCACACAAAAAGACCCCGAAGGGGGAGACTCTCTGCAGCAACACAAACGTTCATTGTACATATCCGGCCCAGGGGGCATAGTTTGAGGACCCCTGATTTTGTGCAATATTTTTAAAAAATGCAAATAATTTTTCTGCAGACCACCAAAATTTTCTCACGGACCACCAGTTGGTTGCTCCAGAGGCAACATAGATTTGTTCCATCCATCCATCCATGATTTGACCTTTTGTTGTGACCCCTGCTCTGAGTTTACCTCTAGAGACCCTAAAAGTATCTCTTGAGTAGCATGGTGGAGTTTGGAGGAAATTCTGGAAATTTTCCTTTCTCATGCAACCTCAATACAGGCAGTCCTCGACTTACAACGATTCATATAACGACCGTCTGACGTTACAACAGCACTGAAAAAAGGCACTCGTGGCCATTTTTCACACTTACGACCGTTGCAGCTTACCTGATCAAAATTTTTGCATTTGGCAACTTCACTCATGTTTATGACTTTTACAGACGGTTGCCTTGGTTACGTGACTGCGAATTGCAATGTTTTTTGTCACGGGCCAAAAATACTCATAGGAATACATTAATTCATTTAACAACCTCCGTATTCACTTAATGACTGCAGCGTTTGCTTAATGACTACCACCAAAAAAAAGGGTCGTAAAATAGGGTCTGGAAATGGGAGGGCCTCGACTTATGACAGTCATGACTTAAGATGGAAATTCGAGGCTCCATTATGTCTTATGAATTAAATCTGGCTGGGTGACTTTGGGCCAATTACTTTCTCTCAGCCCAACTCACCTCACAGGATTGCTGAGGGAAAAATAGGAGAAGGAAGGGTTGTGTGGTGTTCACTGCCTGGAGATTTATAAAATAATAATAATACAGATGGGATATAAATAAATAGAGATGAGAGTCAGTTTGGTCTAGTGGTTAAGGCACCAGTTTAGAAAGCAGGAGTCCGTGAGTTCATGTCCCGCCCTCACCATAAACCAGCTGGGTGACTAAACCAATCACCAGGGGGCTGTGAGTTCTAGTCCTGCCTTAGGCACAAAAGGCAGCTGGGTGACTTTGGGACAATCACCAGGAGACGGTGAGTTCTAGTCCTGCCTTAGGCACGAAAGGCAGCTGGGTGACTTTGGGCCAATCACCAGGAGGTTGTGAGTTCTAGTCCTGCCTTAGGCAGGAAAGTCAGCTGGGTGACTTTGGGCCAATCACCAGGAGACTGTGAGTTCTAGTCCCGCCTTAGGCACGAAAGCCGGCTAGATGACTTTGGGCCAACCTCTAGGAGGCTGTGAGTTCTAGTCCTGCCTTAGGCACGAAAGGCAGCTGGGTGAGACTTTGGGCCAATCACCAGGAGACTGTGAGTTCTAGTCCTGCCTTAGGCACAAAAGCCGGCTAGATGACTTTGGGCCAACCTCTAGGAGGCTATGAGTTCTAGTCCTGCCTTAGGCACGAAAGGCAGCTGGGTGACTTTGGGCCAATCACCAGGAGACTGTGAGTTCTAGTCCCGCCTTAGATACGAAAGCCGGCTAGATGACTTTGGGCCAATCTCCAGGAAGCTGTGAGTTCTAGTCCTGCCTTAGGGAAAAAAAGCAGCTGGGTGACTTTGGGCCAATCCTTCTCCCTCAGCCCAACCCACCTCACAAGGAGGTTGTTGTGAGGAAAATAGGAGAAGGAAAATACGTTGGATATAGTTTCAGCCTTGAATTATTTCCAAAAATAATAAAAGAGGGCTACAAATAAACAAATAAATAAGCAAACAAACAATCTTCTCCACTTGCTTCCCTATAGGTTTTCAACCACCATTTCGTGCAAGTCACTCTGGACGATCTCCGTCCCGAACCATGCAACACGTCGATGCTTTGCCACGCCGATTCCTTGGGCCTCCTGCCAGTGCAGTGGTGCCTTAAAAATGGAGTCCATCTCACCCCTCCCAAAGGTTTGTCTCGGCATTGCAGAATGGTGCCTGGATTTGGGTGGTTTGCATAATCAGTGGAACGACTTGCCACCAGAAATTGTGGAGGCTTTTAAGAAGAGATTGAATGACCATTTATCCAGAATGGTATGTAGGGCAGGAGTGTCAAACTCGATGTCATTGAGGACCGCATCAGGGTTGTGTTTGACCTTGGGGGAGTGGACGGGGTGGGCATGGCCAGCTCGACATCACTCGTTTTGGGGGCACCTCTGGTGGTGGCCAAGTGCTAAGGCAGGACTTCCCTCAGATCCTCCCTCCTTCTCATTATAATCTTCCTTCCTTCCTTCCTTCCTTCCTTCCTTCCTTCCTTCCTTCCTTCCTTCCTTCCCTCCTTCCTGTTCTGATCTAAGCTTCCTGAGTCAGTAAAACACACAAGTAGTCCCAAAAACCTGTTTTATTTTAACAGCTGTGAATTCTGTTCATTCACAGATGAGTCCCAAATAGTTGTAAAGAGTCCTTCGAGATAAGGCTGACAATCACCCACCTTTATCTCCCTTGACACGCTGCCAAAGACCTAATTGGCAAAGCCACACGGAGTCCAGAATCAAACAGAGCTTCCGACTTTAAACTGAACAGAATTAACAACGTTGCTTCCTGCAAAGGCCCACGTGCCTTTGCTCCTCTTTTAAGGCTTATGGGAGGGGCCAATCATCTCCAAGCCTTACTCCTGAGTTGTCCCTTTTGTTTTAGCTGTTCTTGCCTTCTGGCAGCTCTGCCCATGCGTGCACTGGGAACAGGCTCCCCCTGTTCCTCTGCCTCGCTGGAGCCAGCCACGATCCTCCCTGAGTAACTTTGTCCAGGTTTCTTACTTTCTTGAGCTTTATGTATCTCAGAGGGCTGTTATAAAGCTAAAATGGCAGAGGAGTGACAGAGAGACTAGACTAGAGTAGACTAGACTAGACTAGACTAGACTAGAATAGACTAGAATAGAATAGCAGAGTTGGAAGGGACCTTGGAGGTCTTCTAGTCCAACCCCCTGCTCAGGCAGGAAACCTGTACCATTTCACAGTCCTTGGCTTCTTGTCTGCAAAGCTTAATCTTTAGACGAATATAAAAACCATCGATGTTGCCACATTGGATCAGCAAACTCCTGATAAGGCTTCTAGCTTCTAAGGGAATTTCTTCTTCTTGTTCCAAGACACGGCTAAAATAGATTAATAATTGGGGAGTGACGTACACATTGCTTTTAATGTACACATTAATGTATGGTTAGAAGAGCTGTTTAGATTCCCTAAGGAGAAAAAAAAAGATGTGTTTTATTTGATGCCAGCCAGCAAATTAATATCCATTAATTTCCCACCATATGAAAGCACTCCGTTGACACTATTTATATTGTCGTCAGCTAGAGTTATAGGCTTCTTTTTCTTTAAGCGTTCACAGCTGTGGGGCGGATTTCTCTCTCTTTGCTTGGAGACTGGCAAATTTCTGCATTGGTGTTGTGTATTTGTGTGGGGCACCTTGCTTTTTGCTGCGGGCTTCATTCCAACGAGTGCAATTTCCGAAGCGATTAAATATTTAATATGTGAAAGCAGGGGATGCATAGGCCCAAATTGGAGGCAGGCCATGCAGAAATTCAAGAGGGAGATTTCAATTCAGCGGGCGAGGAAACAGACTGTGAAGGAGACACGTCCCTTTCCCCACCCAAAATGGACAAATTTGTCTGCTTTGCAGTACACAGGAATATATAAACCCTCAGCAAACAATGAAGAACGTGTGATGCTTTTACAGTTTTTTTGTCTGGTCAAGGCTGAGCCTGTTCTGACCTAAGCTTCCTTAGAAAGGATAATCCACAATCTTAGTCCCGCAAAACCTCTTTTATTTATACGACTGTAAATTACTTTCATTTACAGTCCGCAAGGCTTGATAAACAGTCTTTCAGAGAAAGGTTATCAACACCCACCTATCTCACGTGGAACGCTGCCAGAGAGCTAATTTCCAGACGCAGAGCAAGGCCAAACTTGGCACAGAGTCACAAACAGAAGTTTCCAATCTTGAATCAGTCAGATGAACTAATTGCTTCCTGCAAAAGCGCATGTCCCATTCGCTCTTCTTTTATGTCTTATGGGAGGGGCCAAACATCTCCAAGCCTTACTCCCAAGTCCACCTTGTTTCTTAATTGTTCTTGTTGTCTGGCAGCTCTGCGCATGCACACACTGGGAACAGGCTCTCGCTGTTCTTCTGCCTCGCTGCTGTCAGATTCTGGAGGCTGCACAAAACTATCAGATGGCCTCGGCCCCCTCTCTGCCTCCGATGCAGAGCCCTCCTCTGAGCTTTCCCCAGCCCCCAGGACTGGCCCAAGTTCCTCCCCAACCTCCTCACTGCCTGACCTCTGCTGGCCACCGGTGGGCCACAACAGAGCCATCTTTTTGTGGATAGAGAGTGCCCAGCATTTTCCTAAGAGGTTCCTAAGAGGTGCAGAATTAAAGCATAATTAGGCAGAAGTATAACTCAGAGTGGGTTTGGTCTAGTGGTGAAGGCATCAGGCTAGAACAGGGGTCATCAACCTGCGGCTCTGGAGCTGCATGTGGCTCTTTCACCCCTCTGCTGTGGCTCCCTGTCACTCAAAATATGCGTCACAACTGCCAATGTGCGACACCCGCCGGCACGGGTGAGCTTTTCAACCTCTGGTAGGCCAACCATGGATAAGTCCAAGAAAAGAAAAGTTTCAGAAGAAAACAGAACGTTTAATTCAACTACAGATGCTAGTTTTGTGGCTGCTCAAGAAATAGTCAGGCACGGAAAGGGTTTTTGTGGCTCCCGGTGTTTTCTTTTCTGTGGGAAACTGGTCCAAATGGCTCTTTGAGTGTTTAAGGTTGCAGACCCCTGGGCTAGAAGCTAGGAGAAGTAAGTTCTAGCTCTGCCTTAGCCATGAAAGCTGGCTGGGTGACTTTGGACCAATCATCATGAGGCAACTGATTGACAGTTAAATAGATCCTCAAAACACAAATTGAAAGAAAGAGAAAACGTACAGTAATAGTTCAACCGATGCAGCTCCCAAAAACTCCAACTAGAATTGAGGGAGATTTCGCCTTGATTTACATTTATGTTGATGCCGCTTAACATCGCATTTAGCTTTTTGCCGCCACAGTACAATGCTGGCTGCCATCCACCGACCCATTACAAACAACAACAACAACAATCATATGGGTTGGGTGATGTTTAAAAGCTTCTGAATTGTGTATATTGGCACAGCTCATCCGATTCCTGTAAACTCTAGTTAGCGAAGGACTCTAACCAACATTTGAGCGGGCTGAGGTAAATTTTCTCAGATAGTTGTGTTATTCTTGAGGGTGGGGTACCATCGGGCTGTCCACTTCTGTCTTCACCCGAACAAAATGAGAGAAAATATTTTTTTGTTTGTTTCCTGGGATTTCCTGCAGGTTATTCTAATCTGGATTTTGACTGGGCGGATTACCAGAAGCAGTGCGGAGTGGAGGCAGCTCCTGAGGGCTGCTTCAGAAATGTAAGATCTGGTTTTCTTTTCACTGCATCGTGATCTTTCTCATCCTGTGCCCATTGCCGTTAATGATCCTACACCAGTGGTGGGATTCAGCCGGTTCTGTCCGGTTCGTGCAAACAGGTAGCGGCGACTGCGGGAGGCTCCGCCCACCCGCCTGGACATAATGCCGACTGTTGCTCATGCGCAGAGTCGGTGCGTGTGAGCGTAGCCAGAGCATGTGCATGCGTGCTCACATTTGTGAACTGGTAGGGAAGGTAAGTGAATCCCACCTCTGTCCTACACCTTCGTTGTATGTATTCTTACCCAAAGAAAAATCACTTTTGTAGAAAGTTAAGGTCAAAGAGGTTGGGGTCACAGCACTCCTTCCTTCGTTCCTTCCTCCCTCCCTCCCTTTCTCCTCTTCCTTCCTCCCCCCTCCCCTATTTCTTTCTTTCTTTCTTTCCTCCCTCCCTCCCTCTGTTTCTCCTTTTCCTTCCTCCTCCCTCCCCTATTTCTTTCCTTCCTTCCTTCCTCCTCTATTTCTCCTCTTTCTTCCTCCTTCCTCCTCTCTTTCTTTCCTTCCTTCCTCCTTTCCTCTATTTCTTCTCTTCCTTCCTCCTCCCTCCCCTATTTCCTCCCACCCTCCCTGCCTCCCTCTCTCCCTCTTTTCTTTCCTTCCCAGGTCCCAGATGACCACGCAGGTCCCTTCTAACCCTGTTGTTTTATGTTCTATTTTTGTTTTCTGTTTATCCCATTCAGGCTTCCTGTAACCGAGCTTTTATGAAAAACATGATGCTTGAAGCAGTGAACCCCAGAATCCGGCCGCAATCTGCGTGGCATCTGTCACTTCCATAAAAGGCCGACTAATGTGGCTGTCTTTTGAAGGTACGTTACAAAACTGCCTACAAGGCAAATCCTACCCTACTTGACTCCTGCTGACCTCCTGAAACTAACTAACTATCTTTTCTTTCTTTCTTTCTTTCTTTCTTTCTTTCTTTCTTTCTTTCTTCTCTCTCTCTCTTTCCTTCCTTCCTTCCTTCCTTCCTTCCTTCTTTCCTTTCTTCATACAGGCATGCATAGCTTCTTTCTGTACATTTTATTTATTCATTCTCCAATGAGCTCCAATAAGCCACTAGATATATTTATACATTTAATTTTTTATTAAATTTATATACTACCTAACTCCTTGATAAGGCGACTTTTAAACATATATATTCCCTTTTAAACAAAACACTAAGCATGTATTCCCTTTGGAGCAAATTCAAGTTGCTTTTTTAAAAATTCAGCGTTCTGGTTTCTGTTTATTGTGTTAGATGGGTGCTTGTGAAGCCTGACAACTTGGAAGCGGTGTGTACTTCAATTCCTGGAATTCCCCAACCAACATGCTGATAGGAGGAATTCTGGGAGTTGACGTCCTCACCTCTTCCGAGTTGCTGGGTTTGAAAAACTGTGATGGCGAACAGAGTTTCCGGCCTCTGGAGAGCCTCCGGGGTGGGGAGGTGAGGAAGGCTCGTTTTTCGCTCTCCCCAGGCTCCAGAGCCTTTCTAGGAGCCTGGAGAGGGCGAAAACGGCCTTCCCCAACTCTCTGGAGGCTCTCCAGAGGCCGGAAATGGCCCATTTCCCAACTTCCAGTCCCACCGGAAGTCCTGTGGCCTACCGTGCCATCACATGCCAAAAGTGGGGGGAGTGCAGAGGGGGCACGCGCATGTGCGTGGGGCAGGGCACATAGAATTATGGGTGTGGGCATGTGCGTGCGCAACCCTCCCCCCACTTTCTCCCCACTTTTGGCACTCGATGGCAAAAGGGTTAGCCCTCACTGCTGTAGTAGATCATGCATTCATTCATTCATTCCATTTCTATGGCCACTCAACTCAACCATGTGACTCAGAAATTAATGAAGCACATTTAAAACTGGAGAGGACGCATTCTTCTCCCCGCGTGTATGCATCTGTGCTTGTTCTTTTCTTTTTGCCACCACACTGCTGCTTTTCTGGCGTTTCTAATGCATTCTAATGCATCAATAGGTCTACCTCATGCACCTGCTTCCGAATATATAGTCGATGTGGAATCGATGGACATCTTCCCTGTGGGCTGGTGCGAAGCAAATGGTTATAAGCTCTTGACACCGCATAAATACCCCGGTAGGTACCCGGTAGAGTAAATTTCGATTGCTAAGTTTTGCAATAATCATTCAGTTATTTGGCCTTTTCCAGGACTACGGGTAGTCCTCGGCTTACGACCGTAATGGAGCCCCAAATTTCGATTGCTAAGCGAGACAGTTGTTAAGTGAATTTTGCCCCCATTTTACGACCTTCCTTGCCACAGTCGATAAGTGAATCCCTAAGGTTGTTAAGTTAGCAATGCGGTTGTTAAGTGAAACTGGCTTCCCCATTGACTTTGCTTGTCAGAAGGTCGTAAAAGAGGACTCCAGGACATTAAGACAGTCATAAATATGAGTCAGTTGCCAAGCGTTTGAATTTTGATCACGTGATCATGGGGATGCTGTAACAGGCGTGTGAAAAACAATCAAAAGTCAAGGGTTGACAACTGTCCCACTTAGCAACAGAAATTTGGAGCTCCGTTGTGTCGTAAGTCGAGGACGGGCTGTATTAACCACGCTGGCTGCGTCTTCTAGGAACTGCAGTTCAGGAACATCTGGAGCAGTGGTGAAATGCAATTTTTTTTACTACCGGTTCTGTGGGCGTGGCTTGGTAGGCGTGGCAGGGGAAGAATACTGCAAAATCCCCATTCCCACCCCATTGCAGGAGAAGGATACTGCAAAATCCTCATTCCCACCCCACTACAGGAGAAGGATATTGCAAAATCCCCATTCCCACCCCACTCCATGGGAAGGATACTGCAAAATCTCCATTCCGACCCCATTCCAGGGGAAGGATACTGCAAAATCTCCATTCCCTCCCCACTCCAGGGGAAGGATATTGCAAAATCCCCATTCCCACCCCAATCCAGGAGAAGGATACTGCAAAATCTCCATTCCCACCCCACTCCAGAGGAAGGATACTGCAAAATCCCCATTCCCTCCCCACTCCTGGGGGAAGGATATTGCAAAACCTCCATTCCCAACCCACTCTGGGGCCAGCCAGAGGTGGTATTTGCCGGTTCTCCGAACTACTCAAAATTTCCGCTACCGGTTCTCCAGAACCTGTCGGAACCTTCTGGATTTAACCCCTGATCTGGAGGGCCCCATAGAGTTTTGCCCATAAGGGAGGGACTAGAATGGGGGAAATGTCTGTAAAGCAGAATTTTAACATGATTTTTTAAAAAAATAAGACTAAAAAAATAGAGTGTTCAGGCAAGCACATCACAATTTGATATTGATGTATGAATGAGCTTATCGGGCAAATTATGGTGAATGGTTTCGAAGCCAAGATGCGGTTGAATTCACAAAGCCAAACCAAGGAATAGTTTAATGCCATGAACTAACCCTTAAGAAGGGAAATGTGGGTTTTTTTCCCCCCTGGAGAATGAAAAGGTGGGAAGATTTTGCACCAGCCACATAACCTATAATTCGGCCTTAAGAGATCGGACAGCCATTTGTCTAAAATGGTATAAAGTCTCCTATTTGAGCAGGGGGTTGGACTAGATGGCCTCTGAAGTCCCTTCCAACTCTTGTTATTCTATAATTCTGCATTAACATTCACAGGTTCGATTGAGAAACTGCCCGGTTCTGTTTTGCCGTTGTTTTATTTCGAGAGCAAATTTGATTTTTAAATCAACAAGGAACCTAATTTGGAGAGCACGACGAAATTAAAAATTACCCCGGGTCTTGATTCCTTATAATGCAGTCCATGGAATAAGAAACGCTGAAATCAATCAGGCTTGCAAAATTTAATCCCAGATTACGTTCTTCTGAAACGGAAGAATACGGCTATTGTTTTTAGTTATTTATATTAAGTACAAGATCCCGTAAACTCGCAGTGAGCAAAGAGCTGAAGGCTGCTGTGGGGTCCTTTAGCATAATGCTTTAATGAAGTAGTAACAATTGTTGAAAGTTTATATCTCAGCACAGATGACTGGAATGTAATAGCAATTTCTTGTAATGAATATCCCGATGGCTGTAATGGTTAAGTGGCTAACCTTATTATTAGTGGGTGATTTTGTGCACTTCTGTTCAAAAATGAATGCATTGTCTTCGGAAGGGTTTTCTCTCTTCTAAGACTATGCAGGCAGTCCTCGACTTACAACCTGCCTGTTTAGTGCCTGTTTGAAGTGACAAGCAGCACTGATTAAAGTGATTGATGGCCGTTTTTCCACACTTAACAACTGTTGCAGACTCCCCACGGTCACACGATGAAAATTCAGGTGCTTGGCTGCCGGTTCCCTATTTATGACCGTTTGCTGCGTCCCAATCTCTGCCGTCGATAAATCAGTAACCCGGTTGTTAAGTGAATCTGGCTTTTACGACCTTCTAGGACAGTGGTGGCTAACCTTTTTGTTGTCGCGTGCTGAAAGCAATGCGCACGGGCCCCCCACCCCCTCACCCGCGTGACCCCTGCGACCCGTTTTGGGCCTAGCAGGCCTCCCTGCAGCCTCCTGGGAGCAAAAATGGGCCACGGGGGGCACGCCTATTAGGCCTCCCTGCACTTATACCCAGTGGTGGAATCTAAAATTTGTTACTACCGGTTCTGTGGGCGTGGTTTGGTGGTGAGGGTGACTGGGTGGGCGTGGCCAATTTTTTTTTTTTTACTTTTAAAACCATTTTTTCTACAACCTCTTCGGCGAAGAAGTTATTAAAAAATGCTTTCAAAAGGCTCTGACGATCCCAGCTGAGGTGCCTGATCGGCAGACACTTTTTTTCTTTTAAAAGCCTCTGCCGATCAGGCAACTCAGCTTGGATCGTCAGAGGCATTTAAAAGAAAAAAAGGGTTTTTTTCTTTTAAAAGCCTTTGATGATCCCAGCTGAGCCGCGCGATCATCAGAGGCTTTATTTTTTATTTTTAAAAGCATTTTTTTGGCAGAAGAAAAAATGCTTTTAAAAGTAAAAAAAAAAAAAGCCTCTGATGATTGTGCGGCTCAGCTGGGCATGTGAGGGAGCAGGGATTTTTGCTACCGGTTCTCCGAACCACCCGCCTCCATCGCTACCGGATCGGGCGATCCGGTCCGAACCGGGAGCATTTCACTCCTGCTTATAACCCATAATGCAATACGTACATGACCCCCCACCGCGCGCTCCGCCCACCTGTGCATGCATACGTGACCCCCGCACTCTCCCCCGCCCCCCATGCATGCACGCGTGTCTCTAGCATGCATCCCGCCCCCACACATGTGCAGCAGAGACCCAAAAATTAGTTAGTCGGCGGAAGGCATGCGCACATGCCAGTGGAGTTGAGCTGGGGCGATGGGTCGTGTGCCCGCAGAGAGGTCTCTGCGTTCCATCTGTGGCACGCATGCCATAGGTTCACCATCACGGTTCTAGGACAAGCAAAATCAGTAGGGAAGCCAGATTCACTTAACAACCAGGTTACTGATTTATCAACTGCAGAGATGCATTTAATGACTCTGGCAACCCTAGCCCTAACCCCAAAGAAAAACAATATTGGAGTAAAATCAGACTAAAATTAGAAGAACTAACCAAACAACATATAGAGATGAAGCCAGAAATATTTTTATTAGGAATGCTCCCAGGGACTTATGAAAAAAAATTACGATATTTAATTATACATACCATAACAGCAGCAAGAATAATTAATATATGCACAAAATTGGAAAAATAACAATATACCAACGAGAGGTCATTTGATTAGAAAAGTTTTAGAATGTGCAGAAATGGACAAACTTACAAAGGAAATACAAGAAAAAGAGGAAACAGAATATTATACAGTGTGGGAGAAAAGGTATGAGTGGTTAGAGGAGAGGGATAAAAGTTAAGGAAAGAGCAAATGAGGAAGATATAGGAGTGGAAAGGTAATAACAAATAAGAGGAAACAGAAAAGATGCAGATTGTAGAAACGAAATTGTGTATACTGTTACTTATATGTATATATGTAAATAAATCAATATTAGAATTATATATATAAAGGATAAATTGAAATAAGGGAGAAAAAATGGATACGTAAGAAATGTCTACCGATGCGAAATTGTTGAAAAGAAAAAATTGTAAAAGATTATTTTTTGTTTTCAAAAAAAATAACAAAAGTGTTTAATAAAAATTATTTTTTTAAAAAAACGACTCTGGCATGAAAGGTCGTTAAAAAGGGGCAAAAGCTCACTTCACAAATGTCTCATTTAACAACAGACATGTTGGGCTCGATTGCGGTCGTAAATCGAGGACTAACCTGTAAATTTAAAAAAGGATGAGATCATCTTTAATTTTTCCTGCTGGGAATCACACCCTGTACATTTGCAAACAGGCATTGCCAGATTAACCTTTGTCCTTGTCCTTGTCCTCGTTTTCCAGCGCAAAGGAAGAGAAAGATTGCAATCGTCCAACCGGAAAAGCAGTGAGTACACCCTTAAAATGTCAATTACAGCACAGTTTTATCACGTAAATAAAATTGATGTAAGATAGAAGGTGTTTGACTATATTGCAAGGGGTAAATTGATATATAGGTAGTCCTCAATTTACAACCATTCATTTAGAGATCGATCGATGTTACAACCGCACTGAAAAAAGTGATTTATGACCAATTTTTCACACTTATGACCGTTGCAGCCCCACCCATGGTCACATGATCAAAATTCAGCCACTTGGCAACTGGTTCATATTTATGTCGGTTGCAGTGTCCCGGAGTCGTCTGATCCCCCTTTTACGACCTTCTGACAAGCAAAGTCAACAAGAAAGCCAGATTCACTTAATAACCATATTGGTAACTTATCAGTTGCAGTGATTCACTTAACAACGATGGCACAAAAGGTCATAAAAATGGGACATAACTCAACAAAGTTAAAGTCTCACTTAACAACAGAAATTTTGGCCACTCAATTGTGGTCATAAGTCGAGGAGTACCTTTATATTTATGACGATTGCGGCATCCTGGATTCACGTGATTGCCATTTGCAACCTTCCCAGCTGGCGCCTGTCAAGCAAACTCAACTGGGATTTGCTTAACAACCATGTGTTTCATTTAACGACTGCAATAATTCCCTTAGCCACTGAGGCCCAGAAAAGGTCATAAAATCAGGTACCACAAAATCAATGAACGGTGGGCTAAGTTAGTATTGGAAATTCTGTTCATAACTGTGGCCGTAAGTGGAGGACTACCTGTAGCTCAATAAATCAATATGTACTTATTCATCTACCCATTCAGTGTTTCTCAGCAATTTTAAGATACGTGGCCTTCAGCTTTGATTACATGGTTATGGCTGCCAACTTTTTTAACCTCTCTGGACAACCCCCTCTCCTTCCCCCCCATCATTCAAGTATCACTAGTCCTCCTTTAGTGACCACAGTTGGAACCGGCCACCCGAACACTAAGTGACGGTGGTTACGATCTTACTTCGGGTTCTCTTTGCTTTACAGACCTGCCAAGGCCATAAATGCAAGGATAGATCGTAGAGTTACCTTAACGATCAATACCTGTGAACAGTCACTAAACGGGTCAGTTGAAAAATGAGGACTGTAGTTTTGTAATCTGAATGGCTTGTTGTTGCTTTTTGGTCCTCTGTTAGGTTACCAGCGGGAGTGCCTATTGTGAAAATTCAGAATCCTCACTGCATTCCCCAGACGGACATGATGGGTGAGTTTGAGGGAAAAAGACAATCGTTTTTCTAATTTAGATCTGAAATATCACCACTTTAAAGGAGTAAGAAAATAAATCAAGACCTTTAACATAGGTGGACTTCAGCTCCCAGAAATACTCAGCCAGTCTGACTAGCTGAGGAATTCTGGGAGTTGAAGTCCATCCATCTTAAAGTTGCTAACTTTGAAAAAACATTGCATTCCCGCGCTCATCATAAATAAAGATTTTTGAATTGCTACTCCCGGTGCAATGCAAGTAGTTTTGCACTTATGACAGTTCATTTAATGACCATTCAAAGTTACAAGGGCTGTCATGCCCCCGTCAGAGTCTGAATCTGAGACGGAAGACAAACAGTTGACAGAGAGCGGGAGTGGCTGTGAGAGAGAGTGGCTGTGGAGGAAACTGGGGAAGGGTAAAATCAGGCTGGGCAGAGCAGGGAAGAGGTAGAACAAGGGAGAGGGGGGTTCAGATGAAGACCAAGGCCCACCCCCTCCTCATCCTAGGGTGCGCAGGGAAGAACACAGAAGAGAGCAACATGAGTTGCGTGGCTTACGAGGAAGGAGAGGGCCCCGATTCCCTTCACAAGGCACACCTGGGGATGGAGTTTAAAGGAGAGGCAGTTGGGAGGGGAACAAACACTGAATTCATCTAGTGTTGAGAGTTGTGGCCTGCATTCCTGGCATTCCTACTGACTGAATTAGTGTGCTTATCTTGTCTTGCTGGAATTATTGCCGGCTTCTGGGACTCATTATCTTGCCCTGCTGGAGTGATGGATTGTAATCATTCTGCTTACAGCATTTGGACTGGAGTATCTGCAGCCAGAAGCTGCTACAGGTTTGTGGGAGAGTTTTTCTCCAGGCCGGAGAGTAAACGGGACATTGGGGGCAAAGTTGGTGCCAATAAAGGGACTCATACCGGTTCTCTGGCTATGTTGCCTCCGTGCCACGCCCCGGGTCATCCCAACGGCATTGAAAAAAGTGGCTTGCGACTATTTTTCATACTTATGACCATTGCAGCCTCCCCATGTTCCTATGATTAAAAATTCAGACGCTTGGCAACTGACTCATATTTATGACGGTTGCAGTGTCCTGGGGTCATATGATTCCCTTTTGTGACCTTCTGACAAGCAAAAGCCAAATTCACTTCACAACCGTGTGACTAATTTAACAACTGCAGTGACTCACATCAGCACGGTGGCGACAAAGGTCGTAACGGGACAAAAACTCGTTTTAACAACTGTCTCACTCAGCAACAGAAATGTCGGACTGAATGGTGGCCATAAGTCAAGGACTACCTGCATCATCCAAATCAATGCGGGATTATAATTCCCATACACCCAGGTCCCCGTATTGGTTGAAAGTGGAAAGAATAGATGAACTCCATAAACACAGTCGTTGCTTATGTCCCAAGGTGGTGGAAAGGAGGAGGATAGAGAGGAAATGTGGCCCAGATGGGATGCTGGAAGAAGATGGAATTGGTTTCTGGTTTCTTCTCTGCAGGGACCATCAACGGGAGATACAACTGCCCCGTGCTCTTCATCAACCACCGCTGTTTCTCAGGCCCACATCTCAACAAAGGCAGATTGGCAGAACTGCCACAGTCTGTTGGGCCAGGGAAATGCGTCCTGGTTCTTAAAGAGGTAAGGATTATGAGATGTATCCTGTGCCCTGCTAGGAATGGGAGGATCCTGGTGTTCTGATCCAGCCTTAGCAGAAACTAAGACACGAAAAACCCTTCTTTATTTACCTCTTGTGAATTAATTGCATTCACCCACCGAAAAGTCCCGGCAAGAGTCCTTCAAGGAGTTAACTGCACTAACAGACCTTATCAGTTCCTTGTGATAATTGCCAGGCCGTGAGCTCCCAGCCGAAAGGCTGCAAATTAAGTTCTGGCAAGCAGTCTTTGTGACACCAAACACAATGAGCAAAATCTTCAGAAATACGAACGGTTGTCTCCTACGACAACCATTCCCCTTTCCTTCGATTTATTCCCCAGCCAGGGAGGGGCCATTCAGCGTCCATGTGTGCTTTGCTTCCCGAGTCGACTCCTTGTCCTCCGTTGTTCAGGTCTCCTAGCTGCTCTGCGCATACGTGCATATGGAACAGGCCCCAGCTGTTCTTCCTCCTCACTCATATCAGCCTCCAAAGGCAGCTGCCTCTCCAGTGGCTAGGAAATGTCGGACAGCCCTGGCTTTATCTCTGTGTCCGACGCAGAGCATCCGTCAGAGCTTTCCCTGGACTCCAGAACTGGCCCAAGTTCCTCCCCAACATCCTCATCGTCTGAGTCTGCCGCCAGCTCTGCTGGCAGCTGGCGGGCCACAACACCTGGCAAAGTGGGAAGGGGTCTAGGAGGCCATCCAAACCAACCCCCTGCTATATAAAGAGTCCAAATTGAAGCCAGTATCAATGGAAGAAAATAGCTACAGCTCAGGGTTGAATGACTGGGTCCTTGGTGCTCTCTGAGCTGGGTTGTTTTCCTTGCAGACGTTTCATGACCCAACTAGGCAGCATCATCAGTGCTAGAAGGGAGTGTGGTTTGTGGAGAGGAAGAGGAAGAGGAGAAGGAGGAGGACTGTGGGGTCCTTGGTGCTCTCTGAGGTTGTTTGTTTGTTTGCAGACATTTCATTACCCAACTAGGTAATATCATCAGTGCTAGAAAGGAGTGGAGGAGGATCTGAGATTAACAGTCTGTTAGACAAAAAGCACAGAATGATAGACAAGAGGGGGGAACACAGCAGAAATCCTGAACTCAATTACCACAGCTGCAGACGACTACCGAGATGAACTTTGAAGATCTATGCAACTGCCATTAGCAATATTTAAAATAATAAACAGAGTTGGAAGGGACCTTAGAGGTCTTGTAGTCCAACCCCTGCTTGAGCAGGAAACCCTTTACCAGTGATGGCTAACCTTTTCCAGACCGAGTGCCCGAACCCCCAAAATGCAGTGCGTGCGTGGCGCATGCGCCATGCACATGCCCCCCCACGCATGCACGGCAGAGACCCAATGACCAGCTGGCCGGCAGGAGGCGCACGCACATGTGTGACAGAGCTGAACTGGGGTGACAGCTGACGTGCCCACAGAGCCCTATACCATTTCAGACAAATGTTTGTCCAGTCTCTTCTTAAAAACTCCAGTGTTGGAGCATTTACAACTTCTGGAGGCAAGTCTGAGTTTGTCTGAGAGCAAATAATAAGCTGTCAGGTTTTCAAGATTCTATTAATATCAATAGTTTGTCAATATTGCTATCATGCAAATAGTGACATGATAGCAGTGTTCCAATACCTAAGGGGCTTCCACAAAGAAGAAGGGATCCACCTATTCTCCAAAGCACCTGTTGTGGCTCTGACCCCCGAGCCCGTCTTATTGGAGGAAGAAGGCTCCGAAAGGGAAGGAGAGGAGTTGGCAAGGCCTCCCTCTCCAGGACCCTCCTCTCTGGCAATGCCTCAGGTGTCTCCCGACGGAGAAGAGATTGGCCAGGAGCCAGGTATCCCTGCGCAGGCGCAGTCGGACAGTGACGGGGATGAGTCTTGGCTGGATCCATGCCAGCGTCGGAGAGATAAGCGCACGCAACAAAAGAGGCGTGCCAGAGATTAGGCTGAGTCACTGGACCACACCCCACAGGGTATAAAAGGGAGCGTGGTGGCCAGTCAAGCCTTGTGACGAACAAAGCTGAAAGCTTCCACGCCATTCTGCATTGCTGGACTTTTGCTATAGGCTTTGCTGGATTATATTTGGACTTAAGTTACTCTGTAATTATTGAACATTTTACTTTGATGTACCAGAAGCGGAGAGAAGTTATCTCTTCCCTTCGTGAGTAATAAACTCTTGGCAGGTTGCTGCCAAGTTCCGTTATCATAAGGATTTTGTCGGCTGGTTTGGTTTTTAACTCTTGGACGTCTGTTGGTGTCTGTGTGTGGGACGGGGACAGAACAGCACCTGAAGGCAGGAGAAGAAGCAATGGGTGGAAACTAATCAAGGAGAGAAGCAACCTAGAACTAAGGAGGAATTTCCTGACAATTAGAACAATTAATCAGTGGAACAACTTGCCTCCAGAGGTTGTGGCTGCTCCAACACTGGAGGCTAGACTACACTAGAAGGTCTCCAAGTTCCCTTCCAACTCTGATTCTGTTATTCCGTTTTGTTATTCAGTTCCTAGTGGGGGTTTTTTTTGTGTGTATGTGGTGGCTGTTTCCTAACCTGGCCTACCTCATAGGGCTGGTATTAACCTTGAGCTGTGGAGTTCTTGATGCTCTCTTTCACAACTTCACACCCAGTGTTTTTGCTCTGCTCAGATTCTTCGCATGGTGATCAACTCTGCCTACAAACCCAGGAGCATTTTGCGAGAGTTGCAACTTGTCGACCCCGGGTGGAATTTTCAGGAAGAAAACCTCAAAGCAAAGTAAGGACTGTTTCTAAAAGGAAGAGAAACCTAGAGGCTGTTTGTTATTTAAGAATATATCCATAATGGTGGACCAGGGAAGAAAGGAGGTTGGCAAAAAATTACTTTAGCTGAAAAAGATAGAAGGAACGACAGGCAGTCCCCGACTTATGAACACAATTGAGCCCTAAATTTACCGTATTTTTCGAACTATAAGACGCACCGGAGTATAAGACGCACCATGATTTTGAAGAGGAAAACAAGAAGAAAAATAGTTTTTGGCCTCCACATGTCTGATTTTTGCCCTCCCCAGCCCCCAGGAGCACTCTGCAGGCCTACCAAACCCGCTGCGTGTCCCGTTTTGGCGAAAAATGGACCCGTTTTTGGCCTCCCAAACCTCCCACGTGTTCCATTTTTGCCTCTCTGGCCCCCAGGAACACTCTGCAGGCCTCCCAAACTCTCTGCGTGTCCCGTTTTTGCCATAAATGGGACTGTTTTTGGCAAAAACGGGTCGTACAGGGCGGGGTTTCGGGAGGCCAAAAATGCCATATTCTGTCTATATTCTGCACTGACATTTCCACCCTCTTTTGGGGGTGGGGGAGTGCATCTTATACTCCGAAAAGTACGGTAAGTGAAACATTTATTTTGTCTCCATTTACGACCTTTCTTGCCACAGTTGTTAAATGAACCACTGCAGTTGTTAAGTGAGTACCATTTTTCACACTTGCGACCATTGCTTCTTCCCCACGATCATATGATTAAAATTTGAATGCTTGGCAACTGGGTTTTTACTCTTTTGCGACCTTCTGACGAGCAAAGTTAACGAGGAAGCCAGATTCATTTAAGAGCTGGGTTACTTGACTTCGCAACTGCAGTGATTCACTTAACAACAGAAATTTACAACAACCCTTGTTGTTGTAAGTCAAGGGCTACCTGTTACAGCTTCTATGCTCAGAACAAGAGTTTTGATGCATTCTTTCCAAGGTTTTTTTGTAAAGCGGTCCTTTGGAGATTTTTCATCTCCAAGTTTTCTACAACTTCAGTTATGTCACATTTAATTAGGAAAGAAAAATTAATTTTACTCGGGGAATTTCCGCTGTTCCAGACAGATACAACGCTTGGTAAACTATCATATCTTAAATTCTTCAAGCTAATATGTTTGGATAGGGTTTTTTTAAAAAAAAACTACCTCAATGTGGCTTCGTTAAAATTGCTCCCCTCCAACGAAGCAATTTCACGGGTTGTAGAGATCACTCCCCTCCAGCCACTGTGGGTAACCACGGAGATGGCCTTGACAGAGATATGGCTGGAATGTGCTTTTGTTTTGACTGACGTGCTGCCTCACTGCAGTATTCATTTTCCATCCCTCTTGCCTATGGCAACTTGAAAGCAGGTCAGGGATGCTTTGCAAGTTGACACTCGGTTGTATCCCTGTGAGCTGTCTTTGCGAGGATATAACATCCAACTGAGCTAAAAAGTCTTGGTCCCAAAATCTTGATTTATAATGTAATGTTTGTCGTGTTGTTGCAACTTTCCATGACAGATACCGAGGTAAAACGTACAGGGCAATGGTCAAGATAGTTCGTACTTCTGACCAAGTCTCCAATTTCTGCCGGAAGGTATGCGCGAAACTGGAATGCTGCCCCAATTTATTTGGCCCTGTTCCGGTTGCCGAAAATTGCCCCGAAAACTGTTCCAGTCACACCAAAACAAAATATGGTAAGTGCGCATGGCAGCTGTGGGACAAAACTTGGTTTGGTTTTAGTTTCTGTGGATTTTGTTTCTCCTGCATTGCCTGGAGTATTATGATTGGGATAATCTAGAATGCTGCAAATAAATCAAATTTGGTGTTGGCATTTGCTGATGGAAGCCCATCACTAACAATCTAGGATTGACTCTGGAGAACAACGTTGGGGAAGCCATCAGAATTCTTTGGATTCTGGCTGAGGAAAGAAAGACAGGTAGTCCTGGACTTATGACCACAGTTGAGTCCAACATTTCTGTTGCTAAGTGAGACAGTTCTTAAGTGAGATTTCCCCCATATTAGAATCTTTCTTGCCACAATTAAGATGAACCACCGCAGTTAATTATAACACATTTGTTAGAGTGAATCGGGCTTCCCCATTGACCTAAGAAAAGATTGGGCAGCCATTTGTCTGAAATGGTATAGGGCCGTGATGGCGAACCTATGGCACGCGTGCCACAGGTAGCATGCGGAGACATATCGGTGGGCATGTGAGCTCAGCTCCAGCATGCATGCGCGCACCGGCCAGCTGATTTTTGGGCCTTTTGGGCCCACCAGAAGTCAGGAAAAAGGCTGTTTCCGGTCTCCGGAGGGCTTCCAGGGGAGTGGGAAGGCAATTTTATCCCTCCCGAGCCTCCTAGAAAAGCTGTGGAGCCTGGGGAGAGCAAAAAATGGACCTACCTTGCCATCACATGCCAAAAGTGGGGGGAGCGCGGGAGGGGGGGTCGCACATGCATGCGTGGGGGAGTGGGGCGCATAGAATTATGGGTGCGGGCACGCGTGCGAGCGACCCCCCCTGCACTCCCCCCACTTTTGGCACGTGATGACAAAAAGGTTAGCCATCACTGATATAGGGTTTCCTCTCTAAGCAGGGGGTTGGACTAGAAAACCTCCAAAATCCCTTCCAATTCTGTTCTGTTCTGTTCTGTTCTGTTCTGTTCTGTCTGTTCTGTTCTGTTCTACTCCACTCCACTCCACTCCACTCCACTCCACTCTACTGCTATTCCTATTCCATTCCATTCCATTCCCTACTCCACTCCACTCTCTATCCTATCCTATCCTATCCTATCCTATCCTATCCTATCCTATCCTATCCTATCCGCTTGTCAGATGGTCGCAAAGGGGATCACAAAACACTGAGACACTGCAACCGTCATAAATATGAACCAGTTGCCAAGCATTCAAATTTTGATCATGTGACCACGGGGGTGCTACAACAGCGTAAGTGTGAAAAGTCCTGGTTATAAGTCCTTTCTTTCAGGGCTGTTGCAACTTCAAACGGTCGCTAAACGAATGGTCGTAAGTGGAGGACTACCTATAGAATTCGATGGTTTGATTATTATTTTTTAACCAGACTTTTTCCTCTCCAGCATACTATTATGGAAAAAGGAGGAAAGTCATTAAGCCTTCTCCCAGTGAAGAAAACCCTTACAGCCTGGAGAGCAGACACAAGATCTGGTCGGATTACAGTAAAATGCGGAAACCAGGTTTTACACCAAAGAAAAGGTGTCTCTCCACAGCGGATCTGAATGGAGCAGGATCGACAGAGGTGAGATTTGGCTTCCCTTGTGAACGTTATCTGCACATGAGCTGGAATAAGTCAGAAAGATAACCAAATAGAATAACAGGAAGGGACCTTGGAGGTCTTCTTGTTGTGGCTCCGTTACCTGAGCCTGGGCTATCGACAGATGCAGACTCTGAGAGTGAGGGGGAGGAGTTGGCAAGACCTCCCTCTCCAGTACCCTCCTCTCTGGCAATGCCTCCGGAGGACACTGAAGGCCAAAAGATAGGCTCAGAGCCAAGCACATCCCCGCAGCCACAAGTGGACAGCGATGAAGGAGATAAGTGCTGGCTGGACCCTCGGCAGAGGCGCAGGGAGAAGCATGCACAGCAGAGGGGAAGGCATGCCAGAGATTAGCTGAGTCACTGGACCACACCCCACAGGGTATAAATGTGGGTGTGGTGGCTGGTTCAGTTTGTGACGAGCAAAAACTGGAAATACTCCATGATCTCTGCTTTACTGGACTTTGCCTGCTTTATCGGACTGCATTTGGATTAATCTTTGTTTTGTATGAGTAAAGTCTGAATTGGCAGCTAGCCACTGAATTGCTGCCAGCTTTATCATCAAAGAGTTTTGTCGTGTGGCTTATTAACTCCGGGCCATCTGTGGGTGTGTGTGCGTGGTACGGGGACAGAATATTCTAGTCCAACTCCCTGCTCAGGCAGGAAACCCTGTACCTTTTCAGACATTTGTCCATTGTCTTCTAAAAAACCTCCAGTGTTGGAGCATTCACAACTTCTGGAGGCAAGTTGTTCCATTGGTTCATTGTTGACACTCTCAGGAAATTTCTCCTTAGTTCTAGGTTCTCCTTGGTTAGTTTCCATCCATTGCTTCTTGTTCTGCCTTCAGGTGCTTTGGAGAATAGGTGGACCCAATCTTCTTTGTGGAAACCCCATAGATGTGGAAGACTGCTATCATGTCAGCCTTAGCCCTTCCTCCTTTTCATTAAACTAGACATATCAAGTTCCAGCAACCGTTCCTTATATGTTTTAGCCTCCAGTCCCTGAATCATTTTTGTTGCTCTTCTCTGCGCTCTTTCTACAGTCTCTTTTTTATATTAGATTAGCTCAAGTGTCAGCAACCTGCAGCTCCAGAGCCGCATGTGGCTCTTTGGGCCCTCTGCTGTGGCTCCCTGTCGGGTGATCCCACCACTGGCTGGCCCTGCCCCTTGCCCTCCCCTCCCAGTCACTCCTCGCCTGGCCTGAGAAGGTAAGGGCGACAGCAGGTGATGGAGAAGTGGCCGGGGCAGAGACAGAGAGATACAGAGAGAGGGGGAGAGAGAGAGAGAGAGACATAGAGAGATACAGAGAAAGAGGGTGGGAGAGTGGGAGAGTGGGTAGGGAGGGAGAGATGTCAAAAGGGTTTTGTGGTTCCCGGTGTTTTTTAACAACTGGTTCTCTGCCCTAATGACTGGCTGGGTAGGTGTGGCTAGGGGGTCATGTGACTGGTGGAAGTGAGTGATGTTGAGTTGGCCACGCCCACCCAGGCTTTGTGGCTCCCAGTGTTTTATTTTCTCTGGGAAACAGGTCCAAATGGCTCTTTGAGTGTTTAAGGTTGCAGACCCCTGGACTAGCTGATAACCTGGCGTTGCCCGAGTATTTATTTATCCCAATCCTGTATTAGACAGGAAGAGCAGCTGAGCCCTGATTTTGGCGAGAATTAAATTAGTTAAAAATGTTTGACCAAATGTAATTTCTAATGTTGGATTTTCACCCTTACCAGAGGGAGCCCCCTTGTGGAGTACTGTGAAGCCGTTACCATGGCAACTCCACTGTGCTGCACAGTAGAAGCCATTTTAAGGCAGTACAGTAGAAGCCATTTTAAAGCACAACAGGCTGTATCTTAACAGAACACACACCCCGAGAGGTGTTAGGGGTGTCTTACCCCCACAGTATTTGTTTCCGGAGTGTAAGGCATCTGTGTACCAAGTTTGGTTGAAATTGCTCGAGGCATTCCAGAGTTATGCTGGAACAAACACACATACACACACAGAGCCATTTATATGCATATATATTACACTACAGCTGTCCAGAGCCATGTTTTGCAAACTAGACAACTTTAAGACGCATGGGCTTCAACTCCCAGAATTCTGGGAATTGGAAGTCCACGCGTCTTAAAATGGCCAAATTTGAAAAGCAGTGATTATAAGGAAAGGCAGTTTCTCTACCTTGGCTCCTGTTTAATGGAATAATCTCTCTTCAGCATCTAGCTATCTATTTGATTTAATGGAAATTAGTACAAAACGGTGCTCTCACAAGAAACACTTGGTGTTGCCCTCTGGGTTTTTATCGGGTAATTAGTTTCATCCAATTACCTTTCATTCTCCTTATTAACAGCTATTTATTATTAATTATCACGTTGTCGGTAGAAGAGAAGGTGATAGTGTGCTGGTTTCTCTTAATGTGCTTTTCTGCTGGGAGTCCTTTGTTTAATTTGGGAGTATCAAACGCGGAAATCAGGAAAGCCAGGCAGTTCAAATGAACATAAGAATTTATTGCAAGCTTAAGCTCTTTACAAGAATCTGAACTACCTGCTAATCTTCTTTGTCGTTTAATGACCCCGTAATCCCTTGTGGGGTGGAGTTGGGGCAACTGAATGGAACTTTACTGGCCGGATGCCCTTCCTGTTGCCAGTGCTGAGTTTGCAGCAGATATATTCTCATTGTGCCCAGAGAGAAAAATATCTGCCTCTACCTAGGATCAAACACATGGCTTCCTTGATTGTAAGGCGAGAGCACAACCTCTAGGCCACCGCACCAGTCAAGAATCTGAACTACTAATGGTCAAAGCAAATTGATAGTAGATAAGAGTCACGGGAATTCAAGGGGGGCTGGATTTAGATCTCTTGTGGGCACAAAGAGACTCAAGACTGATAACGCATTTGACCCCTCCCTCGGGCTCAGCCTGGTCAAATACCAATTCAATTCCGTGGCAGGAGAGTGACGAGGAAGAAGCAGACACCGCGTGGAGCGAGGAAACCAGTCCAGAATTGCAGGATGATCTAACAGATGTCTCCTCGGAGGACATACCTTTGGCCATACCAATGACCACAATGAAGTTACGCAGCAGCAGAGGCTCCATCCATGTGGCTCGGCCCGAGAGGGACAGGCAAGCCCAGAAGGCACTTTCCTTCCTGCATGCCAAAAGTGAGAGAACCAGGCAGGTAAGTGGCTGGATAGCCATACCTTGCTTTTTGATGGGTCGTCCAACATTTGAACCACTCCAAAACAGCCCCTTGGAAATCATTGGCTTTCTGTCTTGTAGGCCTTGTTCATTTGCTTTGTGGGGATTTTTTCAGGGGGAAACCAACTTGGTTGGGCTTGGTCCAGAAACCTCCCCCCCACCCTTCTTTTTTTTTTTGGCTAATGTGAATTCCTGGCATTCACATCCAGCAAAGTCCCAGCAAACAGTCTTTCAAGGGTGAATTGCAAACACAGACCTTATCAATCCTTGGATAGTTGCCAGGCCGATAGCTTCCAGAGGCAACCCTGTACAAGGAAATACTGGTCAAAGAGTCTTTCAGATAAGCAAATCTTCACACTAACGAACTAATTGTCTCCTTCAAACACCACTCCCCTTTTGCCCTTCTTCCGCAGGCTTTTAAGATAGTTCACAATTACCGACCTTTATCAGGCTTGGAGAGTGGCCAGGCCGATATCTTTCAGACACTGCAATACTTGGCAAGAATGCAGGAATGAACTAATTGTCTCCTGCAAACTCCACTCCCCTGTCGCTCCTCTTTTATTCCCTATGGGAGGGGCCATTCACTGTCCACCTGTGCCCTTACTCCTGAGTCGGCCCTTGTTCCTTAACTGTTCCCTTCTCCTGGCAGCTCTGCGCATGCGCACATTGGGAACAGGCTCCAGCTGTTCTTCAGCCCCACTTATCTCCGACTCCGAAGGTAGTTGATAACTGTCGGACGGCCCTGGCTCCCTCTCTGCCTCCGACGCAGAGCCTTCCCCAGACTCCAGGACTGGCCCATGTTCCTCCCCAACCTCCTC
Source organism: Pantherophis guttatus (assembly GCF_029531705.1). The sequence continues at coordinate 1,653,629 of NW_026843744.1, read as the reverse complement.
ATGTCCGAGTCTGCCACCAGCTCCGTTGGCCGCTGGCAGGCCACAACAGGGCTTGAGGGCACATCCATCTTTACGTGGTCTATCCAAGCCAGTTTCCACAAGGGAGCACACTTATGCTTATTTAGGAAAGAACCTAAGCAAGGCTGGCTAAGGAATTCTGGGACTCCAGGCATTTTCAAGTATTGAACTTTTAAAAAAATACAAGCCAAAACAGGTACAAAACATATAAAAGAAAGAAAGGAACAGAGTTCAAATAAATGCAAACAGGGAAAGATTCTTAATCCATCCTAAAGAAATACGGTTTCCAATAGTACAGGTGGTCCTTGACTCCAGTTGAGTCGAAAATTTCTGTTGCTAAGCGAGATAGTTGTTAGAGTAAATTTTTCCCCATTTAATGACCATATTTGCCATAGTTGTTAAGGGAATTGCTGCCTTACAACCACAATTGAGCCCAACAATTCTGTTGCTAAGTGAAACATTTGTTAAGTGAGTTTTGCCCCCCCCACCCCCATTTTACCACCTTTCTTGCCACAGTTGTTAAGGGAATCACTGCAGTTGTTGAGTTAGTAAAATGGTTGTTAAGCAAATCTGGCTTCCCCATTGACTTTGCTCGTGAGAAGGTCATAAAAGGTTATCACATGTCCCCAGGACATTGCAACTGTCATAAATCTGAGACGGTTGCCAAGCTTCTGAATTTTGATCACGTGACCATGGGGATGGGGTAACAGTCGTTAATAGTGAAAAACGGCCATAAATCAATTTTTTCAGTGCCGTTGTAACTTCAAATGGTTTCTAAACAAACTTGTTGTAAGTCGAGGATTAACTGTATATTAATTACTTCAGACGTATTATAAAACTTATCAGAGGACATCCTGACTAGGAAAGGAGCCAGAATCGATCACTGAGAACAGTCCTAATTGTGATCCCAATTTTGCTTTGTTGCAGATCAAGCAGGCTGTGGAAGAGAAACTCATCCTAGAGAGCAACCCCTTGGAATGGACGGTGACCGATGTGGTGCAATTCCTCCGGCTGACCGACTGCGCTCCCCTTGCCAAAATCTTTCAGGAACAGGTTCTTTCTTTTTCTTTCTTTCTTCTTTCTTTCTTTCTCTTTCTTTCTTTCCCTCTTTTTCTTTCTTTCTTTTTCTTTCTTCCTTCCTTTCTCTTTCTTTCTTTTTCTTTCTTTCTTTCCCCATTTCTTTCTTTCTTTTTCTTCCTTTCTCTCTGTCTTTTTCTCTTTCTTTCTTTTTCTTCCTTTCCTCCTTCCTTTTTCTTTCTCTTTCTTTCTTTCTTTTTCTCTCTTTCTTTTTTCTTTCTTTCCCCTCTTTCTTTTTCTTTCTCTTTCTTTCTTTTTCTCTTTCTCTTTCTTTCTTTCTTCCTTCCTCTTCCTTTTTCTTTCTTCATTTCTTTCTTTCTTTTTCTTCCTTTCTTCCTTTCTTTCTCTTTCTTTTTCTTCCTTTCCTCCTTCCTTCCTTTTTCTTTCCTTCTTTCTTTCTTTCTTTTTCTCTCTCTCTTTCTTTCTTTTTTCTTCCTTCATTCCTTCTTTCCTTCCTTCCTCCCTTCCTTTCATCCATCAATCAGATTAGAGCTGGAAGGGACCTTCATGGTCTTCTAGTCAAACCCCTTGCTCAAGCAGGAGACCCTATACGATTTCAGACAAGTGACTGTCCAGTCTCTTCTTAAAAACCTCCTATGATGAAGCACCCACAACTTTACTTTTCTTCCTTCCTTTCTCTTTCTTTCTTTTTTCTTTCTTTTCCTTTCTTTCTTTTCCTTTATCTTTATTTCTTCCTTCCTTTCTTTTTCTCTTCCTTCCTTCCTTCTTTTTTCTTCCTTCCTTCCTTCCTTCCTTCCTTCCTTCCTTCCTTCCTTCCTTTCTTTCTTTCTTTCTTTCTTTCTTTCCTTCTTTCTTTCTTTCTACTGTAGCACTTCCTGATACAGGATCATAATTGCATTAGCATAAGTCATAGACAAATAGGGTGGGAGGGAACCTCAGAGGTCTTCTATTTATTTTATTTTTTATTTTATTTCGAATTTATATACCACACCTTCTCCCGAGGGACTCAGGGCGGTGTATAGCCAGATAAAAACATACAATACAAACATTAAAAGCAATTAAAAAGATATATATTAATTTGGCCCCAATTTAAAATAACAAACCAATTAAAAATTTTAAAAAAAATATATTAAGCCAGCCCGGCTTGCTGAAAAAAGAAAGTTTTAAGGGCACGGCGGAAGGCATCTATTGATCTATAGATCAATAGTAGATCAATAGGTACCACTTCAGTGGAAAGGTAACAACGCTCCATGATGTCATGCTGGCCACATGACCGTGGAAATATCTTTGGACAGCATTGGCTCAATGGCCTTGAAACGGAGATGCACACCTCCACTATAGTTGGCACCGACTATGCAAAATAAAATCCGCAGGATTCCTTTACCTTTTTTTAAACCTTCAGTTTCCCATTAATTTCCTTTCTTTTTTTTTGAGCCAAATCCTATGTTCAATTAATAGACACCCAGGGATGTTTCATCCCTGGATCAATCTGTATAAAAGCCCCACAATCCAGTGTTTTGAAGCTTCAACCGAGGAAGCCTCCTTAACTAAAAATATACTTTATCTCTCTTTATTCCTCCTTTTTTTGCAGGATATTGATGGACAAGCCCTTCTCCTTCTGACACTACCGACGGTCCAGGAGTGCATGGAACTGAAGCTTGGCCCAGCCATCAAACTGTGCCACCAGATCGAACGAGTGAAGCTGGCTTTTTATGCCCAGTATGCCAACTGACAACTACCCTCTGCAGATTTTCTGTCTCTGCTTTCTTACTGGTTTTTTAAGGCCCTGGCTGCAATTCCTTTTTTTTCCCTCAACGCTTGGTATTTAGAAACATGGAGCCTCTGTGTATGCATAGAAGTGCTCACAAAATGAACCAAATGAAGATCTTGAGCTGAAGCCATAAATATTTTAAGGTGCTGGGCACCCCTGTATGATCAAGAAGTGAATCAGGCACTCAACCAGCTCTAAATAAAAGCAAAGTTTGGAATTCACCAAAGCTTGCAAGGTTAACTCGTGCCTGAGGTCATTAGTCATCCTAGCCCAAAAAACCAACGTTGACATTTTCACTCAATGTATCCAGAAATAATTTACTGCTTCAACCAAGTTTTCATCAGACGTCCCTGACATCCTGCAATGTTTGTCCATTTTGAAGTTTCTGCCTTTAAAAAATTGAAGTGGGCCCATGAGGAGGTAATAGAGTTGGAAGGGACTTTGGAGGTCTTCTAGTCCAACCCCCTGCTCGAGTAGAAGGCCCTGGCCCATTTCAGAATTTTTTTTTTCAGTCTCTTTTTGAAAGACTCCAGTAATGGAGCACCAGCAACATTTGAAAGCAATCAGGCTGGAGTTTTAAGGATACTCTAAAAATCAATTTGAAGGGGAAATTAAGGGTCTAAATACAGTTTGTGTTTTTAGGGTTTTGATAGGAGTGTTAACTTTATATAGAGAGGGAAGCAAGTTGTAAGAAAAGAGAGCTTTGTCCTATTTGAACATCCTTCAGGGATGTGAGGGATGCGGTGGCTCAGTGGCTAAGACGCTGAGCTTGTCGATCGAAAGGTCGGCAGCTCAGCGGTTCGAATCCCTAGTGGCACGTAACAGGGTGAGCTCCCGTTATTTGTCCCAGCTTCTGCCAACCTAGCAGTTCGAAAGCAGGGAAAAAATGCAAGTAGAAAAATAGGGACCACCTTTGGTGGGAAGGTCACAGCGTTCCATGCGCCTTTGGTGTTCAGTCATGCCGGCCACATGACCATGGAGACGTCTTCGGACAGCGCTGGCTCTTTGGCTTTCAAACGTAGATGAGCACCGCCCCCTAGAGTCGGGAACGACTAGCACATATGTGCGAGGGGAACCTTTACCTTTACAGGGATGTGAACTTCAATTCCCAGAATTCTTAGCAGTGGCTACCATGATTTAATGGGATTTAAAACTTCACATGGTATAGTTGGAGTGAGGCAGTGACTTATTAAAATTTAATGCAAAGATGCATTATTTTTTTTCTCTCTGTCTCTTGTCTAGAATTGAACTTTTACTCTGGTTGTAGATCTTTGTTTAAAATACCTTTGAAAACCCCTTTGAAAAGCATGATTGCTGACATGTTGAAGAATTGGTTGGGTTTAAATTTTCTGGCTTTTTAAAAAAAAATAATAAGCATGAAGGGATGGTCTGGTTTAAAAAAAAAGCAAAAGAAAAGCAAGTTGTTCATTTTACCACGTAACAAAAATGTGCAGTTAAAACTGGATTTTTTAAAAAACTCTTTGTACAGGATTCTATATCTGTAAATAGAGAGACACAAATCTATCCGATATGATTTCATGTAAATAAAGGGGAAGGTCTATATATGCAGAGTTATATTTTAATTTTTATTCAGACCAAATTTTTACTTGGAAGAGGCATAAACTGTTGTTAATAAAGTCTATCAAAAGCATCTGTGTTCCTTGTTCTCTTTCCTCTTTCTCCATCATCACCTTCCCTTCATTGCAAAATATATATACTTTTAGTTGATGCCAAAAAATATATATTCTTGTGCATCAACTAAAGATTTCAAAGATGGCTGGACTGCAACATTCTCTGGCCGAAAATCCATTCCGAAATTAATATTCCTCTTACAGATAGCCCTCAACTTATGACCAGTTGCTTAGCAACCATTCAAAGTCCCAATTGCAGTCATTGGTAGCATTCTGCAGTCACGAGACTCAGTTTTATGGCGGTTTTGCCAAAACACGGCTCTTGCTTTTGATTTTGGGCAAAAACGCACCCTAGTGAGCAATGAGTTCGCTTAACGACCGCCACATTTGCTTAAAGATTACCACACAAAAAAGGCTTATAACCATTAAAGCTATGATCACAGAGAATTGTATTATGGAAATAGGGATACTCTGTTGTTTTCTTTAAAATCTTAACTGAGAGATTATGCTTTTTTTTGTTCTTTCTTTATTCATACTGGAAAACTAAGGGGGTTCACAGGCTGGATTTAAAAGAAACACACAGCACCTATTTCTGTGCAAAGCCCTGTGCCTAAGGAAGTTAGTGGGGAAGCCAGATTCCCTTAACAACTGTGTTACTAACTTAACAACTGCGGTGATTCACTTAACCACAAGACATGCCATCAAATGGGACAAAATTCACTTCACAAGATTCTCGCTTAGCAGCAGAAATGTTGAGGGTCAATTGTGGTCGTAAGTCGAGGACTACCTGTGTACATGGGTTCTGCTAAGCCAGCTGTAAAGGCAATAAAAGAACTCGCAAATGTATAGTAACGCCGCCTCCTATGTGCAACCGCAAATAATTTGCAAGGTGCTGGAATTAATATGCCTGAGTGCAGGCTAATCGGAGGGAGGCGACAAGACAAAGTGTATTTTAGCGAAATGGCTTTTTGGAACCATTAAAGGAAATTCCACCATAATAAACTGTCGTGCAGCAAGGTAATAGTCAATAAACCGTGGTTTACAAGCAATTGGGGAGTTGGGATGGCAAAACGATGCCATTTCAACAGAACAGGGATTGTGACGAATTGCACGTCAGGCTAACAATGGGCAGGAAAAATAAGTGGTCGCTAAAAAGGCTTTTATTTTCTTTTGAGGGGGAGGGTGGAGGAAAAATAGGATTTAAATATCTGGCTTCGTTTGAGACCACCTGGGAGTGCCTTGCTCAAATAAAACGGACGTGTTTTGCAGTTTTCACATGCTTCCCTCTTTTAATTGTTCCAACAGGCAGGGCTAAGCATACAAACATGCGAATGATTTTTTAAATGTTATCTAATTCTGGGTTTTATTTAATTGATCAAACTAAGTAACAATTTTAATTAGCAATTTTATGATGTTTGTGTGTCAATATTTTTCTTGACTGTACATCGCCTTGAGTCCTACGGCAGAAAGGCGGTATAGAAATATAATAAATAAATAAATAAATAAATAAATAATTAGAGTGATTTTTCCCAGCCCAAAAGAATAGGTGAAATTATTTTCTGAAAAAGATAGCAACAATTTTCGGTTGCAGGTAGTCCTCGACTTATGATGGGTAAGGATATTAAATTTAGTAGTTGGGACAGTAAAAGGTACAATAGACTACAACACACATGTGTCGTTGAGGAGTTAGAAAGTGCTGACTCATCCATGAGGCAATCTATGCTGTGATTGGTTGCTGTGAGTATAAAGGGGGCGTTTCCCTTTTTTCCCGCCTTTTTTCTTCACTGTTCTGTACACTGTTCAATTTACCTCATGATGTTTCTCTGTTCCTGATATATCTTCTCTGTATCATATAGATACAGATAAATATAATTATTTATATAAAAGTAAAAGTTCGGGTCGGGGGTTTCTGACTTCATTAGGATATTTGCTGTGCAATTCCCTGAAAATGACAGATTGCATAGCACAATTCCCTGAAAATGACAGATTGCATAGTGACCGTTTGAAGTTATAATGGAGCCTAATTTTATGAATGGGGTTCGAAGTTCTGATGCCTCCCCGCCCCCCATTGTGGTCACATGACCATATCTTGGGCACTCGGTAATGAGCCGTCAATGGCGGTTTGCAGCTTCCCGCAATAAGTCATGTGACTGATTTATGTACATTTTTGCTGGAAACTGACATAAACTACCTTTTTCCAGCAAAAAAAATACCTCCTAGCAAACAGTGGGTTCACTTAACAACCACGACCTTCATTTAATGACTACCACACAAAAAAAGGTCATAAAACTTGGACACGGTCACAAGGTGACTCACTTAATGACCATTATGATTTTCGACCATAATAGTAGCTCAATTATGGTGGTAAATCAAGGACTGCCTGTACAAAAAGCTAGTTGATCACTCAGAATCTGATATTGTTTAAACCTCCCCCCACCAGGTCAATTTACATCAGTAAATTTATATCAGTAGCTGCTTCAGATCAAAACATATCAATCCACATTTTAAAAGGATGTTTGAAAAAGGCATATGACTGTTGTTTTTATTTCTGCTTCGTGGATGTATAGGATGCTAAAATCCAGAATTAATGTTCCTTATAAGCCTTATAAGAAACCTAAACAACCTACTACAGTTGATTTTCAGTCCGAGGACAGAGATAGGTGTCATTCTTAATCCAATATGCCATTTCTTTTTATATTCTCCTCTCCTCTTCTTCTCTTTTGTCTCCTTCCCTCCCTCCCTTCCCTCTACTTCTCCTTTCTCCTCCCTTCTTCCTCCCTACCTCCCTTCCTTTATTAATTCTTTTTCTTTCTTTTTTCTTTCTTTCTTACTTCCTTCCCTCTTTCTTTCTTTCTTTCTTTCTTTCTTTCTTTCTTTCTTTCTTTCTTTCTTTCTTTCTTTCCTTCCTTCCTTCCTTCCCTCTTTCTTTCTTTCTGTCTTTCTTTCCTTCCTTCCCTCTTTCTTTTTTCTCTTTCTTTCTTTCTCCTTCCCTCCCTCCCACTTTTCTCCTCCCTTTCTTCCTCCCTTCCTCTCTGCTCTTTCTTGCTTGCTTGCTTGCTTGCCTGCTTGCTTCCTTTCTTGCTTTTTCCTTCCTTCTCTTCTCTCTCCCTCCCCACTCTCTATTTCTCTTCCTCCATCCCTCTCATTTCTTCTTCCTCCCTCCCTCCCTCTGTTCTCTATTTCCTTCCTTCCGCCTCCCTCCCTTCTCCATTTCCTCCCTCCCACCCTCCCTCCCTCTTAAATAGACTGTCAATTAATGCTTCTCAGATAATTACAGGAAAAGCAACTGTCTTGTGAAAAACCCTCCAAGCCAGATAATTTGCTTTCTCGCTGCCTGCTCTTTTGCATTTAAAAGCCACCTCGCTGTAGCTTAGCCATGTGAAATTATAAATTGATTAAGTGATTGACTGATAGGGCAGGATTTATGGACTATTACCCCAATCTGAAGGGCACTCTGGATGGCCCAGCCCCACAATCCAAGCCCCGAGCATCTCCACAGATTCAAACAGCCCACCCTCAACACGGTTAGGAGACAAAAAAAACCAACATTCAGAGTGAAAAACAAAACAAAGCTGGTGTTTTGTTATTTTGGTAACCTGGTGGTTAAGAACAGACTTGGTGGCAACTTGCACAGCAAAGCATTTTTAACCCCTTGCTGATGCAACTTCAACACATCCACCGCCTGTTGAGGTATTTTGGGTTTGGGAGGAGGATGGTTTGAACCTACTCTCCCCCTCCCACTTTTCTTCTGTTGTTGTTAGTTGCGAAGTCGTGTCCGACCCATCGCGACCCCATGGACAACGTTCCTCCAGGCCTTCCTGTTCTCTACCATCCACTGGAGTCCATTTAAGTTCACGCCGACTGCTTCAGTGACTCCATCCAGCCACCTCCTTCTCTGCCGTCCCCTTCTTCTTTTGCCCTCCATGGTTCCCAGCATTAGGCTCTTCTCCAGGGAGTCCTTCCTTCTCATTAGGTGGCCAAAATATTTGAGTTTCATCTTCAGGACCTGGCCTTCTCAAGAGCAGTCAGGGTTGATCTCCTCTAGGACTGACCGGTTGGATCTCCTTGCAGTCCAAGGGACTCGCAGGAGTCTTCTCCAGCACCAGAGTTCAAAAGCCTCAATTCTTTGGCACTCAGCCTTCCTTATGGTCCACAGCCATCCATTGCAACTGGGAAAACCATAGCCTTGACTATACACATTTTGTTGGCAGGGTGATGTCTCTGCTTTTTAGTAAGCTATCTAGATTTGCCATGGCTTTCCTCCCCAGGAGCAAGCGTCTTTTAATTTCTTGGCTGCAGTCCCCATCTGTGGTGATCTTGGAGCCCATTTTTTTTCCTTTTCCTTTTCCTCGAAGTCACTCGTATTCTTTGCTTTGAAACTGCTGGTGTGCATTGAAATTAAAGAGGCTTCAAATGGAGTTGTGAACAGCTTAGAATCACAATATCCTTCCTTTGCTCACAAAACTACAGGTAGTCCTCAACTTACGAGCCCAAAATTTATCTTGCTAAGCAAGGATTAATTTCTTAAGTGAATTTTGCCCCCTTTAACGGAACTTTCTTGCCACTTTTGTTAAGCGAATCGCTGAAGTAGTTAAATTAGTAACACAGTTGTTAAGTGAATCTGAATTCCCCCATTGGCTTTGCTTGTCAGAAGGTCGCAAAATGAATCATGTGACCCCCCCCGGGACACTGTGACCATCATAAATATGAGCCAATAGCCAAGGGTCTGAATTTTGATCACATGACCGTAGGGATGCTATAAGGGTCATAAGGATGTAAAATGGCCATAAGTCCCTTTTTTCAGTGTCGTTAAGTCTACCTGTATATTATACACCAGCTAGGTAAGCAAGCAATGGCATCTTTTGGATTTAACGAGACACAAAAAATGATGTGCTCATCACATATTACAGGTCGTCCTTGACTTACAACTATTCATTTAGTAACCGTTTGAAGTTACAACGGTACTCAAGCAAGCAACTTATGACCATTTTTCACCCTTAATGACCATTGCAGCCTCCCCGTGGTCACATGATCAAAATTTGGACGCTTGGCAACTGACTCATATTTATGATCGTCGCAGTGTCCTGGGGTCATATGATCCCCTTTTGCAACCTTCTGACAAGCAAAGTCAATGGGGAAGCTGGATTCACTTAACAACCGCGTTTCTAACTTAACAACTGCAGTGATTCACTTAACAACTGTGCTAAGGAAGGTCGTAAAATGCCAGTGGGGAAGCCAGATTCACTTAGCAACCGTGTTTCTAACTTAACAACTGCAGTGATTCACTTAACCACAAGACATGTTGTAAAATGGGGGCAAAACTGTCTCGCTTAGCAACATCAATTTTGGGCTCAGTTCTCATCGTGATTTGAGCCCTACCTGTAATTGCTTATTTTCTTTTAAAGCAGTGTTCCTTTGCCTTCAGAGCTGCTGTACTACAACTCCCATCCTAGGGAACTCAGAACACGTTCCTGGCCTTATCACAAAGATGGATGGGACAGAGAGTGAGTTAGTTATTAAGCTATAAATCACAAGGTTTATTTTGATGGGGTTTTTTGGGAGGTTTTGGCATCAGCCCACCTTTTGATTGGACTGAATTTAAAAGTGTTGGCTGGGAGAAGAGATTTTTTTAAAGGGGAATGTCAGAGCAATGATCTGGGCTTGATTAGCCATCTTTTCTCATCTGCTAAAGTATGTGTCACAATTAATTAGGATAATAATTATCATTATTTCATTTTCGCGGACTCTCTCAATGGCTGCCTGGGGAGATCGCGACAAAGAGACAAGATGAGGTTGTCAAACTATATTAGGGGAAACACAGCAAAGGGATATCGGAAAAAAAAAGATTTTTCTCAGGGCACGGTTGGAACAAGAAACCTAATAATCTTCACAAAGCCATTTTAAAAATGCCGATGTGATCTATTATTCGCTTGGTTTCTCCCATACTTACATACAGATAGTTCTCAACTTACGACTACAATTGAGCCCAAAACTTCTGTTGCTAAGTGAAACATTTGTTAAGTGGGTTTTGCCTTACTTTACTGCCTTTCTTGCCACCATTATTAAGGGAATCATCGCAGTTTGGGTCTCTCCACACGTCATCCTTAATGAAGGGTGCAAACTGCATTTTTTGCATTGGATGAGGAGAGCATATCTTTCTCTTTCTATCCTGGCCACATTTTACATTTTACGCTGTCCTGGCACAGTTGAGAGCGTTTTAACAAACCGCATCTCTGTTTGGTGTAGTGGTTCGCTTCAGATAGAAAGTCCATACAGAGAGTGGTAAGGACAGCGGAGAAGATTATAGGAAGCTCGCTTCCCGTTATTCAGGATGCGGCTATGTGCTTAGAGTTCAAAGCCTTAGAGACTTTAGAGGCTTAGAGACACACACACACACACACCCCGCACACACACACTTTACGGTCTGTTTCTGTTGCTCCCTCTGGGAGGAGGTTTCTAAGTATTTCTAGCAGGACTATCAGATTCTGTAACAGCTTTGTTCCCTACGCCATCAATCTGGTAAACTCACAAGATTCGTTTCTCTCGCCATGGACATGTATACATCCAAACTAGACTGTGTTGTTTCTCTGTGTCATATAAGGTATGTCTGCAGATGCATATTTATTTATTTATTTATTTATTTATTTATTTATTTATTTATTTATTTATTTAAATTTATTTATTTTGTCATGTTTATGTAGTGTATATTGGAGGTGGTGATCCTTTGAGAGCTGTATGCAACGAAATTTCATTTTAATGTATGCCGATTAGTGTACATTCAAAGTGACAATAAAGTTATTCTAAGTTCTAAGTTGTTAAGTTAATAATCACTGAATCTGGCCTTCCCATTGACTTTGCTTATCAGAAGGTCGTAAAAAGGGATCACGTGACTGCAGGACACTGCAACCGTCATAAATATGAGTCGGTTGCCCAGCATGTGAATTATTTTTAAAAAATATTTTTTTTTTATTCAACATTTACATCTTTAACATCCTTGTTACATTTTTACAGCTTTCCGATACCGGCATCTTTGATAATGTCTATTTTATCTTTTAACCAACTATATACACGTACATTTTATATATCACTTACTAATTTCTATATTCACTACAATTTATACCTATCTGTTACACAATAATTATTTTGCTCCTCTCTAATACCTTCTCTTACGTTTATACATTTATAAACATGTGAATTTTGATCACACGACCATGGGAATGCTGAAATGGTTGTAAAGTGAAAAATGGTCATAAGTCACGTCTTCCAGTGCCATTGTAGCTTTGGGTGGTCACTGGTCATTAAATGAACTGTTGTAAATTGAGGACTACCTCTATTTGTTTAAGAAGAAACCAGGGTCCATGATGGACCATGAAATGGACCAAATCAGAGGCAGCTGCTGCAAAAAAAATCCTACTCCCATCTCACTTGCTGCTGTTTGGAAGTCAAAGCAATTCCGTGTTTAGTGGAAGAAATATCCTGAAAGAAAAACATTGGAGAATTTTTCTGTTTATATATGCATTTGGAATCTGCTCTTCAGACTAAACATGTTTGCCAGCCAACATTTTAACCGCCTGAAACTGGTTTAAATTGGTTCATAGCGTTATACACAAACAGAAGGGCTGGGCTTGCCCAAGATGTTAAACTTCACTGAAATGAGGTTGCTCATTTGGGGTTGTGGGAACTAACTCAGCCATCATCTTAGTATCTTGTGAGAACCAGATCATCGGCCTTACATCCATCCTTACTAGGGTGCCTAGGTTAGGACACATGAAGCCAAGAATTGTGGGGCTTTTTTAGTTTAGTAAACTGTTTTAATTAGGGTGAGTGGGAGGGAAGGAAGGAAGGAAGGAAGGAAGGAAGGAAGGAAAGAAAAAAGAACAAAAAAGAATGAATGAGAGAAAGAAAGAATATCCAACAACCAAAAAATCATTTTCTTGTAACAGCAAAAGAGGAGAAATAGAGGGAAGGAGGAGGGAGGGAGGGAGGGAGGGAGGGAGGGAGGGAGGAAGGAAGGAAGGAAGGAAGGAAGGAAGGAAGGAAAGAAGGGAGGAAGGAAGGAAGGAAGGAAGAAAGAAAGAAAGAAAGAAATCCAACAACAACAACGAAATCATTTTCTTGTAACAGCAGAAGAAGAGAAATGGAGGGAAGGAGGAGGGAGGAAGGAAGGAAGGAAGGAAGAATATCCAACAACCAAAAAATCATTTTCTTGTAACAACAAAAGAGGAGAACTAGAGGGAAGGAGGAGGGAGGGAGGGAGGGAGGGAGGGAGGAAGGAAGGAAGGAAGGAAGGAAGAATGAAAGAAAGAAAGAAAGAAAGAAAGAAAGAAAGAAAGAAAGAAAGAAAAAGAAAGAAAGAAATCCAACAACAACAACGAAATCATTTTCTTGTAACAGCAGAAGAAGAGAAATGGAGGGAAGGAGGAGGGAGGGAGGGAGGAAGGAAGGAAGGAAGGAAGGAAGGAAGGAAAGAAAGAAAGAAAGAAAGAAAGAAAAAGAGAGAAAGAAAGAAGAGAGGGGCAAGGAAAGGAGGATGAAAAGGAGGAAAGAGGGGAGAGAGAGGAAGGAGAAAGAAAAAAGAGGAAGAAAGAAAGAAAAGGAAAAAAGAAAGAAAGAAAGAAAGAAAGAAAGAAAGAAATCCAACAACAAAATCATTTTATTGTAACAGCAGAAAAAGAGAAATGGAGGGAGGGAGGGAGGAAGAGAGGAGAAAGGAAGGAAGGAAGGAAGGAAAGAAAGAAAAAGAGAAAGAAAGAAAGAGGAGAGGGGAAGGAAAGGAGGATGAAAAGGAGGAAAGAGGGGAGAGAGAGGGAGGGAGAAAGAAAAAGAAAGAGAAAGAAAGAAAGAAAAAGAAAGAAAGAAAAAGAAAAAAATCCAACAACAAAATCATTTTCTTGTAACAGCAGAAGAAGAGAAATGGAGGGAGGGAGGGAGAAAGGAAGGAAGGAAAGAAGGAAGGAAGGAAGAGGAGAGGGGCAAGGTAAGGAGGACGAAAAGGAGAAAAGAGGGGAGAGAGAAGGGAAGGAGAAAGAAAGAAAGAAAGAAAGAAAGAAAGAAAGAAAGAAAGAAAGAAAGAAAGAAAGAAAGAATCCAACAACTAAAAAATCCATTTCTTGTAACAGCAGAAGTGGGGGTGGGGGTTTATTCAAAGCGATTCAGAGCGCAATCTCTTTGAAACAGTTATTGTGTTTTCATGGCTTGCTTGGAAGGGGATGTAAAAAAATAAGCCTTCTTTTGTTTCTTAATTTCTTAGCAGTCACTTGCTTCTCAGCGGGGCGAGGACCTCCCACAGTAAATTGTTGCCTTGAGAATAGTGATTTAATCTCTCCACATCCTGAATGTCGAGTGACTCTGGCATTGCTCAGATCCAGCTGTTCAACATCTGTCGCTATATGGGGGAGCCGAGGAAAGAAAGCAGGCAACATAAACCTTCCCACCTCTTTTGAATGGGCCTCATGACATTCCACAGAAGCCCCCACCTTTCTGCAAAAATGGGGCTCAGGAAATGGTGGGATTCAAATAATTTAACAATCGGTTCTCTGCCCTAATGACTGGCTGGGTGGGCGTGGCCATGGTGGGCGTGGCCAGGGGGGTATGACAGGCAGCACTCGGCCTCCTCCCTGGAGCAAAAATGAGACGCGGGGGGCGGGAGGCGTGCTGCCTCCCCGCGCCCCATTTTGGGCCTAGAGGCCTTTCAGCAGCCTTCTGGGAGTGAAAACAGGGACGCGGGGGGGCACACACACTGGACCCCATTTTGGGCCTAGTAGACCTCCCTGCACTTATCTGGGAGCCAAAATGGGGTGTGTGGGGACTCCTGCAAGGGGCAGGGAGGGAAGGGGAGGGGCCAGCTAGCACTATAACTACCGGTTCGCCCAGTGGTGGATTGCCTCCGGTTCGGACCAGTTCGCAAGGACCGGTAGTAAAAACCGGCGGGAGGCTCTGCCAAGTATTATTATCAAATTTACTTGCCACTCGTCTCATGATTGAAAGGCGACTTTGAACAACATCTGAGAAAGTTTGTTCTGTCTCTAAATGTAATTCCAGGAGAGACCTTTTCTCTTTCCGGCACAAAGGCAAACATCTACCAGATTCCTATCCTGGCTTGTCTAACAGAAGGTCATTCTCACTCGAACCATAAGTTTGAAGTTTATTAGATTTCTATACCGCTCTTCTCCCGAAGGACTCAGGGCGGTGTACAGCCATATTAAAACACATAGATTTATAAAATTTAAAACCAATTAAAATCGAATATATAAAATTTGGCCCGCGAATTAAAACACACATACACCCATTATAAAATATAAAACAACTCATGTCCCCCAACAACTTTCCTCATTTCCTCCTGAAATGGAACTCCTGCCCCAGGTTTAATTTCACCAACTCTTAGATTTCAGAAACGTTGCAATTCTGGTTGCCTGTTCACTTCCTCAAGTCCAACCAGCAGAATTATATTTATGGCAGACTTGACAAGGGCGTCCCGAGGAGCCCAAACTGCTTTGAAGGAGAGGAAATTCAAAACACACGCAATTCTGAGCCCCATTAATCTGAATGGAAAACACACACTGGTACGTGCTGTAAATGTTTCCCCAAGGGGAACATTATAGAGCAGAGTGTTTTGCCTCAGCTACGGATCCCAAAGAACACAGCACACACAAAGTCTGTACAAACCTTAGTTTACTAAAATAAAATCAGTATTTTTTTTCAAACAAGGGCTGTTAATTAAACTTTCTTAACAGCCTGCAAGAATCCAAAGAATAAATAATCTTAATCTTACTATGGTTGGCAGAAAACCCAGAAGCAATTTGCAAAGAACGAAGATCAAGGCACGAAGGAGAGTGAACAAGTTGTTCCCTGCAAATTGCTTCAGTCGGCGTTCCTCCTTAAATAGGCTAAGGGAGTGCCAATTAGCCCCAAGCCTTACTCTCGAGGAGACCTCCTCCTGAGGAGCCACTCCTGCCTTTTAACAGCTCTGCGCGCCTGTGCATCGAGAAGAGGCTCCTCCTTTTCGTCCTCTTCACTTATGAGAGCTTCTGGAGGTTCTGAAGGCCCTGGCTGAATCCCCACCTCTGGCACCACATCTTCTCCAGCCTCCTCACTGTCTGACTCAAATGCCAGCTGCACAGGCTCCTGGCGCAGCACCACACCAGCCTCCTCGCTGTCCGAATCAGCCACCAGCCGCACAGGCTGTGTATGGGCCACAACACAGAGGAATGTAGGAGGAAAAGCTTAGCTTAAGAGCAAGGGAGATGTTAGGTGTGAAGCTCAAGGCTGAAAGCATTCGTTTTGCTCTTTAAAAGGCATCCTAACAAAAAGCTCCTCATCAACAGTGTCTCAGAAATATCTGAAAAATATGGCTTGAAGTTTAACACCTCAAAGATGGTGTCATGGTCGTCAGCAAACAACCCATTAAATTCACCACTGATAAATTTGGAAGGAATACCATTAGAAAAAGTTGAAAAGATCACGTACCTCGGTTTTAATTGACATGAAAGCTGGGACATGATCAGTGAAGTAAAGACAAGGATAGAGAAAGCTTGAACAGCATTCTTCAAAATGAAAAAAGTTTTCTGCAGTCACTGAAGACTGAAAATCAGGCTTGTCAGATGTTACATCTTTTCTATCCTGCTCTACGGAGTAGAGAGTTGGTTTCTGTCAGAAAACCACTTGAAACGAGAAACATTTGAAATGTGGATTGACAGGCGGCTGTTACGTATAAGCTGGGTTAACAAAATCACAAATGAGGAGGTGATAAGCCACCTGGTGTTGTGGCCCATTAGCGGCCTGTACAGATTGTAGCTGATTCCGACAACAAGGAGGCTGGTGTGGTGCTGCACCAGCAGGCTGTGCAGCTGGTGCTCGAGTCGGACAGTGAGGAGGCTGGAGAAGATGTGGTGCCAGAGGCGGGGATTCAGCCAGGGCCTTCAGAACCTCCAGAAGCTCCCTTAAGTGAAGGGGAAGAAGAGGAGGAGTCTCTTCTCGATGCACGGGCGCACAGAGCTGCCAAAAGGCAGGAGTGGCTCCTCAGGAGAAGGTCTCCTTGAGAGTAAGGCTTGGGGCTAATTGGCCACTCCCTTAGCCTATTTAAGGAAGAATGCCGATTGCAGCAAGCTGTAGGGAACAACTTTAGTTCAATCTCCTTCACGTCTGGATTCTCTGCAAAATTGTTTCTGGGCTTTCTGCCAACTCTAGTAAGACTGTGATTACCTTATCTTAGAATTCTGATAGGCTGTTAAGACAGTTTATTAAACAGCCTTTGGTTGATAAAGACTAAGTTATTTGAGTAAAATAAGCTTTGTATAGAGTTTATGTGTGCTGCGTTCTTTGGGGTCGGTAGCTGGGGCAGAACACCTGGAAAGCTAAGGGAAATAATCAAAGCCATTAAAAAAGAGAAAGTTAGAATATTTTGGACATGTGATGCGACACCCAGAAAAATACAGCATCCTTCACTTAATCCTCCAGGGAAAGATGGAAGGCAAACGAGGTCCAAGCAGAAGAAGAAGATCATGGCTTCAAAACCTAAGGGAGTGGTTTGGAAAAAACTCAGCAGCACTTTTTCATATAACTGTTGACAAAAATAGGATTGCCAACATGATCGCCAACGTCCAATGATGGATATGGCACAAGAAGAAAAAGAAGAACAAAATTATGCAGAACAACAGGCCGTAACCCTCGAAAGATGCTTTTTCAAAAGGCAACTAGATTTTCTTAGTTTTTTTTTTCCCTTGAAAATGTTTCACTTCTCATCCAAAATCTGAAGAAGGCTCTTGGGTGAGAAGTGAAACATTTTCAAAGAAAAAAAAAAAACAACTAAGAAAATCTAGTTGCCTTTTGAAAAAGCACCCTTGGAGTTTCTCTTCTCATCCGAGAGCCTTCTTCAGTTCTTGGATGAGAAGCAAAATGTTTTCAAGAAAGAACTAAGAACCAGTGGCCTTTTGAAAAGCACTTTTTTGTTCCCTATGACTATCATTAAGTGTTGTAAGTATTATACTTTGTGATCCTTGATGAATGCATCTTTTCTTTTATGTACATCGAGAGCGTATGCACCAAGACAAATTCTTTGTGTGTCCAATCACCCTTGGCCAATAAAGAATTCTATTCTATTCTATTCTATTCTATTCTATTCTATTCTATTCTATTCTATTCTATTCTATTCTATTCTATTCTATTCTATTCTATTCCATTCTATTCCATTCCATTCCATTCCATTCCATTCCATTCCATTTTTGGGGGGCAACCGTGATTGACCTGGTTGATTGAGAATTTCCATAAACATGCAATAAACATTGCCCCCACCTTGCAAGGAAATTCTCTAAGGGAGGCAAAATAGGAGCTTGGGATTGTCCTTAAAGGTAAAGATAAAGGTTCCCCTCGCGCATATGTGCTAGTCGTTCCTGACTCTAGGGGGCAGTGCTCATCTCTGTTTCAAAGCCGAAGAGCCAGCGCTGTCCGAAGACGTCTCCATGGTCATGTGGCCGGCATGACTCAACGCCAAAGGCACACAGAACGCTGTTACCTTCCCACCAAAGGTGGTCCCTATTTTTCTACTTACACTTTTTACGTGCTTCGAACTGCTAGGTTGGCAGAAGCTGAGACAAGTAACAGGAGCTCACCCCATTACGCGGCACTAGGGATTCCAACCGTTGAACTGCCAACCTTTCGATCGACAAGCTCAGCATCTTAGCCACTGAGTCACCGCATCCCTTAGGATCTTCCTTAAGGGATTGCAAAAGTGGAAACTGAAATTTATTTTTTAAAGACGGTAATGTCCAGAATCTTGATCTCAGCTAAATGGAGTTTAAAAGCAGTGAAGGATCGCAAACCACACACAAAAGGGAACTTTCTATCACTCAGCTTTTTCCAACTCAGGCATCTTCCGGATAGGCAACCTAAATCGTAGAGCTTGATGAATGATGAAAACTCAGACTCAACCTTAGTTTAAACTGGAAAATTGTCAGCATCCTAGCCTAATGAATGAACCAGCCATCCGTTGGAAAATAGGGATAAACAGCATTTACACACGATTTAAAGGAGAGGAAAGAAAGAAAGAAAGAAAGAAAGAAAGAAAGAAAGAAAGAAAGAAAGAAAAGAAAAGAAAGAAAGAAAGAAAGAAAGAAAGAAAAAGACAGAGGTGGAAAAAAGAAAGAAAGAAAGAAAGAAAGAAAGAAAGAAAGAAAGAAAAAAAGAAAAGTTGTGGATGCTTCATCATTGGATATTTACGAAGAGACTGGACAGTCACTTGTCTGAAATAGTAGAAGGACTTCTGCTTGAGCAGAGGGTTGGACTAGAAGACCTCCAAGGTTCCTTCCAGCTCTATTCTGATGGGAGGGAGGGAGAGAGAAAGAAGGAGGAAGGAAGGAAGGAAAAGAAAGAAAGAAAGAAAGAAAGAAAGAAAGAAAGAAAGAAAGAAAGAAACCAGAACACATCTCCACAGCAGCCAACATCCAGATAAGCAGGAATTAACACCAGACAAACAATCAAGCAGAAAACAATACTCTAATGAAGGAACTATCAAGGAGAAAATCACACTCCACTAACACCGGCAGGTTAAGCTACCATATAAAAACAAGGAGCAGACCCCACATGCACTTGCACTGAAGATGTTGCCTAATCAAATAATGAAAGGTTCCGCAACTAAACAACCAAGTTTAGAGAGCACCAAAGACTTTTGTTATCTTTTGTACCACAATTTCTTTCTGAAAGAGATGCGCGAAAGCTTGTGCTACCAACAGACTACCTTGTGCTGCCCTCTTGTGGCAAACATCAGAATAACACCTGCACGATGCACATGTGCTTGAATATAACTCCAGAGTCAATAAATCGAGGGCAAAAAGGAGCAAAGAGGGCCCCATAAGATTTATCATTTCTTTTTTCCTTGGCACAATAAAAGCCTTCCCCCACTTCCTTTTAATTCCAGAGAATCAATGTGGGCTACTGTTATTGTAAATCTTCCTCTACCATCCTGGGAAGTGTTTGCCGAATTGATCCTCTTTGGCTGAATAGGATAACAAGGAGATCTAGAAGACCCATTATTCAATATATAAAAGATCCAGGGAGAAGATTTGGCCAATTCTCATGCCTCTGATGCATAGTTCTTTTTAACAAGCGGCCTGATCCACAGGGAGGAGATCCTGTTAGGCAGCAGCAAAACAGATCATGCCCAAAGAGAAGAAAATAGGGGTAAAATCAGGGGTGAAATCCTCCCGGTTCGGACCAGATTGCCCGATCCAGTAGCAATGGCAGTGGGTGGTTCAGAGAACTGGTAGCAAAAATCCCTGCGGCCCCCCCCCCATGCCCAGCTGAGCCGCGCGATCATCAGAGGCTTTTTTTTTTTACTTTTAAAAGCATTTTTTCTACAACCTCTTCAGCGAAAAAAAATGCTTTTAAAAGTAAAAAAAAAAAAGCCTCTGATGATCACGCGGCTCAGCTGGGATTGTCAGAGGCTTTTAAAAGCATTTTTTTCTGCAACCTCTTCAGCCAAAGAGGTTGTAGAAAAAAAAATGCCTTTAAAAGCCTCTGGCGATCCCAGCTGAGTTGCCTGATCATCAGAGGCTTCTAAAAGCATTTTTTTTCTGCAACCTCTTAAGGTTGTAGAAAAAATGCTTTTAAAAGCAAAAAAAAAAAAAAAAAAAGAGTTGGCCACACCCACCCAGTCACATTACACCCCCACCACCAAGCCACGCCCACAGAACCGGTAGCAACAAATTTTACATTTCACCACTGGGTAAAATGCAGTGGTGGGTTTCACATATTCTTGCCACCAGTTCGCCGCATGCATGCATGTCTTCCGTGCATGGGCCCAGCCTTCCAGAATGCCCTTTGCTCGCTCATGCGCCTTCAACGCATGCACCTAGCCTCAAAAACATTGCTAAATAGGACGGCATTATGCAGTGGCTGCTACCGATTCATCCGAACCGGTCTGAACCGGTTTATACCACCTCTGGTAAAATGGGATAAAACATTAAGAGCAATGTGCAGTGGAATGATGAAAGCTGCAGAAATCGGCATTACAGGAAATCCTCGAATTAAAACCGTTTCGTTTAGTGACCAAGTTACAATGGTACTGGGGGAAAAAAGTGACTTACGACCGGTCCTCGCACTTATGACTGTCATACATATCATCCCTGTGGTCACGTGATCACAATTTGGGCATGTGACAGCCAACATACATGTACAATGGTTGCCGCATCCAAATGTCATTGCCATTTGTGACCTTCCCAGCCAAACAATGTCAATAGGGGGAAACCAGATTCGCTTAATGAGCGCACAATTCTTTTAATAACGGCAGGGATTTGCTTGACAACACGGCAAAGGCGGTCGTAAAATTGGGTGCAACTCATTTAACAACAGCCTTGCAACCCCTAGGCTGGCTGGGGAATTCTGGGAGTTGAAGTCCACCGGTCTTAAAGTTGCCAGGTTTGGAGACTCGTGAGTCTAGATTAGAATAAGGGAGAAAACTTTTTTTTTTTTTACAGAATAATAACAGAGTTGGAAGGGACCTTATAGGTCATCTAGTCCAACCCCCCGCCCAAGCAGGAGACCCTACACCATTTCTGACAAATGGCAGTCCAGTCTCTTCTTGAAAACCTCCAGTGATGAAGCTCCCACAACTTCCGAAGGCAACTTCTGTTCCATGGGTTGATTGTTCTCACTGTCAGAAAATTTCTCCTGATTTCTAGGTTGAATCTCTCCTTGTTCAGTTTCCATCCATTCTTCCTTGTCTGGTCTTTGGGTGCCTTGGAAAATAGCTTGACCCCCTCCTCTCTGTGGCAGCCCCTCAAATATTGGAACACTGCCATCATGTCTCCCCTGGTCCTTCTCTTCACTAGACTAGCTATGCCCAGTTCCTGCAACCGTTCATCGTATGTTTTAGCCTCCAGTCCCCTCATCATCCTGGTTGCTCTTCTCTGCACTCTTTCCAGAGTCTCAACTCATGACTTTAGCCCAGGTCAAGCTAGAATAGCTCTGGGCTGTATTATCACCATGGCTGGAGAGCAAAATGAAGGCAACTTTCTCCACATGTGATGGCAAAGATTGTGTAAGTGGATGTCTGGGCCCCTGTTAAACCCTTCTTTATCTGCTCAGTGGATCTGTGAAGGTCTCTGAGTGCAGAAGGCACCGAGTAGGCGTGGGCACCGTAAGCTTCCTTTCCTCCAGAAACCTCACGTGAGTGGGAGCTTCGTAGGAAGCGAAGCAAAATCTGTTCAGGTATTTTTTTCTAACCACAGACACCCACACAAGTCTCATCTTCCTAACTAGGGGAGGGGGCGAGGCGTCCTCCTGCTTCCTTGGCTGAGCTGATCTCCAGGCAGGGGACCCCATGCATAGGCATTTTAGTCTTGCTACCCAGGCTGCCTCTTAGGACATAGTATCATAGGGCCGGAAGGGACCTCAGAGGTCATCTACACCAACCCCTCCGCTCAAGGCAGGAAACCTTATGTAGGTAATCCTCGATTTACGAGCACAATGGAGCCCGAACTTTCTGTTGCTAAGTGAGACATTTGTTGAGGGACTTATGCCCTGTTTTATGACCTTTTTTATCACAGTTGTTAAGTGAATCACTGCAGTTATTAATAACACCGTTCTTAAGTGAATCTGGCTTCCCCGTTGATTTTTGCTGGTCAGAAGGTGATTGCATGACTCAGGGACGCTGCAACCGTCATCGATGTGAGTCAGTTTGCCAAGCGTCTAGAATTTTGACCTCGTGACTGTGGGGAGGTCGCAATGGTCGTATGTGTGAAAAATTGTCAAAAGTCACTTTTTTCAGGGGCATTGTAACTTTGAACCAGTGGTGGGTTTCAAAATTTTTTACTACCGGTTCTGTGGGTGTGGCTTGGTGGGCGTGGCATGGCTTGGTGGGTGTGGCTTGGCAAGGGAAGGATACTGTAAAATCTCCATTCCCACCCCACTCCAGGGGAAAGATACTGTAAAATCCCCATTCCCTTCTCACTCCAGGGGAAGGATATTGCAAAATCTTCATTTCCTCCCAATCAGCTGGGACTTGGGAGGCAGAGAATAGATGGGGGCGGGGCCAGTCAGATATTTTACTACGGGTTCTCCGAACTACTTAAAATTTCCGCTACCGGTTCTCCAGAACTGGTCAGAACCTGCTGAAACCCACCTCTGCTTTGAACGCTTTGACACTAAACAAATGTCAAGGACTACCTGTACCATCTTGGTCTACCAGTTGTTGGATCAAATGGCAGCCTTTGCAGGGATCCGGCTGTGTTTTGCCCTCTGCGTCCATTTTGAAAGCAGCAATAGGCCAATTCCTGAGTATTTGAGGGGCTGCCACAAAGAGGAAGAGCTCTTCTCTAAAGCACCTGAAGGCAGGACAAGAAGCAACAGATAGAAACTACTCAAGGAGAGAAGCAACCTGGAACTAAGGAGGAATTTCCTAACAGTGAGAACAATTAATCAGTGGAATGACTTCATTCCAGAAGTTGTGGCTGCTTCATCACTGGAAAATTGTCAGCATCCTAGCCTAATGGATGAACCATCCATCCATAGGCACATAGAGATAAACCGCATTTACACACAATTTAAAGGAGAGAAAAGAAAGAAAGAAAGAAAGAAAGAAAGAAAGAAAGAAAGAAAGAAAGAGGGAGGGAGAGGGAAAGAAAGAAAGAAAGAAAGAGGGAGGGAGGGAGAGGAAAGGAAGGGAGGGAGGGAGGAAAAGAAAGAAAGAAAGAGAAAGAAAGAAAGAAAGAAAGAAAGAAAAGAAAGAAAGAAAGAGGGAGAGGGAAAGAAAGAAAGAAAGAGGGAGGGAGGGAGGGAGAGGAAAGGAAGGAAGGAAGGAAGGAAGGAAGGAAGGAAGGGAATACCAAGCAAGTAGGTAAGAAAGAAAAAAGGCATTTTACCTGAAGCCTGAAATGCCGCACCAATGTTGTATATTTTTTTTACAACTTAAGCTACCATTAAAAATAATTAGGAGGTGAGCGAGGCTGGTTATTTTTATTTCCGTCTGTGATGCCAGCTGGGACTGGGCAATGGCAACCATCTGAACAAACAGACACACCAAAAACGTAGGATTTAGGATTTTTTTTCCAATGAGAATTTCAGATTTTGCTTAATTTTAATTTTAGCTTCCCAACGATTCTATGGGGTAGGCTAGATTGAGAGAGTAACTAGCTAGAAATATATCTTCCTGGATAATCTTCCTTCCTTCCTTCCTTCATCCCACCGTCCCTTCCTTCCCTTTCTCCTCCTTGTGCTTCTCCTTTCTTCTCTCCTTCTCCTTCTTTCTTTCTCTTTCACCGAGCATCCTTCCTTCCTTCCTTCCTTCTCCTTCCTTCTTTCTCCTTCTCCAAACCCCCTTCCTTCCTTCCTCTTCCCTTCCTTCTTCTCTCTTCCTTCCTCTTCCTCTTCCTCTTCCTTCCTCTCTTTTCTTCCTTTCTTCCTCTTTCCTTCCTTCCTCTTCCTTTCCTTCCTCCCTTCCTCCCTTCCTTCCCTTTCTCCTCTTTCTCCTTCTCCTTCCTTCTCTCCTTCTCGTTCCTTCTTTCTCCTTCACCGAGCCCCCTTCCTTCCATTCTTCCTTCCTTCCCTCCTTCCCTTTCTCCTCTTTGTCCTTCTCCTTCTTTCTCTCCTTCTCCTTCCTTCTTTCTCCTTCACCAAGCCCCCTTCCTTCCTTCCTTCTCCTTCTTTCTCCTTCTCCGAACCCCCTTCCTACCTCTTCCTCTTACCTTCCTTCCTCTTCCTCTTTCCTTCCTTCCTCCCTTCCTCCCATCCTCCCTTCCTCCCCTTTCTCCTCTTCATCCTTCCCCTTCCTTCTTTCTCCTTCAACAAGCCCCCTTCCTTCCTTCCTTCTCCTTCTTTCTCCTTCTCCGAACCCCCTTCCTACCTCTTCCTCTTACCTTCCTTCCTCTTCCTCTTTCCTTCCTTCCTCTTCCTCTTCCCTTCCTTCCTCCCTTCCTCCCCTTTCTCCTCTTTGTCCTTCTCCTTCCTTCTTTCTCCTTCACCAAGCCCCCTTCCTTCCTTCCTTCTCCTTCTTTCTCCTTCTCCGAACCCCTTCCTACCTCTTACCTTCCTTCCTCTTCCTCTTTCCTTCCTTCCTCTTCCTCTTCCCTTCCTTCCTCCCTTCCTCCCCTTTCTCCTCTTTGTCCTTCTCCTTCCTTCTTTCTCCTTCACCAAGCCCCCTTCCTTCCTCCCTCTTTCCTTTCTTCCTCTTCCCTTCCTTCCTCTTCCTCTTCCCTTCCTTCCCCCTCTTCCTTCCTCCCTTCGGGGGCCAGCCGGGATCACCCTCCGCTCCTCTGCAGCGCCGTCCCTGCCAGCGGAGGCGGCGACAGGAGCGAGGGGTTGCGGCGGGCGCGGGGGCGAGCGGCTGGGTTGGGTGACGGAGAGCAGCAGCTGCCGCCGCCGCCGCCGCAAGAGGAGCCGCTGGCCGGGGCCGCTGGGACTCGCTTGACCGAGGAGGAGCGGGCGAGGAGCAGAGCAGCTCGGCCGGGCAAAGGAGGAGGTAAGCGGGCAGAGCAGGACGGGGAAGTCCAGGGAACCCGCCGAGCCAGGATGCTGCAAGCGCCCCGCGTGGAAACTCTCGCTTAGCGCTTTTCCACTCCGCGAGTCGGAGCCGCCGCTTGCTAAGGCTGCGCTGGTGGGCAGTTTCCCTTCTGTCCTCCCTCCAAGAAAAGAAAAGCCAGAGCAGCAAAGCTTGGCGCTGGGGATCGGGAAGAACCGTCTCTCCCCCCTGCAAACCAGGTTAGAATCCGTTGGAATTAAGGTTTACTTCTTTAGCCTGGATCTGATCCAGTCCTGGATGGCTTGAAGCCCAGAGAAAAAGTTGCCAGCTTTTAAATCAGGGGTCCTTGGTGCCCTCTGAACTTGGTGGCTTTTCTAGCAGACCTTTGGTGACCCAGTTAGGTGATATCATCAGTGCTGGTAGGGAAGTGGAGTTTCTTCTCAGCTTATATTCTTCTTTTTTTTTAAAAAAATTTTTTAAAAACAACTTTTATTTTTTTTTAATATTTGATTATTAAATAAATTAAATTAAATTAATAAATTAAATTTGATTATGAAATACAAAAAGATAAACTATCACCTCAGCCACATACATCGTAAAATATGAAATAAAGAAAGATACCAGAACAGCAAGAAAGAGAAACAAGAAAAAAGGGAGTGATGAAGCACCCACGATTTCTGGTGGTAGGCTGTTCCACTGGTTAATTGTCCTCGCTGTTGGGAAGGTTCTCCTTAATTTCAGGTTGCTTCTCTCCTTGATTCGTTTCCATCCGTTGTTTCATATCTTGCCTTCTGGTGTTTTGCAAAATAAGTTGACCCACCCCCTCCTCTTTGTAGCAGCCCCTCAAATACTGGGATATTGCTATAATGTCCCCCACTTAGTCCTTCTTTTATCTAAAGTGGCTCTACCCAAATCTTGCAACCGTTCTTCATATGTTTTAGCCTCCAGGCCTTTAATTATCTTAGTCGCTCTTTTCTTTTTAGTGGCTTTCCTCACTTGGGGGTATGGCTTACTTCTTCATTGTTGGTCTGATGTTAATCTTGGAGTTAAATCTACTTTTACCTTGGTGGTGATTGCTGGTGGGGAAATATTTTGGCCTTTTCGGATCCTTTTTGGCTTGTTGATTGCCTCTTTTGCATAATATATAGATATCGTTTATGTCTAACGTGTCTATTGATAGCTAATTCGTCAGAGTGCCAAGGCTTCTAGAAATCCCCAAGTGTTTTTAGACTTGGCTTGGTCTAGGATGGTCACAGTTTCCCAGCTGAAAACTATGGTGTGTTGTGAAATTAAACGAGTTTTCATCCTGTTTTCTGATCACTAGTTGGTGTTCGTGGATGCGTTCTTCTTCTTCTTTTTTTTTTAATTTGATTTATATGCCGCCCTTCTCCGGAGCCTCAGTGCGGCTTACAGTGCGTTAAGCAATAGCCTTCATACTTTTGTATATTTATACAAAGTCAGCTTATTGCCCCCACAAACTGGGTCCTCAATTTACCTACCTTAGAAAGGATGGAAGGCTGAGTCAACCTTGAGCCTGGCAAGATTCGAACTTACTTTAATTGCAGACAGCTGGTGTTAAATTACAGTGTCTTGTCTGCAGAGCTATCCAGGCTCAGTTCTACCAGCTTTTAAATCAGTCTGGGCTATTGTGCTTTTTGTCAGAGATGATTTCTTGAATTCTATCCATTTATTAGGTACCTCAAGCACGGAAGCTACTGTTTTTTTGGTGTTCCAGGAAGTTGGCAACCTTCCTTGGATGATGTTCCAGGCTGGGAAATTTTGTCAGGATCCTCACTGTAAGAGAGAAAGGAGTTTTTGGGGCGAGATGAAGGAAATGAGGCCCATTCTTGATCATCTTTGGTTATAAATGTCGATTCACAAGAAATGAATGGACGGGAGCCCCTTGTTATTTTAATGGCTGGTGGAGAGTTTAAAAATCTTTACTGATCTCTTTTATGGTCCCTTACTGATCTCCTTAATGGTGTTGGAAGAGTTATCCTTCTGGGTTCAGCTCCAAGTGGGGAAAAAGACACTGGAAACATGGAGACTGCTTGGAAAGATGGTTTAATGGTGGACAGGATCACATGGTTTGAGTTCCTGAACAGAAAAGTGGGGGAGATGCTGAGAGTCCCTGGGTTTTATGCCCTCTCTGAGCTTTGAACTTCCTGGGGCCCAGAAAGAGTATCCTGATTGGTTGTCAGACTCCCAGGGGGTGGGGGTCTTAGCTAGCCTTGCTGGCTGATGTAATCTTCCCAGGTGCCATGTGGTGAGTTTCTGTTGCTAGATGGGTCCTATTGTGTTGCAGATGATGGTCCATTGACAAAGGTGGGGGGAATGAGTGAGCTTGGCTGAAAAAAGGGGGGGGCAGGAAGCTGCTTTGTCTTTAAAACATGTTTCTCCATTTCTCATCCAGGGAAATAAATTCTGCCTTTTTAATATTTCCTAAAATATTTCATTCTTCTAGGAGAGGGGTGGGTGCTAACTTCCTACAATGGTCTCCTGCTTTAGCACAGGGTTGGACTAGAAGACCTCCAAGGTCCCTTTACAGCTCTGTTACGATCAGGGGTGAAATGCTCCCGGTTCGGACCAGATCGCCCGATCCGATAGCGATGGAGATGGGTGGTTTGGAGAACCAGTAGCAAAAATCCCTGCCCCCCCGCCCCCCATGCCCAGCTGAGCCGCACAATCATCAGAGGCTTTTTTTAAAAAAAATTTTAAAAGCATTTTTTCTACAACCTCCTTTTTTTCTTTTAAATGCCTCTGATGATCCAAGCTGAGTTGCCTAATAGCAGAGGCTTTTTTTCTTTTAAATTCCTCTGATGATCCAAGCTGAGTTGCCTAATCAGTAGTCTTTTTTTCTTTTAAATTCCTCTGATGATCCAAACTGAGTTGCCTAATAGCAGAGGCTTTTTTTCTTTTAAATTCCTCTGATGATCCAAGCTGAGTTGCCTAATCAGTAGTCTTTTTTTCTTTTAAATGCCTCTGACGATCCAAGCTGAGTTGCCTAATAGCAGAGGCTTTTTTTTTCTTTTAAATGCCTCTGACGATCCAAACTGAGTTGCCTAATAGCAGAGGCTTTTTTTTCTTTTAAATGCCTCTGACGATCCAAGCTGAGTTGCCTGATCAGCAGAGGCTTTTAAAAGAAAAAAGCCTCTGCCGATCAGGCAACTCAGCTGGGTTCGTCAGAGCCTTTTGAAAGCATTTTTTACAACCTCTTTGCCGAAGAGGTTGTAGAAAAAATGCTTTTAAAAGTAAAAAAAAAAAAATTGGCCACGCCCACCCAGTCACATTACCCCCCCAAGTCACACCCACAGAACCGGTAATAACAAATTTTAGATTTCACCACCGGTTACGATTGATTGAGAACGAAAAGATTAGCCATGGGGACAAATGCCAAGAGCCCTGATCTAGGCTGGGTTCACCCATTAAAACTAGACTAGCCACGATTGAATTGCTCAGCTGGGGTATCGGCGCGATGTAAGTGAACATGCTGTGGTTTTCTTTTGCAATTTGTGTTGACCACACCATCAGACTCACCCCTTACAGAGTGTGTGTCCTTGGGCCTCATGTGAACAACTCCGGTGTCCTGTTAACCTGGATCTCAGATGAAGCATGTGGTGACAGAGCTGTGAAATACCATTCGGTATTTATGGATGAATTTGGGTACCAAGTTCTGGTGACCAATCTTTGAAGGATGTTAGGACTGGATTTTTACAGGACTGCTGACACCCTAGTCTATTTCCTACCCAATTAAATGAAGTAAAGCAGATTTTCTTCCTTCTTTTAAGAGCTCTTGGGTGGTGGGGAGAGAGAGAGAGAGACGTCAACCGTTGCCCCCAGCAAAAAAATTCAGTTTGCTTCAACTTGCAATAAATCTGATTACTTCAACAGCTTTTGAGGGAAAAATAGAGGGATTTTTTTTACTGTGTAGGAGAATATGATTATAGGCCGTCCTTCACTTAAGATCACAACTGAGCTCAACATTTCTGTTACTAAGCAAGACAGCGAAGTGAATTTTGCTCCTTTCTTCCACAGTTGTGCTAAGTGAATCGCCGCAGTTATTTCGTTAGTAACACGGTTGTTAAGTGAATCTGGCTTCCTCGTTGACTTCGCTTGTCAAAAGGACGCAACAGGGGATCACATGATCCCAGGAGACTGCAACCGTCATAATTATGAGTCAGTTGCCATGTGTCTGAATATTGATCACGTGAGCATGGGGATGCTGCAACGGTCATAAGTGTGGAAAAAAAGATCGTAAGTCACTTGTTTCCAGTACTGTGGTAACTTCTAAACCAATGATTGTAAATTGAGGGCTACCTGTAGATGATTTTTTAATGGTTCCTTATAGTTTTGTTTTTTTTAGTGCTTGGTTATTTATTTTTATTTTATTTATTTATTATTTAAATTTCTATACCGCCTTCTCCTTTCAGACTCACTTGGGTGGTGAACAGCCAAAAATAAAACATTTGTACACAAAAGTTAAAATAGTTTTAAAATAATTAAATAAAGTTTGGCCCATAATTTATTTCTCCAAAGTTGCTCTTAGTCCTGTTTACACAGGGACAAAATGTAAGCTGCACAAAGCAGGTTATGATTGAAGTGGCCTCAAAAATTTAAGTACTACGTGTGTAATAAATAATCCATCTGGTCGAACAAAGTTTTTCATTTGTGGCAGTTAAAGAAATCAGTTAAATTAGACTTGCAAATGTGTTTGGGGCATGTCGTTATACCCTGGTACAAATGAAAACAGATGGAAAAAAAGAGATGCATACAGCTTTACGATCAAAATTGAGCCCAAAATTTCTGTGGTTAAGTGAGACATTTTTAAAATGAGTCCCCCCCCCCATTTGACGGCCTTTTCTTGCCACCGTTGCTAAGTGAATCACTGCAGTTAATAAGTTAGTAACCTGAGGATGGGGGGAGAGTTTTGAGGGGAACAGACAGAATCGTCCCTTTGAAATAATTCAGCGGCTGAATGATTTGTCAAAGTAGAAAAAGGCATTTTTCCGCTGTCGCAGAGCTCAGTTACAAACCGTAACGGGTTAAAGTTACAAGAGAGTTGGTTTTAGCTGAGGTTTTAGCTGAGGTAAAAAAATCTCGATAAAGCTGGCTTAATTCCGGAATTTGGGAAATTTAGGGCCCTTCATCGCTGGGGGAGGGGAAAATTTTTCTTTAGAGTACGTATTTCCCCGTTGCAACAGGGAATCCATCTTTAGGAGCTGTGCAGGTGTGCAATTTTGCTAAAATATCACATAGGGTGGTACAAACCTGTTAGGCCTCCCTGTTAGATGTGTAGCCGTCAGACATTGCAGCCGTATCAAATTTGGCCGATGGAAATCAAAATGAGAGAAACTGCCTATTGTTGGTGGTAGGGAAAAGATTTGATGGGTGTGGGAAGTGTGTTTTTGTTGAATCTGAGAGTGTGATGAGGCAGACAGATGGCAAATGGAATACCATTAAAAATGGTATTCGTCAAATATGAGCAAGTCAATTTGGTCTATGCAGGGGTCAGCAACCTGAAGCTCTGGAGCCGCATGTGGCTCTTTTACCCCTCTGCTGCGGCTCCCTGTCACTCAAAATATGTGTCACAACCGCCAATGTGCGACACCCGCTGGCATGTGATTTATTGAGCTTTTCAACCCCCGGTAGACCAACCATGGATAAATCCAAGAAAATGAAAGTTTTAGAAGAAAACAGAACGATTAATTCAACTACATATGCTAGTTTTGTGGCTGCTCAAGAAATAGGCACCAGATGGGTTTTGTGGCTCCCGGTGTTTTCTTTTCTGTGGGAAATGGGTCCCAATGGTTCTTTGAGTGTTTAAGGTTGCAGACCCCTGGTCTAGTGGATAAGGCACCAGACTGTGAGTTCTAATCCTGCCTTAGGCACGAAAGCCAGCTGGGTGACTTTGGGCCAATCACCAGGAGATGTAGTGAATTCTGGGAGTTGAAGTTCAACCCATCTTAAAGCTGGTAAGATTGAGAAAAACTGCATTAAGGTAAATATTTAGTGTAATTTCATTCAGCAGGCCTGATTGGCTAGGATGTCACTCAATCCTAGTAGTCAATCCTTGAAGATTGACTACTACACAGGACTCTGCTTTGGGACCATTTAAGTTTGCTGTAGACAGGAGTCAAACCAATGACTGGGTTCCCACAATATATGGGAGAATAAACTACCCTATGCCATTTAAACCTAGTTAACCTGTTGTGTGAACCAAATCTCTAAGAAGGTTCATTGTCAAAAAAATGGTTGATTCCCTAACTTTTGGGGACCATATTGCAGAATTTGATAGGTCTTCTAAGACATAGTATTTTTATTTTATGCTGTCTGCAGGTTTAGTAGGAATAGCAATAGTAAAATTTCATTCAAGGAGCATTTGATGTGTATGAACCATCTTGTAAATCCCAAGTCCCAGATAGATTGAAGGGAGTTGGGTTTTTTTTCCCTTTCGTTGTCTAGATTTTTGGCTTGCCTTCCAAAATTGCTTCCGCATTGCTCTGTGTCTGGTTGAAAATTCAATTTCGGTATAAGGTATTGACTCATAAAGATTTTCAGTCAGTGAGACATTTCTTAAAAATGGGAGAGGACATTGTAATATTGCAAGATTAGACCTTCTGATTCATCTGGATGGGGGTCTTGTCTGTTTTTGTGTCTTTGTGTAGTGTGGGTGTGTATGTGTCCCCTTTGAAATGTTGATCAGGCTGGCATCTTTCTCTTCTGCTCATTAAGTCTTGTACAGTCTTGTGAATTGTGTGAGGCCCCGGTGCTGAAAAAAGAGATCGGCTGAGTCTGTGGAAGTGGTTTCGCCAGGAAACGCCTTGTCAAAGTTCCAGGAAATTGAACTGTTTGAATAAAACAAGAGAGACAATTCTGGCAAGCAATGTGTTCTCTGGTTTTTGAAAAGTATAGGTGTAACTGATGGGGTTGTAAGAAACTGCTCAAAATACCAGCCAGTTCAGTAATTCTTTGTACCATTATTATTATCTTTTATTCATTAAACATGAAACACAGTCAACTGAACATTTAAAAATGCGTCACAAATACCATTGACTGGTGCTAATGGTTGATACAGGTTGCTGCCAGCCTCCTAGGTATCAACCAAGTACCTTCTTAAGATGTACGATGTTCCGAGTAGCACAGTTTTTTGCAGTTCCGCTGGTGTTATTGCAGGAAGCTGCAATTTGTTGATGTATCTTATAAAATTCTTGGACATGGTACCAAGTGCCCCGATGACAATGGGTATCACTGTTACATGTTTCATCCATAACCATGTAGTTTTGATGGCCAGGTCGCGATATTTCGTAATTTTTTTCCAGTTCTTTTTCTTCGACTCTGGCATCTCCTGATACAGCAATATCAATAAATTCTGCACTTTGGCCCTCGGTAACCGTGATATCTTTATTATTATTATTAGTAGTAGTAGTAGTATGTAAAATATCAAAATACAATTGACAAATATGTCAATATATTCCCTGCTAGGCAGGGTGGATTTGATTTAAATCGAGTTGATTTAAATCACAATTTAAATCACTAGTAAAAAGGCTTGATTTAAACCAACTCGATTTAAATCATAATTTTTAAAGAGCAACCGTCATCTCTGCTACTCCTTTGACCCACTGTTGACTCACCGATAGTCCCAGTGTTGCAGAATATACAGCCTCATGCTACATAACTAAGCTCCATTTCATGCTGAATAAGCTAAATTATTTATGTATCTTAAATAGAAAACTATCTTACGATAGATTTTTACCCCAAAAGTTTTTTATTAAAACAAATTCGATAAAAATAAAAAAAAATCCGATTTAAATCAAAAAAATCCAATTTAAATCAAAAAAATCTGATTTTTTTGATTTATTTTTTTTTAAAAAATCATTGATTTTTATCCACCCTGCTGCTAGGTATGGAATCCAAACTGAAGCCTCTATCAATAGAAGAGAATATTTGTAATAAAAAATCCCTTCCTTGTACCGCTACAAAGCCACTCCCCCAAATCCCAAAAGTATTTTTTTAAAAAGTAGATTTTCAAATGAATATCGTTTCAAAATAGATCCTTTAGAGAAATATTTCTTAACCTTGAGAACTTTTAAGATGTCCGGATTTCTAGAATTGCCCGGCCAGCATGTTGAGAATTTCAGATATCAGGAAAATTCATTCTTGTGGGTCCATTCCAAAGAATAAAAAAAGTGAGATCAAATTTCACCTTCAAATGCAAATTAAATACGTTTCTCACACAGATTTCCCCTGGAAGATATTGGAGGTGTAAAAGTAGATTAAAAATGGACTGTGAAAGAAACTGGGTAGAATTTCCTGCTTTATTTACTAAATGCATGCCTTTTTTTTTTTTAAAAAAATAGTATTTTCTGTGATTAACCGGTCACATAATTTTGTGGGCTTTATTCTTTGAGACTACAGCTTGCCCCAAAGTCAGGGATCTGCTGAAGAATTGGAGGGAAGGAGTGATAAGGTGAATAAAATTTAAACAGATAAAAATAGGCTGAAGAAAAATTGGAGGGGGAACTCTGCCTCACTACAACTATAGACCTGTTGTTTCCCTCATGAATAATTACTTAATATTACTTCATTACTCATTATTATATGAACTTTAAGATGTGTGGACTTCAACTCCCAGGATTCCCCAGCCAGGAATTCTGGGAGTTGGAGTCCATACATCTTAAAGTTGCTAAGGTTGAAAAACTCTGAGCTGGGAGCTACAAAGGACAGCTGTTTTTGTGCAAATTTGTTTAGATTATTCTCTTTTAATTAAATTTATTTCCAAACTTGTAAACTCATAAAAAAAAAAAAGTTACCCATTTAATGATTGAGGACTTTCAGTAACCAAAGCATGTATGGGTAGTCCTCACCTTGCAATCGAAATTGAGGCCAAATTTACTGCTGCTAAGTGAAACATTTCTTAAGTGACCTCAAAGGTGCTTTTTCCAGGAGGCAGCTGGACTTTCTGGTTTTTCTTTGACGATGTTTCGCTTCTCATCCAAGGAGCTTCTTCAGCTCTGAAACTTTGTTAATTTGTTAACTGACTTTTGCCCCATTTTACGACCTTTCTTACCACAGTTGTTAAGTGAATCACTGCAGTGAGTCACACAGGTTGTTAAGAGAATCTGGCTTACCGCATTGGCTTTGCTCATCAGAAGGTCACAAAAAGAATCACGTGATCCTGGGACACTGCAACAATCCTAAATATGAGTCAGACATTTGCCAAACATCTGAATTTTGATCATGTGACCATGGGGATACTCCAAGGGTCATAAGTGTGAAAAACAGTCATAAGTCAATTTTCTCAGTGCTGTTGTAACTTCGAAAGGTCACTAAATGAACGGTTGTATGTCAAAGACTTGAAGCAAGTTGCAGACTGTTGTGGCCCGTCAGCGGCCTGTGCGGATTGTAGCTGATTCCGACAGCGAGGAGGCTGGTGTGGTGCTGCGCCAGCAGCTTATGCAGCTGGCGCTTGAGTCGGACAATGAGGAGGCTGGAGAAGATGTGGTGCCAGAGGCGGGGATTCAGCCAGGGCCTTCAGAACCTCCAGAAGCTCCTTTAAGTGAAGAGGACGAAGAGGAGGAGCCTCTTCTCGATGCATGAGCATGCAGAGCTGCCAAAAGGCAGGAGTGGCTCCTCAAGAGGAGGTCTCCTCGAGAGTAAGGCTTGGGGCTAATTGGCCACTCCCTTAGCCTATTTAAGGAGGAATGCCGACTGAAGCAATTTGTAGGGAACAACTTTAGTTCACTCTACTTTGCGTCTGGATTCTCTGCAAATTGTTTCTGGGCTTTCTGCCAACCTTAGTAAGATTGTGATTACTTTATCTTTGGTTTCTTGTAGGCTGTTAAGAAAGTTTATTAACAGCCTTTGTTTTGAAAAAGACTGAGTACATTAAGTTTTGTACAAACTTTGTGTGTGCTGTATTCTTTGGGGTCCGTAGCTGGGGCAGAACCAGAGACAGATTCTTGCTCACTCACAAGCTGCCAGCAATTACTCCATCAATTAATACTTAAGGTACCTGCTTGAGCTGGGGGTTGGACTAGAAGACCTCCAAGGTCCCTTCCAACTCTTGTTATTCTGTTATTCTGCTTCCTCTTTGTTCTTAGTAATACTGAGATTTAAAGGATTTGTTTTTCTGCCTCCTAAACAGCTTGCATCAGCTATTTGCAAATCTGCATTAGCGACAAACTTCAAAGAGAGACCATTGAAAACGAAAGGGAGCGTATCTTGTTTTTTTTAAATTTGGAGGCTGCCCAACTCCCTTTTTAAAATATTTTTTTTCCCTTTTCTTCTTTAACTTGGGTAGCTGGATAGCCATTTCCCCCTAATTCTAGAACAGGGATCTTCCCTATTTTAAAAAGAAGCAGGGAGAGTGTGGGTGAGGTGGTGTTGTTTTTTTAAAGGTAGGAGATTATTAACGCAAAGTCACAAAAATGTTTCAGAAGAACCCGTGACTTTAAGGGCATAATGCTTGAGTTCGCTTTTCCTTTTGCACCAGCCCAAATTCCCATTGGAAGGAAAACAGGATGGCTTGTTTACAATCCTGTGCTAAAACATACCAACATTATCCAGCCTTGTGGCTTCCAAATGTGTTGAATGCCATTCCATAATCCCCAGCCAAACACCAGCTGTGGATGATACCAAATTAGCAGACCCAATCATCCAGTTTCATGGTTATATGTATGATTGTAATGTAGGTGGGTACTATTTCAGATTGATGCTGACCTGTTCAGAGGGAGGGAGGGAGGGAGGGAAGGAGGGAGGGAGGGAGGGAGGGAAGGAAGGAAGGAAGGAAGGAAGGAAGGAAGGAAGGAAGGAAGGAAGGAAGGATAGAAAGATAGGGAATGGAGAGGGAGGGAAGAAAGGAAGAAGACAGAGAAATAGTGGGAGGGAGGGAAGAAAGGAAAGTGAGAAGGAAGGAAGGAGGGAAGGAAGGAGAGGAAAGGGGAGGGAAGGAAGGAAAGAGAGGAAAAGAGAGGGAAGGAAGGAGAGGAAAGGGAGGGAAGGAAGGACAGAAAGGAAAAGGGAGGGAAAGAAGGAAAGAAAGATAGGGAATAGAGAGGGAGAGAAGAAAGGAAGAAGACAGAGAAAGGGGCTGAGAGGAGGGAGGGAGGAAACAAAGAGGGAGGGAGGGAAGATGGGAAGGAAGGAAGGAAGGAAGGAAGGAGAAAGAGGGAACAGAGGAAGGGATGGAAAGAAGGATGGAAGAAAGTAAGGAAGGAGAGAGGAAACAGAAAGAAGGAAAGAGGGAGAAAAAATGGAAGGAGAGGCCGAGGAAGGAAGGAGAGAGAGGGAGGAAGGCAGGGAAGGAAGAAGCTATCAAAACCCGAAAGTAGAAAGTGAGAAACAGAGAGGGAAGGAAGGAAAGATGAAGAATGGAGGAAGGAAGAGAGAGAAGAGAGAGAGAGACACAGAGAAAGGAAAAAAGAAAAGAGAAAAGCAAAAATGAAAAGAAAGAGAGAGAGAGAGAGAGAGAGAGAGAGAGAGAGAGAGAGAGAGAGAGGAAAAACTGCAGGAGTATTTACTTTCTTGAATGAAGAGGTAGATTATAGAGTTTCAGTTTTGAAACTTGGCACAAGTCCAGAGCATCCCAGCAAGGCTGATCAGGCTTGTAAAAAGACAAAGTCATACAAAGGGGGGGGGGGCGCCTGGAGGGAACCAGGATGCTCAGTCTGGAGAAGGGAACCTGGGAAGACGGAGCGTGGGTGCCTGAAAAGTTTCCGCATGAAGAACGAGAAGGCATTTCCTGGACTTTTGTGGCTTTTCCAAAGGGGCTGCCATAAAGGAAGAAAAGTCTGGCTCCTGCCCCCATTACAATCCAGTTTCCCACGCCCACAAGAGAACTAGAATTCCCAAACAGAAGGCTAGGATTCCTCTTGACACCCACGCACTTAGTTATCCCAGCTTTTGAGATGCAGATCTTTCCACCCGAAAAGAATTGCAGCCGACACCAGCATTTCTCAAGCAATTTTAAGCCGGGTGGACTTCAACTCCCAGAATTCCCCAGCCGGTGTAGCTACTTCTATGTTTCGCAGTCAGTATGTCTATGGCAATTCTCAGTCCTCCAGGTCGTGGTTGTCGCAAAGATGCATTTTTTCAAGAGGCAACTGGACTTTCTGGTTTTTCTTTGAAGACGTTTCGCTTCTCAGCCAAGAAGCTTCTTCAGCTCTAACTGGATGATGGGGAATGGAAGGATTTATACCCCTTGCAGACAAGCCACTCCTTTGAAGATGACAAAGTCCATATTTTGGACAGAGAGGATCGCTGGTTTGACGGAGGGGGTTAAAGAGGCCATCTACCCTGTTTCCCCGAAAATAAGACCCACCCGGAAAATAAGTCCTAGCATCAGGGATGGGTTCTAATTTTTTTTACTACAGTTCTGTGGGTGTGGCTTATTTTGTGGGTGTGGCTTGATGGTCATGTGACAATTCTTTAGGATTTAGCAGAGGTACTGGTCTACCAGGCTTTTAACTGCTTGCAGAGCTGTACCGATCTACCCATTTATTTTTTGCAGGCACTGGTCTACGCATTTATGTTTGTAGGCACTGATCTACTCATGTATTTTTGCAGCCACTGGTCTACCCATGTATTTTTGCAGGCACCGGTCTACTCATTTGTTTGCTTTTAACACTGATCAGCTGTAGGGCGGCCCTTTGAAGCCCCGCGGCAAGAGTTTAAACAGTTTTTTTCCCTCTAGCCATCAGCTGGGACTCAGGAGGCAGCAATAGATTGGGGGTGGGGCCAAATAAAAGGTAAGAATAACGCGGGGGGGTGGGGGGTGCGGAGGCCGGGGGGACAGAACCGGTTTGGTGATGTCATATCGGCTCGGGAGAACCGGGCCAAACCGGGAGGAACCCACCACTGGCTAGCATGATTTTTCAGGATGCTCGTAATATAAGCCCTACCCCCAAAAATAAGCCCCAGTTAAGATTGTCAGCAGATGGAGGTGTTTAGTACTGTATTTCCCCCAAAATAAGACCTAACTGGAAAATAAGTCCTAATGCGTCTTTTGGTGCAAAACTTAATATAAGACCCGGTTTTATTTTCGGGGAAACACAGTATGACAAAATTTACCAACCCTCTCCCAACAGATGGGGAGGGATATGTCATCATCTATCTCCATCATCTATTTCCAATCTACAACACAGTCCTTCCAACAGTTCCAAGCAGGCTCCACACCCATTTGCACCACTCAGGTGATCCTGATGACACAGATAAATCTCCAGGTGACTTTTAACAACCCACTATTTGAATGCAAATGTCCATCTGTCTGCAAGGAGTATAAATCCTTCCATTCCCCACCATCCAGTCAGAGCTGAAGAAGCTTCTTGGATGAGAAGCGAAAAGCCTTCAATGAAAAAAACCAGAAAGTCCAGTTGCCTTCTGAAAAAATGCCCCTTTCGGACAGAGTCCGAAGAGCCTTGGTAGTACAATGGTTTAAAGCACCCTGTTATTAACACAGCTGCCAGCAATTACAGCAGGTTCGAATCTTACCAGGCTCAAGGTTGACTCAGCCTTCCATCCTTTCTAAGGTAGGTTAAATGAGGACCCAGTTTGTGGGGGCAATAAGCTGACTTTGTATAAATATACAAAAGTATGAAGGCTATTGCTTAACGCATTGTAAGCCGCCCTGAGTCTCCGGAGAAGGGCGGCATATAAATCAAAATTAAAAAAAAAAAAAGAGTCAATATGGTTGCAGAATTGTGGGAATCTACCACTTTGCCTGAACCGGCTGAATCCCACCACTGCATAAGGAGTCTTGGTGGCGCAGCAGACTAAAGCACTGTTAAGTAATACCAGCTGTCTGCAATTACTGCAAGTTCAAATCTCACCAGGCTCAAGGTTGACTCAGCATCTTTTCAAGGTAGGTAAAATGAGGACCCGGATTGTGGGGGCAATAAGCTGACTTTGTATAAAAAAGAACACCGCTGGCGGGGGGGGGGAGGCGAAAGCCCTACTAAGCAGGTATATACAAAAGTAGGAAGGCTATTGCTTAACGCATTGTAAGCCACCCTGAGTCTCCGGAAAAGGGCGGCATATAAATCGAACCAAATAAATAAATAAATAAATTTATCCTGATTTTAGGGAGCCAACAGATGCTCCCCCAGGGCTGCAGGACTCTGCAAAACAATGCCATTCTGCAAAACCTAGCTTGTTGGCCAAAGAAAGGTGGTTTAAACAAACCCAGTTTTAAAAGACAGCGCTCCGAAAAGAGCGACAGACGCCGAGAATTTTCCAGCCCTTTCAATTGTCCGAGCCGCACCTATTCCCAAGGTGTGAACATGAGATCCAGTGTACGAAACCAGAGACGTTGGCCTTAGCTAAAGTTGCTTTTTAATTGTAGGAAGTACAGCTTATTTTCCACGAAGAACACCAGCACCAAGACTTCTAAGCTCTCTTGTTAAAAAGAAAGAGAAAAAGATAGAGGGTTGTAAGATCTGAAAATGCTGGGGGGGGGGGTTCTTCTTGTTCTATAAGCCTTAAGCCCCAAGAAGACATGGGGGTGAGGATTATCCTTGTCATTATATACAGTGGTGGCCAAAATTGTGGAAACCTTTTGGGAAAAGTGTATTTTTGAGGCTTGATGGCTAACAACACCACTTTTTTTTTGGCATTTCAAGATAATCCTATTCCACTGCTGGAATGGCCTGGGAATAGACCAGACCTTAACCCAATGGAAAATCTATGGAGCCAAATAAAGAAACTTGTTAGTCAGAAGCCTGAGTCCTTCGGGAGTAGGGCGGTATAGAAATCTAATAAATGAAATAAATGAAAGAAGCAACCCAGCAATAAAACTCAGTTAATAGAAGCCATCATTCAATCTTGGTTTCACATTAGAACAGCTGCAGAACTAAAAGACTTAGCTCATTCCATGGGAAGACATCGTAAGGCCGTAATTCATACTAAAGGTTACCCAACAAAGTATTAACTGACATGGGGATAATTTTTGTATATCTCATTTTTTCTATGGTGATCATTTTTGTATATCTCGCTTTTTCTATGTGTTTCACTTTTCTTCTTTATACGGTAACTATTCTAATAGCAAATCCTTCATAAAAGTTATTGCATGACATTCTTGATTCAATTACCTTTCCATTGATATATAATTTTACGGTACTACTCCCAAAAAAAGTGGTGTTATTAGCTCGTTTTAGAAAATACACTTTTCCCAAAAGGTTTCCACAATTTTGGCCACTACTGTAGGTAGTCCTCGATTTAGGAACTGGTCGAAGTTACAACAACATTGAAAAAAAGTGATTGATGACTGTTTTTTAACCTTATGACCATTGCAAGCGTCTGTGTGGCAACATGATCAAAATTCGGGCACTTGGCAATTGGTTCATACCGTACTTATGACGGTTGCAGTGTTGTGGCATCATGCGATCCCCTTTTTCGGATGATGACAGATGGGATACAGATGATCAGTGGATTTTTCCTCTAGAAAAACAGCTTCAGGTCAGTTTTTTATTTTTATTTCTCATAAACACATTTACATGTACAGTCATTTCCATCATTTTTCATTCCTCTTTTCTTTTAACTTTCATTTTTCATTTTTACTTTTTCGGGGCTGCTCTTTTACCCTTTACCTTTACTCCAACCTTTCTTCTTCTCCTCCCCTTCCTCCTTCCTGTTTCTCCTCCTACTTCCTTCTCTTCCTACTCCCCCTTCTCTTCCCCCACTCCTTTCTTCTTCCCCCCTTCTAACCTTCTCCTCCGCTCCTCTTTCCCCTCCCTTTTCTTCCTCTCCTTTTCCCTTTTTTCTTAAGGAGAAACTTCCCAACAGTGAGGATAATT
The DNA here is from genome assembly GCF_029531705.1 of Pantherophis guttatus. The sequence continues at coordinate 1,612,934 of NW_026843744.1, read as the reverse complement.
AGCCAGTGGAACAGAAGTTGCCTTTGGAAGTTGTGGGAGCTTCATCACTGGAGGCTTTCAAGAAGAGACTGGACTGCCATCTGTCTGAAATGGTGTAGGGTCTCCTGCTTGGGGTGGGGGTTGGACTGGACTGGACTGGACTGGACTGGACTGGACTGGACTAGAGTAGGATAGGATAGGATAGGATAGGATAGAATAGAATAGAATAGAATAGAATAGAATAGAATAGAATAGAATAGAATAGAATAGAATAGAATAGAATAGAATAGAATAACAGAGTTGGAAGGGACCTTGGAGGTCTTCTAGTCCAACCCTCTGCTTAGACAGGAAAGCCTACACCACTTCAGACAAATGGTTATCCAACCTCTTCTTAAAAACTTCCAGTGTTGAAGCATTCACAACCTCTGGTGGCAAGTTGTTCCACAGATTAATTGTTCTAACTGTCAGGAAATTTCTCCTTAGTTCTAAGTTGCTTCTCTCCTTGATTAGTTTCCACCCGTTGCTTCTTCTCCTGCGTTCAGGTGTTTTGGAGGATAGCTTGACTCCCTCTTCTTTGTGGCAGCCCCTGAGATATCGGAACACTGCTATCATGTCTCCCCTAGTCCTTCTTTTCATTAAACCAGCCATGCCCAGTTCCTGCAACCGTTCTTCATATGTTTTTGCCTCCAGTACCCTAATCATCTTTGTTGCTCTTCTCTGCACTCTTTCTAGAATCTCAACATCTTTTTTACATCGTGGTGACCAAAACTGGATGCAGTATTCCAAGTGTGGCCTTACCAAGGCATTATAAAGTGGTATTAACACTTCATGTGAATCTCTTATTGCATATTCTCTCCCCTTCTCCCCCTACCCCCAAGGGCCATTAATTTAAGGTTCCACTAACTAGTTAATGTTACTCGGTTCAATATATAGTGTATAAACATCTATTAAACCATTGACAATGTCATATTTAAGCAGAGAGGAATGACCTGTGGGATGTCCATTAAGTCCAGTGTAATATAATTCTTTTCTCCCCGTGCTTAAATGTTAACCTCTGCAAGGTTTCCTAAGGACACATTTTTGTCCCTAGTTCCCCAGCCAACAGTTCATTTCATGACAATTAAAAGACAAAGGCCACTCTTTTGAAGGCAGGGAAGTCCACATTTTGGACAGTCGGCGCCTGCTGGTTTGAAAGAGAGGCCAAAGAGGCCAACCACGTCAAAACTGAACAGCCCTCTCTCAACAGAAGGGAAAGGATATGACATTCTCTATCTCCAGTCTATAATGCAGTCCTTTCATCTGGTTTTTCTTTGAAGACGTTTTGCTTCTCATCCAAGAAGCTTCTTCAGCTCTGACTGGAAGGTGGGCGATGAAAGGATTTATACTCCTTGCAGACAACTGGTCATTTGCATTCTTTTAGAGAGTCGCTGTTATGACCTAGGCTTCTTGAGTCTTTAAAACACACGAGTAGTCCCAAAAACCTCTTTTATTGCAATAGCTGTGAATTACGTTCATTCACAGCTGAGTCCCAATTCTGCAACCATACGGACTGTATCCAAAAGGTGCATTTTTTTCAAGAGGCAACTGGGTTTTCCTTTGAAGACTTTTCGTTTCTCTTTCAAGAAGCTTCTTCAGCTCTGACTGGATGGTGGGGAATGGAAGGATTTATACTCCTTGCAGACAGCTGGTCATTTGCATCCTTTTAGAGAGTCCTTGAGGCCACTTGGAGGTTTATCTGGGTCCTAGGGGGTCACCTGAGTGGTGCAAATGGGTATGGAGCCTTCTTGGAACTGTCCATCTATGTCAAACGAGGCCATCTATGTCAAAATTGAATCGCCCTCTGTCAACAGAGGGGGACGGATACAACACCATCTATCTCCAGTCCTGTTGTGGCCCGTCAGCGGCCTGTGTGAATTGTAGCTGATTCTGACAGTGAGGAGGCTGGTGTGGTGCTGCGCCAGCAGCCTGTGCAGCTGGCACTCGAGTCAGACAATGAGGAGGCTGGAGAAGATGTGGTGCCAGCGGTGGGGATTCAGCCAGGGCCTTCAGAACCTCCAGAAGCTCCTTTAAGTGAAGAGGATGAAGAGGAGGAGCCTCTTCTCAATGCACGGGTGCGCAGAGCTGCCAAAAGGCAGGAGTGGCTCCTCAGGAGGAGGTCTCCTCGAGAGTAAATCTAATTGGCCACTCCATTTAAGGAGGAACGCCGACTGAAGCAATTTGTAGGGAACAACTTTAGTTCACTCTACTTTGCGTCTGGATTCCCTGCAAATTGCTTCTGGGCTTTCTGCCAACGTTAGTAAGATTGTGATTACTTTATCTTTGGTTTCTTGTAGGCTGTTAAGAAAGTTTATTAACAGCCTTTGTTTTGAAAAAGACTTGAGTTATTTTAGTAAATTAAGTTTTGTACAAACTTAGTGTGTGCTGTATTCTTTGGGGTCCGTAGCTGGGGCCGAACAAGTCCTTTCAACTGGCTGTCTGCAAGGAGTGTAAATCCTTCCATTCCCCACCATCCAGTCAGAGCTGAAGAAGCTTCTTGGATGAGAAGGGAAACGTCTTCAAAGAAAAACAAGAAAGTCCAGTTGCCTCTTGAAAAAAAGCCCCATTGGGACAACCATGACCTGGATGACTGAGAACCTCCATAGATATTTCACAACCTTTAAGGCAAGGTTGTACCCACTGTCAGATGTTTCTCCTGGCTCTGGATGGTGCATTTCAATTGATGCCCCTCAAGCCAGAAACTCAGACCGTTGGGATATTTTAGGAGCAGCTGGCTTGCCAACTTTTGCTAAGTCAGCTTGTTGGGAAGCCAAAAAGGGGAAATGCTGTGAGCGTGGATAAGCGGCAACTGTGTTGTGTGTTTGTGCTGCTGGTGGCCGATAAAACAAGCAGTTTTGAGACCGATGTCTCTGTGTAGATTCTTTTTTTTTTATTTATACATTTTTCTTTAACGTACATTGGTGCTTAGTAAACAGTGCATTATCTGGGTCAATTTACTTATACACAGTAGTAGTGCCGATATTTGTTTATACATATTAATAATCTTTCAACTTCTAACTTCTGCTTCTATTATCTAAGTATTGATAGAACAAATCCCTGTTAAGAAATATTCTGTTATCTTCTTTGTCTTTTATCTTTAGTGTTAACCTATCCTAGGGGTCAGCAACCTGCGGCTCTGGAGCCGCATGTGGCTCTTTCACCCCTCTGCTGCGGCTCCCTGTCCCTCAAAATATGCGTCACAACTGCCAATGTGCGACATCCGCCGGCACGCGATTTATTGAGCTTTTCAACCTCTGGTAGGCCAACCATGGATAAGTCCAAGAAAAGAAAAGTTTCAGAAGAAAACAGAACGTTTAATTCAACTACAGATGCTAGTTTTGTGGCCGCTCAAGAAATAGTCAGGCACAGAAAGGGTTTTTGTGATTCCCGGTGGGTTTTTTTCTGTGGGAAACGGGTCCAAATGGCTCTTTGAGTGTTTAAGGTTGCAGACCCCTGACCTATCCATTTCTGCACATTGTAATATTTTTTTAAATTATACACTGCTCAAAAAAATAAAGGGAACACAAGCAGAAGACATCCGAGATCTGAATGAATGAAATAGCCTTATTAAATACTTTGTTCGTTACATACAGTAGTTTTGTGTTCCCTTTAGTTGTTTGAGCAGTGTATAAACTATTGTATGTAAAGAACAAAGTATTTAATAAGGCTATTTCATTCATTCAGATCTCGGATGTCTTCTGCTTGTGTTCCCTTTATTTTTTTGAGCAGTATATTTTCATCTGTAGGGATTTCCTCATTTTTCCAGTGCTGTGCAAATACAATTCTCGCTGCTGTCAAGACATGCAATATTAAATATATATTCCCTTTGTCATATATTTCTGGTAAGAAAAGGTAAAGGTTCCCCTCGCACATATGTGCTAGCCGTTCCCGACTCTAGGGGGCAGTGCTCATCTCCGTTTCAAAGCCAAAGAGCCTGCGCTGTCCGAAGACGTCTCTGTGGTCATGTGGCCGGCATGACTAAACGCCAAATGCGCACAGAACACTGTTACCTTCCCACCAAAGGTGGTCCCTAATTTTCTACTTGCATTTTTTACGTGCTTTCGAACTGCTAGGTTGGCAGAAGCTGGGACAAGTAACTTTTTTTCAAAAAGTTTTTTTTTTTTAAAAAAAAAGTAACTTTTTTAAAAATTAATTTTTCTGGTAGTATACCTAACAAAAATATTTCTGACTTTAAATCTATATGTTGCTTTATCATTTTCTCTAGCCATGTATGCATTTTCGTCCTTTTTTTTTTTTTTTGCCTTTGGACATCTCCACCACATATGATAGTAAGAACCGGGAATCTGGTTACATTTCCAACATTTAAAACAGACATGTTTTTAAACATCTTTGCTAGCCTTGCCGCTGTGTGTTTGTGCTGCTTTTTGAGCAGTTTTGAGACCAGTGTCTCAGTGGAGATTCTCAATCATCCAGGTCCTGGTTGTCCCAAAAATGCTTTTTCAAAAGGCAACTGCAGTCTTCAGTTCTGAAGAAGCTTCTTGGATGAGAAGCGAAATGTCTTCAAGGGGGAAAAAAAGGGAAGACTTATCTTAACGCAAAGGTGCTTTTTTAAAAGGCAACTGGATTTTCTTGGGGGTTTTTTTCCCTTGAAAATATTTTGCTTCTCATCCAAGAAAAAAAAAGAGCCTGATAGTACAGTGGACTAAAGCACTGTTATTAACATCTGCTGCTTGCAATTACTGTAAGTTCGAATCTCACCAGGCTCAAGGTTGACTTAGCCTTCCATCCTTTCAAAGGTAGGTGAAATGAGGACCCAGATTGTGGGGGCAATAAGCTGACTTTGTATAAATATACAAAAGTATGAAGGCTATTGCTTAACGCATTGTAAGGTGCCCTGAGTCTCCGGAGAAGGGCGGCATATAAATTAAAGCAAAAAAAAAAAAAAAGAAGAAGCTTCTTCAGTTCTAACTGACGGGTGGGGAATGGAAGGATTTATATTCCTTGCATTCATCTGGTTGGCTGTCAGCTCTTAGAGCAGGGGTCTCCAACCTTGGCAACTTTAAGCCTGGAGGACTTCAGCTCCCAGAATTCCCCAGCCAGCTTTGGGGAATTAGAGAGTGGTGGAGCTCACTTCAAGGTTTATCCGTACTCTCAGGGTCACCTGAATCAGAGAGCAAATGGGCCTCGAACCTACTTGGGACTGCTGAAAGGACTTTGTTGTAGACGAGTGATCGGTGGTGTCCAGTTTTGGGTTTCAAATTTTTTTACAACCGGTTCTGTGGGCGTGGCTTGGTGGGCGTGGCATGGCTTGGTGGGTGTGGCTTGGTGGGTGTGGCAGGGGGAAGGATACTGTAAAATCTCCATTCCCTCTCCAATCCAGGGGAAGGATACTGCAAAATCCCCATTTCTTCCCGATCAGCTGGGACTCGGGAGGCAGAGAATAGATGGGGGTGGGGCCAGTCAGAATTTTTACTACCGGTTCTCTGAACTACTCAAAATTTCCGCTACTGATTCTCCAGAACTGGTCAGAATCTGCTGAAACCCATCTCTAGTAGTGTATCCCTGCCCGCATGCCATGTTCGCCATCTCAGGTATAGGATTTCCTGCCTGAGCAGGCAGTTGGACTAGAGCTGTGATGGTGAACCTATGGCATGCGTGCCACAGGTGGCACGCGGAGCCATATCAGCGGGCACATGAGTTCAACTCCGGTGCACATGCGCCTGCTGGCCAGCTGATTTTCGGGCCTTCTGGGCCCACTGGAAGTCAGCAAACAGGCCTCTGGGGGGTCGGGGTGGGGAAGGCTGTTTTTGCCCTCCCCAGGCTCCTAGAAAGGCTCTGGAGCCCGAGGAGGGCAAAAAATGGGCCTATCGGGCCCACCGGGTCATCCCGTGCCAAAAGCAGGGGAAGCGGGGGGGGGGGGGGGTCACACACACATGCATGGGGGTGGGGCACATAGAATTATGGGTGGGGGCACATGGGCACGCGACCCCCCCTCCTGTGTTGTGCCCTGCAATTTGTGAAATGGTTGTTTCGGGTTTTTTTATTTTTAGACCGATCCACTAACCAGGCCTTTCTAATCCCCTGCAGAATTGTCATGTCACCTTTCCTGAGGATTGGGCTGTCCAATTTTGACAGCGGCCCCTACCTCCCTTCGCAAGGAGACGTGGTCGATCCGTATTGCGCCGTGATGGTGAAGGAGGCGGTGGAGGCTGGTAAGGAAACAAACACCTCGTTCGGTCGAGACATCATTTGCAGTTGGGTGTGAGCTGAAGGTCTTCTGGGCCCTTGGATTTCAGTGAGAAATTGGAGAGTGTGAGTTTCAATGATAAATTAAGGTATTATTTTCTCTTGGTTTTCGACCTTAACCCCCAAGGGAGGCTCTGAATCTCAATGAGGAAAGAAGAGCCAGAGAAGCGCTATTTAATCTTTTTCACGCCGGTCGCTTTCCAGCTCAAAGTTATCCACTTCTCAAACTGTCTTTTTTTAAAAAAACAAAAACAAAACCCAGATCTCCATTTATCATTAAAGGAGAATATTTGTAGTTCAGGCTGGAAATGAGGATTCTTTGGTGGTTTCTGAGCTTGGGTGTTTTCTTGCAGACGTTTCATGACCCAGCCAGGTAACATCATCAGTGCTAGAATGGGAATTCTATTCTATTCTATTCTATTCTATTCTATTCTATTCTATTCTATTCTATTCTATTCTATTCTATTCTATTCTATTCTATTCTATTCTATTCCTACCCTACCCTACCCTACCCTACCCTACCCTAGCCTACCCTACCCTACCCTATTCTATTCTATTCTATTCTATTCTATTCTATTCTATTCTATTCTATTCTATTCTATCCTATTCCTATCCTATCCTATCCTACCCTACCCTACCCTACCCTACCTTACCCTACCCTACCCTACCCTACCCTACTCTATTTCTATTTCTATTTCTATTTCTTTTCTATTCTATTCCTATCCTACCCTACCCTACCCTACCCTACCCTACCCTACCCTACCCTACCCAGGTAATCTCCGGGTTATGAGCATTGCCTTAGTGAACGCTTAAAGTTACGCAATCAGCGCCCCCTAGTGTTTTCCAACAAGGCCCTAAACTACGAATCTTGCAGCACCACGGCAGTTATTCGCCTTTATGAACGACCCCAGAGGTTCTGCAACATTTGTCCAGCATATTGCTGGCCAAAATAGAGCTTCCGCGAGCTGGATCCGAGCCTCCGAGGCTCCGTTCGGCCCTCTGTGGGCCTCCCCTGATCTGTTACAGGCCGAAATGGAGCTTCCCGGGGCCGGATCTGAGCCTCCAAGGTGCCGTTTGGCCCTCCACCACCTCCCCCGGCCTGTTACAAGTCGAGATGGAGCTTCCAGGGGCCGGATCCAAGCCTCCGAGCCTCCATTCGGCCCTCTGCGGGCCTCTCCCGACCTGTTGCAAGCTGAAATGGAGCTTCCCTGGGCTGGATCTGCCCCCCAGAAGCTCGATTTCATCCTGCCATGGGTTGGGGGAGGCTTTTGGATGCTCGAATGGGGCAATGTGTAAATGTTACAGAGCCTTTGTGGTTGTTCGTAAGCGTGAACAACTGACGTAGTGCTGCAAGATTTGTAGTTTCGGGTCTTCTTTGGAAACATTAGGGGGCGCTGATCTCGTAACTTCGAACATTTGCTAAGGGAACTCTCGTACACTTTTAAGGTTTAAAGTCAGGGGCGTCCACAGCAGTGGTGAAATCCAATTTTTTTTTTACTACCGGTTCTGTGGGCGTAGCTTGGTGGGCATGGCTTGGTGGGCATGGCAGGGGAAGGATACTGCAAAATCTCCATTTCCACCCCACTCTGGGGCCAGCCAGAGGTGATGTTTGTTGGTTCTCTGAACTACTCAAAATTTCAGCTACCAGTTCTCCAAACTGCTCAAAATTTCCACTACCGGTTCTCCAGAACCTGTCAGAACCTGCTGGATTTCACCCTGGTCTTACAGATATGAACAGAAAAGTCAATATGGTGTCTACAATGATGAATTTGAAGCTCCACCCACTTTTTAAATGCTTATTGCATGTAAAACACAGATTTGTTGCGGCCACCAGTTTGGGACTAAACCTGCTGGCATCCATGTTAGAAATGTTCTACAGGGAGTCCTTGACTTACAACTATGATGTCAGCACCTCAAGCTGCATTTACTCTAGTGCTGACATAAGAAGGAGGAGCGGAGGCGTCTGGAAAGGGACGTTTGACTTTTCACCTACTTATTTTCCCTGGAGATAATATCCCCTAGGAGATGGGATGGGAGGGGGAAATTCCTTTGAGCTGGAGCAGTAGATTAGGGGTAGAATGACTTGGAAGATGGCCAATGAGTGCAGGGGAGTGGGGAACGGAAAGGGAGGGTTTTGGGTCTGGAAGTCAGTGTTGGCTTCTATGGAGTCGGATTTAGAATGTCGTGCTTAATAAATAGGAGTTATTCTTCAAAGACTTTGTTTGAAATGCAATTTATTTGAGACGACCTCGAAACCTGACACATCCATTTAGTGACCGTTCAAAGTTACAACGGCACTGAAAAAAGGGACTTCTGACTGTTTTTCACGCTTACGGCCATTTCAGCATGGTCATGTGATCAAAATTCGGACGCTTGGAAACTGGCATGTACTTATGACGGTTGCAGTGTCCTGGGGTCATGTGTGATTCCCATTTGCGACTTTCTGACAAGCAAAATCAAAAGGGGAAGTTAGATTCACTTAACAACCGTGTTTGCTATCTTAACGACGGCATTGATTCACTTAAGCACTGTGGCAAGAAAACCCGTAAAATGGGGCAAAACTCGCTCAACAACCGTCTCGTTTGGTCAGTCGCGGAAATTTTGGCGTCAGTCGCGGCCGTAACTCAAGGACAACCTGTAAATCGGGCCGATAAAGTCACTGCGTTTTGCTGCATTCTGCTGTTAATAAATGCTTTTAATATATGGGCTTGCAAAGCTCAGTCAGTTAAATTGTAATTTAAGAAGGCTGAGAGGCTAAAAATAAACTCTAGTTAATGCAGAAAAACACTTGATCGCACACAGAAAGGTCAGCGGAATTAATGTAATTTGCACACTCGGGTGCACACACACACAAATTCTCCATAACATCCTGCAGCCCAGGAAGGAACGGACAAAGAAAATTTAAAAATCCTGTGGCATTTTATGCTCGGTTGAAATACAAAAGGCGTAACCACAAAGCTAGGCTCAGGTGAATAATTCACTTTTGGTTTCTGTCAGGTTCCTGTTTTTTTGGGTGAATTTGCCAGATTTGAGACGATTTGTGTATTTTGGTGACATTTTTCCCAAAACATAAAGTAAAGTATTTTTGTTGGGCGTGTTTTGGTTCAGAAATGTCTATGAATTTGCATTAAATTACAGGTCGTTCTCAATTTACAACAATTTGCTTTAGGGACTGTTCATTACAATGGCATTGAAAAAGGTAACTTGTAACCAGGGGTGAAATGCTCCCGGTTCGGACCGGATCGTCCGATCCGGTAGTGATAGAGGCGGGTGGTTCGGAGAACCGGTAGCAAAAATCCCTGCCCACCCCCCATGCCCAACCGAGCTGCACAATCATCAGAGGCTTTTTTTTTTACTTTTAAAAGCATTTTTTCTACAACCTCTTTGGCCGAAAAAATGCTTTTAAAAGTAAAAAAAAAAAGCCTCTGATGATCGTGCGGCTCAGCTGGGATCGTCAAAGACTTTTAAAAGAAAAAAAGCCTCTGCCGATCAGGCAACTCAGCTTGGATCGTCAGAGGCATTTAAAAGAAAAAAAAGCCTCTGCCGATCAGGCAACTCAGCTTGGATCGTCAGAGGCATTTAAAAGGAAAAAAGCCTCTGATGATCAGGCAACTCAGCTTGGATCGTCAGAGGCATTTAAAAGAAAAAAAGCCTCTGATGATCAGGCAACTCAGCTTGGATCGTCAGAGGCATTTAAAAGGAAAAAAGCCTCTGATGATCAGGCAACTCAGCTTGGATCGTCAGAGGCATTTAAAAGAAAAAAAAGTCTCTGCCGATCAGGCAACTCAGCTTGGATCGTCAGAGGCATTTAAAAGAAAAAAAAGCCTCTGCGATCAGGCAACTCAGCTTGGATCGTCAGAGGCATTTAAAAGGAAAAAAGCCTCGGCCGATCAGGCAACTCAGCTTGGATCGTCAGAGGCATTTAAAAGGAAAAAAGCCTCGGCCGATCAGGCAACTCAGCTTGGATCGTCAGAGGCATTTAAAAGGAAAAAAGCCTCTGATGATCAGGCAACTCAGCTTGGATCGTCAGAGGCATTTAAAAAGAAAAAAAGCCTGCCCATCAGGCAACTCAGCTTGGATCGTCAGAGGCATTTAAAAGAAAAAAAGTCTCGGCCCATCAGGCAACTCAGCTTGGATCGTCAGAGGCATTTAAAAGGAAAAAAGCCTCTGATGATCAAGCAACTCAGCTTGGATCGTCAGAGGCATTTAAAAGAAAAAATGGTTTTAAAAGTAAAAAAAAAAATTGCCCATGCCCACCCAGTCACATTAACCCCCCCTACCAAGCCACGCCCACAGAACCGGTAGTAACTGCTTGTTTATCATTATTCACACGATGGTTGCAGAATCCCTGTGTCACGTCATCAAAATTCTGACACTTGGTGACTGACTCACATTTATGACGGTTGCAATATCCCGGGGGTGCGTGATCCCCTTTTGCGACCTTCGGACAAGCCAAGCCAATGGGGGAAGCCAGATTCACTTAACAACCGTGGTAATAACTAAACAACTGCAGCGATTCACTTAACAACAGTGACCGGAAAGGTCGTAAAAGGGGGAAGAACTCGCTTAACAACTGTCTTGCTTAGCAGTGGAAGTTTTGGGTTCCATTGTGGTCGTAAGTCGAGGATTCCCTTGTATTGGAAGTTTTCTCCAGTTGATGTGCACCTGAAAAAGTTTGGAAAAACTGAGAAAAATGGAGAGTGGAGAAACTGAGGCAGAGAAGGAGAGAGGGGTGTTAGGCATGTTAAGGCACATTTGTTTGGTCTTTTGCGATGTTCCCTATGTTTTGATGGCATTGTGGGTGTAAAAAAAGGAATTATTGTTGATCCTAGAGAAAGGCCCAGTGTTTGTGCAGAAGAAGCCAACAATGTACCCTCCCTGGAACAGCACTTTCGATGCGCACATCCACCGGGGCCGCGTCATGTACATTGTGGTGAAGGACAAGAGCGCGGAGATGGTCTCAGAGACCACCGTGGAACTCAACCTGGTTGCTGAAAAGTGCAAGAAGAATAATGGGAAAATTGAAATTTGGGTAAGTTTCAACACCTTGGACCAGCGCTAACGTTTAAAATCTTTCGTGAATTGGGCTTCAGTCGTCCTCCCTTCCTCTGCTTGCTTGCTCGCTTCCCTCCTTCCTTCTTTCCCTCCCTCCCTCCCTGTTTGTTTGTTTTTTCTTTCATTTAATTTCTTTCCTTCTATTCCCCCCTCGCTGGTTTTCTTTCTTTCTTTCTTTCTTACTTTCTTTCTTTCTTTCTTTCCTTCTTTCTTCCTTCCTTCTCCTCCTCCTCTTCTTCTTCTTCTTTCATTTGATTTCTTTCCTTCTATTGTCCCTCCCTGGCTCTTTCTTTCTTTCTTTCTTTCTTTCTTTCTTTCTTTCTTTCTTTCTTTCTTTCTTTTCTTGTTCCTTCCTCCTCCTCCTCCTCTTCTTCTTCGTCTTCTTCTTCTTCTTCTTTCATTTAATTTCTTTCCTTCTATCCCCCCCTCGCTAGTTTTCTTTCTTTCTTTCTTTTTTTTTCTTTCTTTCTTTCTTTCTTTCTTTCTTCTTTCTTCCTTCCTTCCTTCCTTCCTTCCTTCCTTCCTTCCTTCCTTCCTCCTCCTCCTTCTCTTCTTCTTCTTCTTTCATTTGATTTCTTTCCTTCTATTGTCCCCCCCCGGCTCTTTCTTTCTTTCTTTCTTGTTCCTTCTCTCCTCCTCCTCCTCCTCCTCCTCTCCTCCTCCTCCTCCTCCTCTTCTTCTTCTTCGTTGTCTTCTTCTTCTTCTTTTTCTTCTTTCATTTAATTTCTTTCCTTCTATTGTCTCGCCCGGCTCTTTCTTTCTTTCTTTTTTCTTTCTTTTTTTTTCTTTTTTTCTTTCTTTCTTTCTTTCTTCTTTCTTTCTTTCTTTCTTTCTTCCTTCCTTCCTTCCTTCCTTCCTTTTTCTTTCTTTCTTTCCTTCCTTCCTCTCTCCTCTCCTCCATCTTTTCCTTACTCCTTCCCTTGCTCTCTCTTCTTTCTCTTTCTTCCTCCTTTCCTCCCTCCCTCCCTCCCTCCACCCCTCCCTCCCTTTCTCCTTTCTTCCCTTCCTCTTTTTTTCTCTCTGTCTTCTTTCCGTTCCTCCCTCCCTTCCTTTGTCCATTTGTAAAACCCCACTTCCATAGCAAGCCTTGACTGGGTGCTTTATTAAAAGGAAATCTCTGATTTTTAAAAAAATATCTGATCGCACTCCCACTTCCTTTCTAAATTCTATTTCATTGTCTTCTTTTTCAGCTGGAACTAAAACCCCAAGGAAGGATGTTAATGAATGCAAGATACTTTTTGGAAAGTACCGGCAAGTATCAATTCTGCTTGTGTTCTTTCCAGAGCTTTTTATCATTTCACCCCATCCCTGCCCAAAAGTTTAATTCTGACCCCAATACTTTGAAATACACAACTTTAAAGCAAGAATATTTTGAATTTTTTTTAAAAAATGACCAGAGCTGCAGAAAAAAAGGACTATGATGGTTTAAAGTGCTCCAAGATATCTTTGCTAGAATTAAGATATGGGCTATTTTCTCTGTTTTTTTCCCATGAAAACTTCTTGTATCCAAAGGGCTGATTCAGAACCATGTGCTTATTTTTCAGCACCCCATTATTCCTACATACAGGTAATCCTCGACTTACAACCACTATGGAACCCAAAATTCCAATTGCTAAGCAAGATCATTGTTCAGTGAGATTTGCCCCATTTACAACTTTCTTGCCACCGTCGTTGGTATTTACCGGTTCTCTGAACTACTCAGAATTTCCACTACCGGTTCTCCAGAACTGGTCAGAACCGGATGAAACCCACCTCTGCTATAGAGTTTAGGATTAAGCACGTTATCTAGAAAACAGCATCTTCCTAGCTCATCATTCTGTGCCAAACACCCTAAACAGAAAGAAACAATCATTTAGTGTTTCCCAAATCTTGTCTGCTTTAAGATGGCGGGACTTCAAATCCCAGAATTCCCCAGCCAAGATTTGGGAAACACTGCCCTAGTTAATAACTCAGTTTGGGGACTGCTGACTTTAGCAATAGAAATAGAATAGAAATAGAATAACAGAGTTGGAAGGGACCTTTGAGGTCTTCTAGTCCAACCCCGTTTAGGCAGGAAACTCTACACCACTTCATAACAAATGGTTACCCAACATCTTCTTAAAAACTTCCAGTGTTGGAGCATTCGCAACTTCTGGAGGCAAGATGTTCCACTGATTCATTGTTCTAACTGTCAGGAAATTTCTCCTTAATTCTAAGTTGCAATGCCCATCAGCCTCAGCAAAATCAATTCGAGATGATGGGAATTGTTATCTGGCTACATCCAGAAGACGGTTGCATTTTTTTTGCTTCATGAAGTCAGCATTTTAGATTGTGGAGATTGTATTTAATGCACCCCACGTGAAAATATTCAGCTCATGAAGCCCCAATCTAAACAAAATCCCTTCTTCTCAACATGCTAGTTTTTTCATAAGCGGGAATATTTTTTTTATCGGGGGTGGGGACCAAGAAAAGTACAATCTCTTCCCCATCAAACACATTTCAGGTGAAGTCCAGAAATAACATAAGTACCGCTAATATTCTTCTGACGGTAACAGGAGCTCTAAAGATTTTAGGAAGTGTGCCTGGTTATTTTTATCAATTGGGGTGTTTCTTCACACTTTTTTGAACTGTTTTAAATATGACTTATTTACATTCATGGCCTGACCACCAGATTTCTTGGTTTTCTGTCTTACTCAGATGATCCAGAGTTTATCGACTGTGAAAAGGAGGGTTTTTTCTCGCTGCATCAACGGAGAGGAGCCATCAAGCAAGCGAAGATTCATAATGTCAAGTGCCACGAGTTTACAGCCACTTTCTTTCCCCAGCCCACTTTCTGTTCTGTTTGCCACGAATTTGTCTGGTATGAGTCCGAGGGGCTCCTTTTGGGGTTGGTCTGTGAAGGATAGGATGCAACTTTCTTTCTTGATGGGAAGATGCTTCCTCTGGAGAGCTGCTATGATCCACTGGTCAACAGAGCTGCTATGATCCATTGGTCCAACAGCTGTTGTGATCCATTGGTTGAAAGAGCTGCTATGATTTATTGATCAAAAGAGCTGTTGTGATCCATTGGTCCAAAGAGATGCTATGATCCAGTGGTGGGTTTCAAATTTTTTTACTACCGTTTCTTGGTGGGCATGACAGGGGAAGGATACTGTAAAATCTCCATTCCGTCCCCAATGCAGGGGAAGGTTACTGCAAAATCCCCATTTCCTCCTGATCAGCTGAGACTTGAGAGGCAGAGAATAGATGGGTCGGGGCCAGTCAAATTTTTTACTACCAGTTCTCTGAACTTCTCAAAATTTCCGCTACCAGTTCTCCAGAACTGGTCAGAACCTGCTGAAACCCACCTCTGCTATGATCCATTGGTCCAAAGAGATGCTATGATCCATTGGTCCAAAGAGATGCTATGATCCATTGGTCCAAAGAGATGCTATGATCCATTGGTCCAAAAAGAAATGCTATGATCATCTCCATTTAATGACCCCATAATCCCTTGTAGGGTGGAGTCTGGGCAACTGAATGGAGCTGAGTATTTACTGGCCGGATGCCCTTCCTGTTGCCAGTCCAGAGTAATATTTAGCAGATATATTCTCATCATGCCCAGAGAGAGAAATATCTGCCTCTACCTAAGATCGAACTCACAGCCTCCTGATTGTGAGGCGAGAGCTCCAACTCTAGGCCACCACACCAAAAGAGCTGTTATGATCCATTGGTCAAAAGAGATGATATGATTCATTGGTCCAAAGAGCTGTTATGATCATTTGGTCAAAAGAGCTGCTTTGATTCATTAACCCTAACCATACATCCATAGATATTTAATCTTATTCGGGTTGAGTTGAAGCATCTTCATCCCCACCCAGACCCAAAGATGAGACCTCAAATCATCCCTTGGTTCACCAGGGGTTGAGATATGCAGTTTCTTTTTCAGAGCTGTTAAAGATCCATTGGTCAAACGTTTCTACTGCTGTAGGAGGAAGAAATAGGAGAAGCAGATGGAGAATCTCCAGCATTGGAAGAACCATGCATCCATAGAGACTTAGTTTTACTTGGGTTGAGTTGAAGCATTGTCATCCCCACCCAAACCCAAAGAGCTTTACATAGATGAGACCTCAATAGCATCACTTTTCAGGGATCAAGGATTGAGTTCTGCAGCTTCCGATTGAGAGCTGTTAACGTTCCAGTGGCCAAGGTTTTGAGTTCAAAAAATCAGATTAATTCCCTTCGACAGTCAAAAACACGTCAGTTGGGAGTCTTTCTTTGTTCCAGATTTGATCCAACCCAGTTTGGGTTCCTAATCTGAACCAATCTGATGGGCCAACTCGATTTACAAAGTTGAACTGCATCATCAAAATCGGGTTTGATTCAGTTTTATTTTTCTGATTGGGATAAATCTGCCTTTTTCAGATGCTGCCTTTGATTCTTTGAATCATATTTATTCTTTTTAATCTGATAAATTAAATTCAATAAGACTGAACAGGAATCGCTGCACATTGATTTTTTTAAAAGTCATTCTTCTCAAATGCAGGCATGATTTCAAATCTGTTTTATATTAATACTGTGTTTTTTTCCATTCTATTCCAGGGGCCTTAACAAGCAAGGTTATCAGTGCAGGCGTAAGATCTTTCAGTATATTATATTTATATGTTGATGGTTGTCATAACTGTGCAATAGTACTTAATACTCTGCTGAAAAGCCTAAGAATGAAAGAGTAATTAAATAATCATAACAATATCTGTATGGAAACAAAACATGCAGTTTTAAAAAAATATTTAAGCGGGGTTTTTAAAAAAGTCTTATAATCCTGCTCATATTTTTACCCTTCTCACAACCCAGTATGTTTCCAAATCATTGTCTATCTCTGAGAAAGAAAACAGACATTTTAGGTTTTCTGTTTTTCTCAGGGTCTTCAGGAAGAAAAATTAGTCTCAAGAGTAAAAAGCCAGAATCAAGGAAGGAAAAAAATTATGATTGAATTGGAACTTCCAGTTTTCCCTGTGGGTCAAAATACAGAGTTATGAGGTGCCATTTTCTGCCCTTAGAAACCTGAACCATCTCAGGGGAAAGAGGAATAGAGAGTAGAGAGATGGAAGAGAAGGGGAGAAGAGAGAGGGATGGAAGAGAAGGGAGGAAGGAAGAGAGGGGAAATCAGAGTAGGAGAGAGGGCTAGACAGAGAGGAAGAAAGGAGGAGAAGGAGAAAGGAAGAGGAAGTAGAGAGGAGCAGGAGAGGAGAGAAAAAGAAAGTAAGAAGGAAAGAAGAGAGGGAGGTGGCAGGATTGAGAAGAAAGATTGCTGTACAACAAAAAAGATGAAATGGAAGAAGGGCAACCCCGAACATATATAAATATACTAAGATAAAGAATGAATGGTTAAAAAAATAAAAGAGAATAAATATGAATAAGCAGGAAAATTAGAATTTGAGGGCGAATGAAGATGTTGTTTATATAAGTAAGCAAAGAAATATTGAAATATGATTAAAAAAAGGGAAAAAAGAAAATTGTGGCAAAATTTGTAATAGAATAAAATGTATTTGAATTTGATAAATTGTATAAGATAAGTTATCTGTTCAAAAAATATGTGGGTGAATGTGGGGGGGGGGGAAACCCAATAAAACTTGATTAAAAGAAAGAAAAGAAACCTGAACCATCTCAAAGTTTAGAATAACTCAACCTTTTTTTGCAGATTGACAATCATTATTTGAGTACATGCTGGGATTCCCAAAAAGAATGAAAATAAAATTAGATTTAACCGACACTATTAATTAATTCAATATCAGGATTACCTTTAGCTGTAAAGATGGAATCGTGTAATCCTTCCATCATATCAAAATGAAAATTGTGGGTGGAATTTAAGGAGCCTGGATAGCTCTGCAGACAAGGCACTGTAATTTAACACCAGCTGTCTGCAATTAAAGTAAGTTCAATTCTCACCAGGCTCAAGGTTGACCCAGCCTTCCATCCTTTCTAAGGTAGGTAAATTGAGGACCCGGATTGTGGGGGGCAATAAGCTGACTTTGTATAAATATACAAAAGGATGAAGGCTATTGCTTAACGCATTGTAAGCCGCCCTGAGTCTCCGGAGAAGGGCGGCATATAAATCAAATTAAAAAAAAAACCAAAAAAAACCCAGAGCCTCAGTGGTTGCTCCTAAGACTGGAGAGGCTGGGAATCTTACACATACACAACACACATAAACAAACACACAATGAAACAAACACACAAACACCAAATCCCCACCAAATTTTTACCTACCCACGTCTGGTATCTGAATTTCAGAATTTCTAGAGGCAAATTTTTATGCAAGGCCGAACTTGTGGGGGGAAAAAAACCACAGAATAACACAAAGATTGATGGGACCTTGGAGGTCTTCTAGTCCAACCCTCTACTCAAGCAGGAAACCCTCTGCTATTTCCGACAAACGGTTCTCAAGGAGGATTTGAATGAATATCTCAGAGAAGAAGGGGGAAAGAAACTGTTTTGATGGTTCCTCCTCTCGAGTGTAAGGGATTCTGCTGGGTATGATCAGAAAAGTCAAGATAGAGATCAGGATGGCACTATCAAGAGCTCTGCCTGATTTTTAGATCAGGGGTCTCCCACCTTGGCAACTTTAAGACTTGTGGACTTCAACTCCCAGAGTTCCTCAGCCATCTTTGCTGGCTGAGGAACTCTGGGAGTTGAAGTCTTCAAGTCTTAAAGTTGCCAAGGTTGGAGACCCCTGTTTTAGATGGCATCTCAGTGGTGAAATCCAATTTTTTTTTTACTACCGGTTCTGTGAGCGTAGCTTGGTGGGCGTGGCAGGAGAAGGATATTGCAAAATCTCCATTCCCACCCCACTCCAGGGGAAGGATACTGCAAAATACCCATTCCCTCCTCACTCTGGGGCCAGCCAGAGGTGGCATTTGCTAGTTCTCCGAACTGCTCAAAATTTCCGCTACCGGTTCTTCAGAACCTGTCAGAACCTGGTGGATTTCACTCCTCTGGCATCTTGGCTTTTGTTGTCCAAAACCAGTTGTCCACTCCTGATTGGGACCAAAACTGAATTCTTTCCTTTGCCCCATCGTGTTGTATTTCTGTCCAATCGTGTGTAAGAGTATAATTTGTGTTGTGGTCTTTTTGTGTCCCCTGTAAAACTTTATTTTAGTGAAAACGATCTCTTTTTTTTTTCCCCCCAGAATGCAATGCTGCGATTCACAAGAAGTGTATTGACAAAGTCATCGCAAAGTGTACCGGATCAGCTATTAACAGTAGAGAAACTATGGTAGGTTTGGGGTTGTGTTACTTTTGTGACTTGGTCGCTAGAGTCCAAGGGATGCGGTGGCTCAGTGGCTAAGACGCTGAGCTTGTCAATCAAAAGGTCGGCAGTTCAGCGGTTCGAAACCCTAGTGCCGCGTAACAGGGTGAGCTCCCGTTACTTGTCCCAGCTTCTGCCAACCTAGCAGTTCGAAAGCGCGTAAAAAATGCAAGTAGAAAAATAGGGACCACCTTTGGTGGGAAGGGAACAGCATTCCGTGCGCCTTTGGTGTTGAGTCATGCCGGCCACATGACCACGGAGACGTCTTTGGACAGTGCTGGCTCTTCGGCTTTGAAACGGAGGTGAGCACCGCCCCCTAGAGTTGGGAACGACGACCACATATGTGCAAGGAGAACTTTTACCTTTAGCTTGAGTTACCCAACACAGAGGCACTAAACTTGGCTATGATATCCTTGATTTGATTTTGTCTGTCTTGGCAGACAAAATATATATAATAATAATAATAATAATAATAATAATAATAATAATAATAATAATAATAATAATAATAATAATAAAAATAAAAATAATAAAAAATAATAATAATATAATAAAAATAATAATTTAATCAAGAATGTAATGCAATAACTTTTATGAAGGATTTGCTATTTCAATAGCAGTTACAGTAAAAGAAAAGCGAAACACGTAGAAAAAAATGAGAAATGCAGAAATTATCACCATAGAAAAAATGAGATATTCAAAAGTGATCACCATGTCAGTTAATACTTAGTTAGGTAATCTTTAGCATGAATTACGGCCTTACAAGGTCTTCCCATGGAGTGAACCAAGTCTTTTAATTCTGCAGCTGTTCTAATGTGAAACCAAGATTGATTGAATGGTGGCTTCTATTAACTGGGTTTTATTGCTGGGTCGCTTCTGACTAACCAGTTTCTTTAGTCGGCTCCATAGATTTTCAATTGGGTTAAGGTGTGGGCTATTCCCAGGCCATTCCAGCAGTGGAATCGGACTATCTTGAAACTCCCTCAAAAAAGTGGTGTTATTAGCCATCCAACCTCAAAAATACACTTTTCCCAAAAGGTTTCCACAATTTTGGCCACGACTGTTATACAACAATGTGAAATCACACAGCTACCAGTTCAAAGCTATGGGGACGTGTTAACCTTCATTTCCCCTTCTTTTTCTTCCAGATCCACAAAGAAAGATTTAAGATCGACATGCCCCATCGCTTCAAGGTATACAATTATAAAAGCCCCACCTTCTGTGACCATTGTGGAACACTGCTCTGGGGCCTCGCACGGCAGGGCTTAAAATGCGACGGTGAGTTGGGATCGCTTTGGAGATAAGCAGGGGATCTGCAGCATGACATTGGAGCCAGACTGCAGACAGAACACAAATTTCTACAACATAAATTTTGGAAATTGTGGTTGTAAGTCGAAGACAGACAGTCCTCGACTTAGGACCACCATTTCCAAAATTTCTATTGCTGAGTGAGAGGTCGGTTAAGTCAGTTTCACCCCCATTTTACGACCTTTCTTCAATGGTAGGCTGTTCCTGGTTCGCACCGGTTCATAAGAACCGGTAGTAAAAATTTGTAGTAGTTTGGAGAACCAGTAATAACATTATCTGGCCACGCCCCCGAACCGGTTCCCGGCCCGGTCGCCGCTCACTTACCCCACCGACCTCATTAGAGGCTTTTTTTTTTTTTTTTACTTTTAAAAGTATTTTTTTCTGCAACCTCTTCAGCCGAAGAGTTTTTAGGGGAAAAAAATGCCTTTAAAAGCCTCTGGCGATCCCAGCTGAGTTGCCTGATCATCAGAGGCTTTTCAAAGCATTTTTTTCTGCAACCTCTTAAGGTTGTAGAAAAAATGCTTTCAAAAGTAAAAAAAAAAAAAAGTTAGCCACACCCACCCAGTCACATTACCCCCCCACCAAGCCACGCCCACAAAATAAGCCACGCCCACAGAACCGGTAGTAAAAAAATTTAGAACCCACCCCTGCCTTTCTTGCCACAGTTAAAATTAAAATTACTTTTAAATCTGGCTTCCCCATCGATTTTGCAGGTTAGAAGGTCACCAAAGGGGGATCACATGACCCCCTGGGGAAACTGCAACCGTCATAAGTGCATGCCAGTGGCCAAGCGTCCGAATTTTGAACCCGTGACCAGGGATGCTGCAACGGTTGTTAAGTGTGAAAAATGCTCTTAAGACCCTTTTTTCAGTGTCGTCGTAACTTTGGTCACTAAACAAACTGTTGTAAGTTGAGGGCTGACTGTAGGAGCCCCTTTCCCTCCCCATGTCCTTTCCCCCTCCCCATCTCTCTGGTGGGTTTCAAAATTTTTTACTACCAGTTCTGTGGGCGTGGCTTGGTGGGCGTGGCAGGGGAAGGATACTGTAAAATCTTCATTCCCACCCCTCTTCAAGGGATAGGTTACTGAAAAATCCCCATTTCCTCCCGATCAGCTGGGACTTGGGAGGCAGAAAATAGGTGCGGGTGGAGCCAGTCGGAATTTTTACTACCGGTTCTCCAAACTATTCAAAATTTCCGCTACCGGTTCTCCAGAACTGGTCAGAACTTGCTGAAACCCACCTCTGCTCTCAATCCAATGTTTGCCGTTTATGTCCTATCAAGGCGGTGAACGATTTAGCAATAAAATGTTAGAAAAATTTAAAGCAATAATTTCAGTTTGGGGCAAAAGAACACCACACACGTCTCACAAGCAGTTTCGAAGCTGCTGGAGCAGGGGTGAAATCCAGCAGGTTCTGACGGGTTCTGGAGAACCGGTAGCGGAAATTTTGAGCAGTTCAGAGAACCGGCAAATACCACCTCTGGCTGGCCCCAAAGTGGGGTGGGAATGGGGATTTTGCAATATCCTTCCCCTAGAGTGAGGTGGGAATGGAGATTTTGCAGTATCCTTCCCCTGCCATGCCACGCCCACCAAGCCACGCCCACAGAAACGGTAGTTTAAAAAAAATTGGATTTCACCACTGTGCTGGAGGTCTGACCGGTGACTTGGTCTCTGCCTTGCAGCCTGCACGATGAACGTCCATCACAAGTGCCAGACCAAAGTGGCGAATCTTTGCGGCGTGAACCAGAAACTCATGGCGGAAGCCTTGGCGCTGATCGAGAGCAGGCAACAAGTGAGTAAGGGGAACGTCCTTAGGGTCGTTTTTGTAAAGAAAGATGGACGGGAGGGAAACGAATGGAGAATATATCTATGTTTACGGTCGCTGTGAGTTCTCCGTGGTTGAACCTGGTCCTGCCTACAACAGATTCCCCTAGCAGAGCCCCCCTCCCAAAAGCATTTGGCTAGGGAATTCTGGGAGTTGAAGTCCAATAGCAATAGCTGTAGCACTTAGACTTATATACCGCTTCATTCTGCTTTACAGCCCTCTCTAAGCGGTTTACAGAGTCAGCCTATCACCGCTCACAATCTGGGTTTTCTTTTTACCGACCTTGGAAAGGCTGAGTCAACCTTGAGGCTGTCAGGATCAAACTGGCAGTGGGCAGAGTTTGCCTGCAATACTGCATTCTAACTACGATGCCGCCAGGGCCCTTCCTTCCTTCCTTCCTTCCCTCCCCTTCCATCCTTCCCTCCCTTTTCCTCTCCTTCCTTCCTCCCCTTCCTTCCTCCCCTTCCTTCCTGCTCCTCTCCTTCCTTCCCTCCCCTTTCCTCTCCTTCCTTCCTTCTCATCTTCCTTCTTTCCCTCCCTCCCTCCCACTATTTCTCTTCTTCCGTCCCTCTCATTTCCTTCCTTCCCTCCCTTTTCCTCTCCTTCCTTCCTTCCCTCCCTTTTCCTCTCCTTCCTTCCCTTTTCCTCTCCTTCCTTCCCTTCCTTCCTGCTCCTCCCCTTCCTTCCTTCCTTCCTTCCCTCCTTCCCTCCCCTTTCCTCTCCTTCCTTTCCTCCTTCCCTCCTTCCTTCCTTCTCACCTTCCTTCCTTCCCTCCCACTATTTCTCTTCTTCCATCCCTTTCATTTCCCTCCCTCCTTCCTTCCTTCCCTTCCTTCCCTTCCTTCCTTCCCTTCCTTCCCTTCCTTCCTCTTTCCCCTTCCTTTCTTAGCACTTAGCAATAGCACTTAAACTTATATACCACTTCACAGTGCTTTACAGCCCTCTATAAATGGTTTACACAGCCTATTGCCCCCAACAATCTGGGTCCTCATTTTATTGACCTCAGAAAGATGGAAGGCTGAGTCAACCTTGATCCGGTGAGACTCACCGAATCATCGAACTGCTGGCAGTCGGCAGAATTAGCCGGCAATACTGCATTCTCACCACTGCGCCGCCAAAGAAATTTCCCTTTTTTTTTCATCTAACGGCACTATCATAGCTACCTCCCGTAACTCCAGCGATAGGAAATGGATGGTCCTATACACAAATGGTGTAGTGAGGAACAACTGGAACAGTCAATCCTTGAGCCCAAAATTTCTGTCGTTATGTGAAACAGTTAAATTGAGTTTGGCCCCTTTCTTGCCACAGCTGTTAAGTGAATCACTGCAGTTGTTAAAGTTAGCAACACGGTTGTTAAGTGAATCCGGCTTCCCTCTTGGCTTTGTTTCTCAGAAGGTCGCAAAAGGGGGTCACATGACATTGTCATAAATACGAGCCTGTGGCCAAGCATCTGAATTTTGATCACGCGGCGGTGGGAATGGTGCCACAACGGTCATAAATGTGCAAAATAAGTCACTTTTTTCCCCAGTGCCTTTGTAACTTCAAACGGTCACTAAACAAACGGTTGCAATTCAAGGACTGCCTGTAACCAAAAATCTTGGGGAATGTTCCACTCCAGGGCAGTGGCAAATCTGTGCAATTCCTTTTGCAAAACCCAAGCTTCTCCTTCCATTGCCCTCCTTTGGGGGGCACGGGTTCAAGAATAGAATAGAAGAGAAGAGAATAGAAGAGAAGAGAAGAGAAGAGAAGAGAAGAGAAGAGAAGAGAAGAGAAATAGAATAAGAATAAGAATAAGAATAGAATAGAATAGAATAGAATAGAATAGAATAGAATAGAATAGAAATAGAATAGAATAAGAATAAGAATAGAATAGAATAGAATAAGAATAAGAATAGAATAGGAATAGAATAGAATAGAATAGAATAGAATAAGAATAAGAATAAGAATAGAATAGAATAGAATAGAATAGAATTAGAAATAGAAATAATAGAAATAGAAATAATAGAATAGAATAGAATAGAATAGAATAGAATAAATAGAATAGAATAGAATAGAATAAGAATAGAATAGTATAGAAATAGAATAGAATAGAAATAGAAATAGAATAGAATAAGAATAGAATAGAAATAGGAATAGGAATAGAAATAGAATAGAAATAGAAGAGAAGAGAAGAGAATAGAAATAGAATAGAATAGAATAGAATAGAATAGAATAGAATAGAATAGAATAGAATAGAATAGAATAGAATAACACATCTTTTTTTATATCGAGTTGCATGAAAAGAGTTGCATGAAAAGGTAGAAATGTTCTCTCTTATCCTTTGCTTGCTGATTGGTAGGTTCTTCAGATCCGTTCCTGCCCTGTCTCTGTGTGAGGTCACCCAACATGTTGCATGGATGTGTTCTTTTTTTGTTTTGTTTTGTTTTGTGTCGATTCAGGCCCGAAGTCTGCGTGATTCAGAGCGGATTTTACGAGAAGGACCGGTTGAAATCTCCTGTATGAAAGAGGAGCCGCTTAGCCCTTCTGTGCCCCCAACAGGCAGAAAAGGTATTTCATGTTATTAATACGTTTTCCTAGTTCAGGGGTCAGCAACCTGCGGCTCTGGAGCCACATGTGGCTCTTTCATCCCTCTGCTGCATCTCCCTGTTGCTGGTCGGCACCACAATTTTGAGAGGAGCTTCCGGTTAGGACCTTGGTGGCTCGTTGAGGGTTTAAGGTTGCCGACCCCCGTCCTAGTTAATAGAATTTTTCCTTACCACTGGGCTATACCTGTAGTCCTCAACTTACGACCACAATTGAGCCAAATGTTTCTGTTGCTAAGTGAGAAATGTGCTCCGTTAGGTTTGCCCCATTTTACGACCTTTTTTTTAAAAAATTTGATTTATATGCCGCCCTTCTCCGGAGACTCAGGGCGGCTAAGCAATAGCCTTCATCCTTTTGTATATTTATACAAAGTCAGCTTATTGCCCCCACAATCCGGGTCCTCAATTTACCTACCTTAGAAAGGATGGAAGGCTGAGTCAACCTTGAGCCTGGCGAGATTCGAACCTGCAGTAATTGCAGGCAGCTGGTCTTAATAACAGGGTACTACCAAGGCTCTTTGTTAAGCGGATCACTGCCATTCCTAAATTAGTACGGTAACACAGTTGTTAAGTGAATCTGGCTTCCCCATTGACTCTGCTTGTCGGAAGGGGATCACATGAGTCACCCTGGGACACTGTGACCGTCATAAATAGGAGTCTGTTGCCAAGCATCTGAAGTTTGATCGCATGGCTACGGGGATGCTGCAACGGTCGTAAGTGTGAAAAACTGGTCATAAGTCACTTTTTTCAGTTTTGTAACTTCGAATGGCCACTAAATGAACTGTTGTAAGTCGAGGACTACCTGTATGTTGACTTTAATTAAATCACAGACACACACACACATGCCCAGAAACCAGCATGACAGACATGGAGTTTGTCAGAGTATATTCATGAACTGGAATAGGGCATAGCAACAGGTCAGCCAATGAGGGCTGTTTGGTAACTGAAACATAGTATTTGTTGTATAGGGCATAAGAGACATTTTGGAGCCTGGGCATGGCTTAATTGTTCTGTATATAAGCTTGAGGGCACTAGCTTCTCCATTTTGCCTCCTCCATTTTGTGCTGTGTTTATCCCAGAGATGGGTTTCAGCAGGTTCTGACCAGTTCTGGAGAACGGGTAGCGGAAATTTTGAGTAGTTCGGAGAACCGTTAGTAAATATTCTAACTGGCCCCGCCCCCATCTATTCTCTGTCTCCCAAGTCCCAGCTGATCAGGAAGAAATGGGGATTTTGCAGTACCCTTCCCCTGGATTGGGGGCGGAATGGAGATTTTACAGTATCCTTCCCCTGCCACGCCTACCAAGCCACACCCACAGAACCGGTAGTAAAAAAATTTGAAATCTACCACTGGTTTGTACTTGCTATTTCTCTTCTCTACAACGTGAAGAAACCTACAATGGTATTGTATATAAAGACATTTTCTTATGTAGTTGAATCCTGCAGAATTATTTAATTGTGTCTGATTGCGTGTGCTGCAACAAACTCTGACAGAGTTGACGTCCACCACAACTCTTAAAGTCTGGAGACTCCTTGTGTAGTGTCATGTTGTATGATTCTGCCTTAAAGGATGGAATGAATTTTTTTTTTTAATGAATATATTTCAACACGAATCCCCTGGAATTTTTTATAGAACCACAAGGAATTTCTTGGGAATCCCCAGCAGATGACATCCCAGTTTCTGATTCTCCGGTGGAACTGGAACTGAGGAAAGACATTCAAGTAGAATTGCCAAAATTAACCATCGATGATTTTTACTTGCACAGAATACTGGGGAAAGGAAGTTTTGGCAAGGTAAGGTGATGGCGAGGAGAAAAAAAACCTTGATTTTTAAATTACGCAGCAGGAAGTGTGTAGTCATTTTCATAGTTCTGTCCTTTCCACTCCAAAATCCTCATTTCCTTCACTCTTGCTACTAGTATGAAGGGGTAGCTGCAGAGCTGCTAAGCCACCATTCCTCTGTTATATTGAAAAGACCCTCTGAAACAAGAGCCAGGAAGAAAGGCGAAGCCAAATTTCCTGCCAATGGGAAGCCAGCTCCCTCATAAGCTCAGAGTTGAGGTGAAGTATACAAAAAGTCCACTTTTGCCATGATTTCAAAGCATTCCTGGCCCAGAAATAATTTGACTCTGCTGCTAAATATAGATAGTCCTCGACTTACAAACACAATGGAGCCCAACATTTCTATTGAGAGAGTTATTAACTGAGTTTTGCCCCATTTTACGACTTTTCTGGCCACAGTTATTAAGTGAATCACTGCTGTTCGTAAGATAGTGTGATGGTTAAAAGTCTGAAGAGATTCTCAGTCATCATCCAGGTCATGGTTGTCCCAAAGGTGCTTTTTCAGGCGGCAACTGGACTTTCCTGTTTTTTCTTTGAAGATGTTTCGCTTCTCATCCAAGAAGCTTCTTCAGCTCTGACTGGATGGTGGGGAACGGAAGGATTGATGCTCCTTGCAGACAGCTGGTCATTTGCATCCTTTTATAGAGACATTGAGACCACTTGGAGGTTTATCTGTGTCCTCAGGGACACGACCATCATAGTGTGATGGTTGTTAAGCGAATCTGGCTTCCCCGTTGACTTTGCTTGACAGAAAGTCGCAAAAGGGGACACTGCAACCGTCATAAATATGAGTCTGTTGTCAGTTGCATCGTAATTTTAATCACGTGACCACGGGGGAACGCTGCAACGGTTACGTGAAAAATGTTCATAAGTCACTTTTTCCCAGTGCCGTTATAATTTCCAACGGTCACTAAAATGAATGGTTGTAAGTCGAGGACTACCTGTAGACCTAACCTGAGGGCCCGTTCAGATCCACAACGGATTGCAAACTGATATACAAAGCCCTGCGTGAATGATCTTCCTACGTTTGTGACTTTGCCCGTCTAAGCGGCTCCTTGGTGATTATCTTTTTTTCGCTCCAGGTTTTCCTTGTCGAACTCAAAACCACGAACCAGTTTTTCGCCATGAAAGCCCTGAAGAAGGAGGTGGTTCTGATGGACGACGACGTGGAATGCACCATGGTGGAGAAGCGTGTCCTCTCGCTGGCTTGGGAGCACCCATTTCTCACCCACGTCTTCTGTACTTTCCAAACTAAGGTTAAAAAGAGACATTAATCAATCAACCACTTTGTCCAAATCACGCAGTTACCACCACTAAAGCAGGGGTCACCAACCTTTCCGACCTCAGGGAGCACTAAATTCATAATTTTAAATCCTGTGGGCCGCTAATATGATCTGCCTAATGATCGGCTGGGTGGGCGTGGCTAGGTGGTCATGTGACTGGGTAGGTGTGGCCAACTCGATGTCACTCACATTCACACGTCTATTCGCCCCTCCCCTCTCAGCAACTCCTCGCCTCCCCGCCCGGGCTCCTTAGCGCCCCAACAGGAAGCAGTTGTTAGAGCTAAGCAGCCACCACGAGAAAGAGTTGACAAAACAGCTCAGTTCAAATTGGATCTGACCGAGAAGGAGGCTCAGTAGAAGCACCTCACTGAGGACTAGGAGCATAGGCTTTCCAAGCAGAGGGAAGACCTGCAGGGGTGCAAGGCCAGGTACTGGTGCCTGGAGGCTCAGCGGGCTGAGATTGTCAGCCAGTTCCAGGCCATGATGCAGTCCCACTGGAACAAGGCCCTCCGGCTCTTCGCCATCAGAGGCATGTTCTGTCCCCGTCTCACACACGCACCCCCACAGACAGTCAATAGTGAAATAAACCAGCCGACAAAGGTTTCTCTAAGAGCAGAATTGGCAGCAACCCAGTGGCTGGCTGCCAAGAGTCTTTTACTTACGAAGGGAGTGTTTTTCAAAGCCAACACACAAGAGATAAGAGAATATTCAAAAAGTCCAGCAATGCAGAGAGGTTTGTTCAATATCAGTTTTTGCTCGTCACAGCCACCACACCCCCTTTTATACCTTGTGTTGTGTGGCCAGTGACTCAGCTTAATCCCTGGCACGCCTCTTCCTCTGCTGTGCGCGCTTATCTCTGTGACGCTGTCGAGGGTCCAGCCAAGACTCATCATCATCATCATTACTGTCCACCTGCGGCTGCGTGGAAGTGCTTGGCCCCGGGCCTATCTCTTGGCCTTCGGAGGACACCGGAGGCATTGCCAGAGAGGAGGGTCCTGGAGAGGGAGGCCTTGCCAACTCCTCTCCTCCACTCTTGGAGTCCTCTCCTGCTGATAACACAGGCTCGGTGATCGGAGCCACAACAAGGCACTTCCCTCCAGCCTTTGCCCAAAACCCCACACCAGGAGGCCGAAGCAGACCCCAAGTTGGAATTTCTGCCCCCCTCCGACCCACACAAAAAGACCCCGAAGGGAGAGACTCTCTGCAGCAACACAAATGTTTATTGCACGTATCTGTCCCAGGGGCCGTAGTTTGAGGACCCCTGATTTCGTGGAATATAAAAAATGCAAATAATTTTTCTGCGGACCACCAAAATTTTCTCGCGGACCACCAGTGGTCCACAGACCACCAGTTGGTGACCACTGCACTAGAGGTTTTGCCCAAATACTAAAGGTCATTTTTTTGTCCCTTGCTAGGAGAACCTGTTCTTTGTAATGGAGTACCTCAACGGAGGAGACCTCATGTTCCATATTCAGAACTGCCACAAATTTGAAATGGAACGAGCAAGGTGAGGTGGGCCTGGCTTGACTTGATGGAACAGAAGCAATCAACCAGCATAAATTTATTTACACAATAAATTCTGAATAGACTGACAGCACACTAAGCTGTGTGCCTGTAACTATAACCTCCTGTTCTGACCTAGGCTTCCTGAGACAGTAAAAAGCACACAATTAGTCCCAAAAACCCTCTTTTTATTTCAACGGCTGTGAATTCTGTTCATTCCCAGCCCGTGATGAGTTACAAATAGTTTGTAAAGAGTCTGACAGGCGTCTGCCACAGTCCTTTGGGATAAGGCTGATAAGCACCCACCTTTATCTCCCTTGACACGCTGCCAAAGATCTAATTGCCAGTTAGCTTTGCGAGGTCCACATGGAGCACAGAGTCAAAACGGAGCTTCGGAATTTAAACCGACTAGAACGAACAAGGTTGCTTCCTGCAAAGGCTCACGTGCCTTTGCTCCTCCTTTATGTCTTATGGGAGGGCAATCATCTCCAAGCCTTACTCCTGAGTTGTCCCTTTTGTCTTAACTGTTCTTGCCTTCTGGCAGCTCTGCGCATGCGCGCACTGGGAACAGGCTCCCCCTGTTCCTCTGCCTCGCTGACGTCACACTCTGGAGGCTCAGGAATCAGCACATAACTCCCAGGTGGCCCTGTCCCTGTCTCTGCCTCTGACGCAGAGCCCTCGTCCGAGCCTTTCCCAGACTCCAGGACTGGCCCATGTTCCTCCTCAGCCTCCTCACCGTCCGACTCTGCTGCCAGCTCCGCAGGCTGCCGCTGGACCACAACATCTCCATCTTGACCTTTTGATGTACCTATTTCTATTCTGTGCTTTCATTATTCGATTGAGTAGACAAATAGAAACGACAACAAACCTTATTATGAATAATTATAATGAAATATCATTGTTTGTCTCACCTGAGCCAGCCAGAAAGATTCTTCTTTGGTTCTTGTTGTGATAAAAGGAATGTTTCCACGTTTTGTAGGTTCTATGCTGCTGAAATTATTTGTGGGCTGCAGTTCCTCCATTCCAAAGGCATCATATACAGGTAGGGATTATTATTATTTTCTTTAAATCCTGAAATTTTGCCAGTTCCAAATAAAAGATCAGCGTACAGAGAACTTTGAGGGTTCTGTGCCAGTTCTCCTCATTGTTGCCCAAATTTGGATCACGTGACCATGGAGGGGGGATGCTACAGCAGTCGTAAGTGTGAAAAACAGCCATAAGTCACTTTTTTCAGTGGACGTTGCAACTTTGGTCATTAAATGAATAGTTTTAAGTTAAGGGTTACCTGTATTCTGTATGTTCTCCGCCTTGAGTTACAGTGATACTTTGGTACTTAACTGCTTTGAAGTCATCAAATTTGGTACCCAATGAATTTTGATGCAAAAATTTTGTCCAGGTACTCATTGTTTGATTCGTACTCAACGCACAAGCTACATGTCAGGGTTCCGTTGGATGCCCTAATTAAATCATGAGCCTCGAGCCAAGCTTCAAAAGAAATCCAGTTATTTATTAGGAGCTTCACGTCAGCACATTCCAAGTGAAGCCAACTCTGGCCCCGAGTAACTTACGACCCAGGCATGACCCTGGTTCCCCCCTCCACCCATGATGTGTCATCAGTCACCTTCACCAAAGAAGCAATTTCTCAGGTTGTAGAGATTACTCCCCTCCAGCTACTGTGGGTAACCCTTGGAGACAGCCTTGGGAAAGATATGTCTGGAATGTGCTTTTGTTTTTTGGCTGCCGTGCTGCTTCACCGTTTCCCATCCCCCTTGCCTATGGCAACTCGAGAGCAGGCCAGGGATGCTTTGTGAGTTGACATTACAACTTGTTGGTGTTGGCTGCCTTGTGACTCACTACATTATTCCTTATGGGAATAATTTGTTTGGTATACATCGTTTTTGATGCCTCCTGGAAGCATTAACAATGAGTACCGAGATATCGCTCTATTTGCAAAAAAACAAATAAAGGTAGGATATAAATTAAATAAATAAAGGAGCAGGGAATGGCAGCCACAATGGATTGGGGGGTTGGAGAAGACTAAAAAAGGGACTTTTGAAGGAACAGAGCTAACCTTTCATCCTCTTTCAGAGACCTCAAGCTGGATAATGTTCTCCTTGACAAAGAAGGCCACATCAAGATTGCTGACTTTGGCATGTGCAAAGAGAACATGTTAGGCAACGCTAAAACGAGCACCTTCTGTGGGACGCCGGATTATATTGCCCCTGAGGTAGGTGGGCGTGGACCTTTGTTTCTCCAAAATAAAAGAACATACAGTATAAAGAATGGTTGCTGGAATTGGGCACGTCTAGTCTAGTGAACAGAAGGACCAGCGGTGACATCAGTGGTGGGATCCTGCCGGTTCGGTGATCGCATGCGCAGTTTTAACAAAACTAACCTTCCACGTTACTTCTGGGGAGTAGCATAGCTGAGGCGCGGCAATCCATTCTGCCGCGCGAATCAGCTGAGAGGGTAAAGGTAAGTAAAGAGCAGAGGTGGGCGGGTACACCCACCTGATCGTCGGAGCTACCGGTTCACCTGAACCAGTCCGAACCGGCTGAATCCCACTCCCGGGTGACATGATAGCAGAGTTCCAGTATTTGAGGGGCTGCCACAAAGAAGAGGGAGCCAAGCTATTCTCCAAAGCACCAGAAGGCAGGACAAGAATCAATGGATGGAGACTAATCAAGGAGAGAAGCAACCTAGAACTAAGGAGAAATTTCCTACACAGTTAGAATCGGTGGAACCACTTGCCTCCAGAAGTTATAAATGCTCCAACATTGGAGGTTTTTAAGAGGAGATTGGACAACAATTTGTGTAGAATGGAATAGGGCCAGTGGTAAAATGTAAAATTTGTTACTACCGGTTCTGTGGGTGTGGCTTGGGGAGGGGTAAGATGACTGAGTGGGCGTGCCCAACTTTTTTTTTTTTTTAACTTTTAAAACCATTTTTTCTACAACCTCTTCGGCTGAGCCACTGAGCCACCTAACCAGGCTCACTTAACAACGATGGCAAGAAAGGTCATGAAAGGGGACAAAATTCACTTAGTAACTGTTTTGCTTAGCCGCAGCAATATGAAGCCCAGTTGTGGCCGTATGTCGAGGACTACCATCCTTCTTTAAGCTTCCTTTTGTTTGTTTTTCAACTCTCCCTTCTCCTTCCCATTGGCAGATTCTTCTTGGGCAGAAATACAACATGGCGGTTGATTGGTGGTCCTTCGGGGTCCTTCTGTACGAGATGCTGATTGGCCAGTCCCCCTTCCATGGCCAGGATGAAGAACAGCTCTTCCAGTCCATCCGCATGGACAGCCCATTCTACCCCCGCTGGCTTGACAAGATTGCAAGGGACCTCTTAGTAAAGGTGAGGTTGGGAGATTCCATTATACCAGAACGGGGGTGTTTCCAATTTGAATATCCCATCCATCCAGTTTTGGTTGCCATGATGTAAAGAAAATGTGGAGACTCTAGAAAGAGTGCAGAGAAGAGCAACAAAAGTGATTACAGGACTGGAGGCTAAAACATATGAAGAACGGTTGCAGGAACTTGTTGTGGCTCCGTTACCTGAGCCTGTGTCATCGGCAGGAGAGGACTCCGAGAGTGAAGGAGAGGAGTTGGCAAGGCCTCCCTCTCCAGGACCCTCCTCTCTGGCAATGCCTTCGGTGTCCACCGAAGGGCAAGAGATAGGGCCGGGGCCAAGCATGTCCACACAGCCACAGGTGGACAGTGATGAAAGTAATGAGTCTTGGCTGGATCCACGCCAGCGTCGCAGAGATAAGCGCGTGCAACAGAAGAAAAGGCGTGCCCGAGATTAGTCTGAGTCACTGGACCACACCCCACAGGGTATAAAAGGGAGCGTGGTGGCCAGTCAAACCTTGTGACGAACAAAGCTGAAAGCTTCCACGCCATTCTGCATTGCCGGACTTTTGCTATAGACTTTGCTGGATTATCTCTGGACTTGATTGACTCTGTAATTATTGAGCTGTTTCTTTTGATGTACCAGAAGCGGGGAGAAGTTATCTCTCCTCTTCCTAAGTAATAAACTCTTGGCAGGCAGCCACTAGGTTGTTGCCAAGTTCCGTTATCATAAGGAAAAGGATTTTGCCGGCTGGTTTAGTCTTTAACTCTTGGACGTCTGTTGGTGTGTGTGCGTGTGGGACGGGGACAGAACAGAACTGGGTATGTCCAGTTTAATGAAAAGAAGGACTAGGGGAGACATGACAGCAGAGTTTCAAATTTTGAGGGACTGCCACAAAGAAGAGGGAGTCAAGCTATTCTCCAGATACAGATTAACAGAATTGGAAGGGACCTTGTAGGCTGTGATGGGTTGCTCCTGGTTCGCACCGGTTCGCAAGAACCGGTAGTAAAAATTTGTAGTAGTTCGGAGAACCGGTAATAACATTGGCTGGCCACGCCCCTGAACTGGTCCCCGGCCCGGTTGCTGCTCGCTTACCCTGCCCACCTCATCAGACTTAACAAATGTCTCGCTTCAGAATAGAAATTTTGGGCTCAATTGTAGTCGTAAATCATAAGTCGAGAACTACCTGTACTTCCAGTTTTCAGGAAAACAGTGCCCTGTTTTAACAACTGTGGGTGTCAGCGTTCAACGCTGGCATAGAGAGAGCAGAGGAGAGCGAAAGATAAACTCTGAAACTTTTGCCTGCTAAATCCCTTTGAAGCCCGGTTGTCGTGGAAATGAGGGGAGGGGGCACATTCCTGGGAAATGACGAGGAAAAGAAGTCTGAAGAATGACTTGGAAGACAGCCAATGAGAAGCAGAGATTTGGGGATCGGAAAGGGAGGGATTGGGAGGCAAAAGGTCAGTCTTGTCTGCGCGGAGTCATGATCCGGTGGCTGAGCTCAATTAAAGAAAGATTTCCTTAAAGATTGGCAGTTTGGAAATTCATTTAATTTTGAGATAGCACCGCAGTCTGACAGTGGGATTGGCTTAACAACCACCATTTTTTTAAAAAGGTTTTAATATGAGATTGATCATGTGAATGGCCCATTTTTATCTATTTTTTTATAACTATCACCCCTTACGACCATGGTAGAAGGTTCCATTACGGTCATAAGTCGAGGACTACCTAAATTCTTTACCTTAAGTTCTAAAGAGAAGGTTTTCTCGTTCTTTAAAGCCATTTGCTAGTGAGGGAGCAAATGTTTCACGTACCCTTTATCCATTTTCTGAACGCTTCGATCTTTTGATTTGTAGCTTTTCGTTAGAGAACCGGAGAGGCGGTTGGGAACCCAAGGGAATATTCGACAGCATGCCTTCTTTCAAGATATCACTTGGGAAGCTTTGGAAAGAAAAGAGATTGACCCGCCTTTCAAGCCTATCGTGGTGAGAATCGTTCCTTTGACTCTCTTAATTTCTCTGAATAACTTCCTGAAGCCACAGTTAATTTAATTTTAATTTTTTTTGTGCGTTTATTCCAGGGGTGAAATGTAAAATTTGTTACTACCGGTTTTGTGGGCGTGGCTTGGTGGGGTGGGGTTAATGTGACTGGGTGGGCGTGGCCAACTTTTTTTAAAAAAAAAACTTTTCAAAGCATTTTTTCTAATGCTTTGAAAAGCCTCTGCCAATCAGGCAACTCAGCTGGGATCGTCAGAGACTTTTCAAAGCAATTTTTTTACCACCTCTTCGGCCAAGAGGTTGTAGAAAAAAAATGCTTTGAAAAGCCTCTGACGATCCCAGCTGAGCCGCGGGATCATCAGAGGCTTTTTTTTTAACTTTTAAAAGCATTTTTTCATCAGAAGAGGTTGTAGAAAAAATGCTTTTAAAAGTAAAAAAAAAAGCCTCTGATGATTGTGCGGCTCAGCTGGGCATGTGGGGGGGGGCAGGGATTTTTGCTACCGGTTCTCCGAACCACCCGCCACCATCGCTACTGGATCGGCCGATCCGGTCCGAACCGGGAGCATTTCACCCCTGCTTTATTCCATTCAGATAGCATTCCCCCCATTTACACGTAGTCCTCGACTTACGTCCGTGCATTTAATTACAACAGCACTGAAAAAAAATACAGGCAGTTCTCGACGTACGACCACATTGGAGCCCAACGTTTCTGTAGTTAAGCGAGACATTTGTTCAGCGAGTATCGCTTTGCTTTCCGAACTTTCTTGCCACAGTCGTTAAGGATAAAGATAAGGATAATTTTATTTCTATACCGCCCCTCTCCCGAAGGGGCGGTGTACAGCCAGGTAAAAACACAATACAAATATCACAATTTAAATTTAAAAAATTCTTAAAAGTATTACATTTAAGGCCAATTAACTAAAAAACCCAACAATTTAAGAATTCCAAATTTAAAACTCAATTATGAAGCTAGCCCTGCCTGTCGGAAGAGCAGGGTCCTAAGAGCACAGCGGAAAACTCGGAGGTCAGAGATCTTGCGTTAAGTGAATCACCACAGGTTGTTAAGTGAATTCGGCATTCCCCTGTTGATTTTGTTGGTCAGAAGGTTGCAAAAAGCGAAACTACACATTGGGACACTGCGACCGTCATAAATATGAAGCGGTTGTCAAGCATCCGAATTCTGATCACATGACCACGGGGCTTCTGCAATGGTCGTAAGTGTGAAAAATGGTCACAAGTCACTTTTTTCAGTGCCGTTGTAACTTTGAACCGTCACTAAATGAACTGTTGTAAGTCGAGGACTACCTGTAACTTATGTGCATTTTTCACACTTACGGCCGTTGCAGCATCCCCGTGGTCACATGATCAACATTCAGATGCTTGGCAACTGGCATGTACTTATGCCTGTTGCATTGTCCCAAGGTCATATGATCCGCTTTTGACAAGCAAAGTCCATGGAGACGCCCGATTCACTCAACAACCGTGTTATTAACTTAACCACTGCAGTGATTCACTTAAGAACGGTGGCATAAAAGAACATAAAACGGGGCAAAACTCACTGAACAATTCTCTCGCTTAGCAACAGAAAATGTGGGCTCAATTGTCATAAGTCGAGAACTACCTGTAGTTCAGTTTTGCTATGGGGAAACCAAGTTATTGGGTTATCATAATTGGGTAAATCAGGCCATCACATTTCAACTGTAACTCAGTTTATCTGTGGTCTCGGCAAATTACATAGCCTAATTTTTTGTGCAACAGACAAAATGAAGAGTTTTTAAATTATGTATTTATATTGATACGGCATCCATCTCATCAATGCAACTCTGCACAGCTAAGAAAAATTAAAATACAATATAAATACATCCAATGCTTTAAAAAGTACTATTCGCACTCAGATGTCTATGGAGAGTCTCAATCATCCAGTCATGATTGTCCCTAAGGTGCTTTTTCAAAAGGCAACTGGACTTTCTTTGTTTTTACTTGAAGACATTTCACTTCTCCTCCAAGAAGCTTCTCCAGTTCTGAACCGAACTGAAGAAGCTTCTTGGACGAGGAGTGCAACATTTTCAAGCAAAAACAAAGTCCAGTTGCCTTTAGAAATAGCACTTTTGGGACATTCCTAGCCAGGTGTTTACTACCCAGGGGGAAAAAAAAAGTTACGTTCTGGGTGCGAATTCATACAATTGGCTTAACCACATCAAATCAGGTCCTAGCAGATGCCTTCACACAATACGCTAAGTTTAGTTAACCTTAACCTTGGTAAATTTTCCTCTAACTGCAAATCCAACTCACCTATGGTTTTTTTTTAATGCAAACCCACAACACGAGAATTTAATAACCAGGGTAAGTATCTGCAAAGATCAGGCAGTGTGTGAGAGTGGCTTATATGTGCATGCCACTTGATCGTGCAAATGCTACTCTACTCTACTCTACTCTACTCTACTCTACTCTACTCTACTCTACTCTACTCTACTCTACTCTACTCTACTCTACTCTACTCTACTCTACTCTACTCTACTCTATTCTTTGCATTCCTAGAGTGGCTGCATCTTCTTTCTAAAGATTGTGGAAGACTTTCTACATTTCTCCTCAGAAATTATCTGACAAGGGCACAGCTTACTGCTATTTTTCCAATCCTGTCTTTTTTTTTTTTATAAAGCTCAGAGGCTTCATCTTCAAATAAATCTCCCTCTTTATTGGCTGCTCGGAGGAGTTTTCTCCTTTGTCTGGGCCTAACTCCACTTTCTCTCTCTTTCTCCTTGAAAGAAATCGCCAGGAGACTGCAGCAACTTCGACAAGGAATTTCTCAACGAAAATCCCCGCCTCTCCGTCGGAGACCGGACCCTCATCAACAGTATGGACCAAAACATGTTTAGGACTTTTTCGTTTACCAACCCCATCATGGAGAAATTGCTATCCTGAGGAACGACCTACAATAGAGGCATCCTTTAAGCCAACCCAGAGACAGTGGGACGTGACTGCCAGGGCTGGTTTGCACCTCTGTCTACATCTTCCCTACTCTGAACTTGCAACTTCTGAGAGTGCAAAAATTGGTGGGATCCTTGCACTCTGTGTATTCTCGTTCACCGGGCAACCAGGAGGATAGGAGGACCTGCTTTGAGAAGAAGACTTGAAGTGTTTCTGACCCAGCTCCCCAAACACGACAAACCCTCTGCAGTGAACTTAAAAGATTCCTTTCTTGGGAAAATGCCGGCAGCCCCGGTAAAAAGTTTCTCTCTCAGGCTAACAAGTCTGTCCATCCGGAAGATGAATAGTTATTATTATTATTATTTATGGAATTTGTATACTGCCCTACTCCCGAAGGACTCAGGGCGGTGAACAGCCAGGTAAAATACATATAATACAAATGTTAAAAAACCATTAAAATACAATTAAATAATTGGCCCGGAAAACAAAATTTAAAACACCCCAAATTCATAAAACAAATTTAAAATTGAAGAATTTTAAAAGTTTAAAAAGTTTAAAAGAGAGGTTAGGCCAGGCCGGCCTGCTGGAAAAGAAATGTTTTGATGGCACGGTGAAAAGCGCGCAGGTCCGGGATCCTCCGTATCTCCGGAGGGAGCTCGTTCCAGATGGCGGGTGCCCCCACAGAGAAGGCTCTCCCCCTGGGGGCCGCCAGTCGACATTGTTTGGCCGACAGCACCTTGAGGAGCTCCTCTCTATGGGAGTGTACTGGTCGGTGAGAGGCTACTGGTGGCAGAAGGCGGTCTCGTAAATACCCCGGTCCTAAGCCATGGAGCGCTCTAAAGGTGGTAACCAAAACCTTGAAGCGCACCCGGAAGACCACCGGGAGCCAGTGCAGCTCGCGTAGGAGGGGGGTCACATGGGAGCGCCCCGTCGCTCCCATAACCACCGCGCGCGGCCGCATTCTGGACCAGCTGGAGCCTCCAGGTGCTCCTCAAGGGGAGCCCCATGTAGAGAGCATTGCAGTAGTCCAGGCGGGAAGTGACGAGGGCATGAGTGACTGTATTTAACGAGTCCCGATCCAGAAAGGGAAGCAACTGGCGAATCAGGCGAACCTGATAAAACAGTTGTCTGCCACATCTATCCATCTCCACCCCCTGCCTGTTATCCCCAGAGCTAGGGTGGGGCTTCGCTAGCAGCGGTGGCTCTTCCTTCCCCAGGACCGGCCCATAGATTTCCACTGCTCTCCTCTCCTCTCCTCTCCTCTCCTCTCCTCTGCCTTCTGTGCATCAGGCACTGGACCCAGCTGTTCCTCCTCTTCCTCATCAGCCACCTCCAGACCTGGAGGCTGTGACTCTCCATCTGAGGGCTGACAGACGGCCCAGGCTCTGCCTCTCTCTCTCTCTCTCTGACAGATCCATTCCCTCTTCCCCCCTCAGAGCTCTCAGGTTGCCTGGATGCTGACCCTGACTCCCACGGCTCCTTCTCCTCATCCGATTCGGCTGTTGGAGGGGCCGCCGGCCAACAGGCCACAACACTCCCAAGACTGGAATTACAACTGCACAGATTTTGCAAATTTGCAGACCTGTTCTCTGTTTTCCCCACTGGGGAAAAAAAACAAAAACAGGTCGTCTTTGAATCTGTATGTGGGATTCCTTTGAACGACTGTAATTTCACATTATATGAGCCGAGGTGGCGCAGTGGTCAGAGTGCAGTACTGCAGGCGACTTCTGCTGACTGCCGGCTGCCTGTAATTTGGCAGTTCAAATCTCACCAGCTCAAGGTTGACTCAGCCTTCCATCCTTCTGAGGTGGGTAAAATGAGGACCCAGATTGTTGGGGGCGAGAGGCTGACTCTGTAAACCGCTTAGAGAGGGCTGTAAAAGCACTGCAAAGCGGTATATAAGTCTAAGGGCTATTGCTATCTCCTGTATCCGCTGTTTTTCCTTCAGTGGCTAGAAAAACTGGATTGCGGTGTTTTTGAGTTGTGAATATAGGATTGGGGCTACTCTACTCTACTCTACTCTACTCTACTCTACTCTACTCTACTCTACTCTACTCTACTCTACTCTACTCTACTCTATTCTTTGCATTCCTAGAGTGGCTGCATCTTCTTTCTAAAGATTGTGGAAGACTTTCTACATTTCTCCTCAGAAATTATCTGACAAGGGCACAGCTTACTGCTATTTTTCCAATCCTGTCTTTTTTTTTTTTATAAAGCTCAGAGGCTTCATCTTCAAATAAATCTCCCTCTTTATTGGCTGCTCGGGAGGAGTTTTCTCCTTTGTCTGGGCCTAACTCCACTTTCTCTCTCTTTCTCCTTGAAAGAAATCGCCAGGAGACTGCAGCAACTTCGACAAGGAATTTCTCAACGAAAATCCCCGCCTCTCCGTCGGAGACCGGACCCTCATCAACAGTATGGACCAAAACATGTTTAGGACTTTTTCGTTTACCAACCCCATCATGGAGAAATTGCTATCCTGAGGAACGACCTACAATAGAGGCATCCTTTAAGCCAACCCAGAGACAGTGGGACGTGACTGCCAGGGCTGGTTTGCACCTCTGTCTACATCTTCCCTACTCTGAACTTGCAACTTCTGAGAGTGCAAAAATTGGTGGGATCCTTGCACTCTGTGTATTCTCGTTCACCGGGCAACCAGGAGGATAGGAGGACCTGCTTTGAGAAGAAGACTTGAAGTGTTTCTGACCCAGCTCCCCAAACACGACAAACCCTCTGCAGTGAACTTAAAAGATTCCTTTCTTGGGAAAATGCCGGCAGCCCCGGTAAAAAGTTTCTCTCTCAGGCTAACAAGTCTGTCCATCCGGAAGATGAATAGTTATTATTATTATTATTTATGGAATTTGTATACTGCCCTACTCCCGAAGGACTCAGGGCGGTGAACAGCCAGGTAAAATACATATAATACAAATGT
The DNA here is from genome assembly GCF_029531705.1 of Pantherophis guttatus. Next base: position 1,572,846 of record NW_026843744.1, on the reverse strand, counting down.
TAAAAAACCATTAAAATACAATTAAATAATTGGCCCGGAAAACAAAATTTAAAACACCCCAAATTCATAAAACAAATTTAAAATTGAAGAATTTTAAAAGTTTAAAAAGTTTAAAAGAGAGGTTAGGCCAGGCCGGCCTGCTGGAAAAGAAATGTTTTGATGGCACGGTGAAAAGCGCGCAGGTCCGGGATCCTCCGTATCTCCGGAGGGAGCTCGTTCCAGATGGCGGGTGCCCCCACAGAGAAGGCTCTCCCCCTGGGGGCCGCCAGTCGACATTGTTTGGCCGACAGCACCTTGAGGAGCTCCTCTCTATGGGAGTGTACTGGTCGGTGAGAGGCTACTGGTGGCAGAAGGCGGTCTCGTAAATACCCCGGTCCTAAGCCATGGAGCGCTCTAAAGGTGGTAACCAAAACCTTGAAGCGCACCCGGAAGACCACCGGGAGCCAGTGCAGCTCGCGTAGGAGGGGGGTCACATGGGAGCGCCCCGTCGCTCCCATAACCACCCGCGCGGCCGCATTCTGGACCAGCTGGAGCCTCCAGGTGCTCCTCAAGGGGAGCCCCATGTAGAGAGCATTGCAGTAGTCCAGGCGGGAAGTGACGAGGGCATGAGTGACTGTATTTAACGAGTCCCGATCCAGAAAGGGAAGCAACTGGCGAATCAGGCGAACCTGATAAAACAGTTGTCTGCCACATCTATCCATCTCCACCCCCTGCCTGTTATCCCCAGAGCTAGGGTGGGGCTTCGCTAGCAGCGGTGGCTCTTCCTTCCCCAGGACCGGCCCATAGATTTCCACTGCTCTCCTCTCCTCTCCTCTCCTCTCCTCTCCTCTGCCTTCTGTGCATCAGGCACTGGACCCAGCTGTTCCTCCTCTTCCTCATCAGCCACCTCCAGACCTGGAGGCTGTGACTCTCCATCTGAGGGCTGACAGACGGCCCAGGCTCCGCCTCTCTTTCTCTCTCTGACAGATCCATTCCCTCTTCCCCCCTCGGAGCTCTCAGCCTTGGATGCTGACCCTGACTCCCACGGCTCCTTCTCCTCATCCGATTCGGCTGTTGGAGGGGCCGCCGGCCAACAGGCCACAACACTCCCAAGACTGGAATTACAACTGCACAGATTTTGCAAATTTGCAGACCTGTTCTCTGTTTTCCCCACTGGGGAAAAAAAACAACAACAGGTCGTCTTTGAATCTGTATGTGGGATTCCTTTGAACGACTGTAATTTCACATTATATGAGCCGAGGTGGCGCAGTGGTTAGAATGCAGTACTGCAGGCGACTTCTGCTGACTGCCGGCTGCCTGTAATTTGGCAGTTCAAATCTCACCGGCTCAAGGTTGACTCAGCCTTCCATCCTTCCGAGGTGGGTAAAATGAGGACCCAGATTGTTGGGGGCAAGAGGCTGACTCTGTAAACCGCTTAGAGAGGGCTGTAAAAGCACTGCAAAGTGGTATATAAGTCTAAGTGCTATTGCTATTGCTATCTCCTGTATCCACTGTTTTTCCTTCAGTGGCTAGAAAAACTGGATTGCGGTGTTTTTGAGTTGTGAATATGGATTGGGGTTTTTTTTCCCACATTAAAAATGTTTATTTGTGATGTTTGTACAGTGTAATAAAGAACAGTCATCCATTAAAAAGCATCTGTCAAGTCTTTGATCATTCATAACCACTATGGAGAATTATTTTATGTACAATTTTGACACCTATTCCTTTCAGCTCTCCTGACCCAGAGTTTGCCTTCCAGTTCATTCTATTTGTTATGCTTCCGTTCTCCAATGGAAGATTTTGGGATCGTTGTAAATCAGCTTGATTAAACACGAGCATCATATCCAGTGATGGGATTCAACTTCTTTAACAACCGGTTTTCTGTCCTAATGATTTCTTCCAACAACCAGTTTGCCAAACTGCTCAGAAAGTTAACAACCGGTTCTCTCGAAGTGGTGCGAACCAGCTGAATCCCACAACTGATCCATATCCAGTGGTGGGTTTCAAATTTTTTTTACTACCGGTTCTGTGGGTGTGGCTTGGTGGGCGTGGCAGGGGAAGGATACTGTAAAATCTCCATTCCCTCCCCAATCCAGAGGAAGGTTACTGTAAAATCTCCATTCCCTCCCCAATCTAGAGGAAGGTTACTGCAAAATCCCCATTTCCTCCCGATCAGCTGGGACTTGGGAGGCAGAGAATAGATGGGGGCGAGGCCAGTCAGAATTTTTACTACCAGTTCTCCAAACTACTGCTCTATATTATCAACTACTCGGCTACTTCTGATAAGGTGGCTGTTGAGTAGCAGACATGAGGCAGCATCCATCCTGTGGTTTCCTGCTGACTCGCTGCATAGCAAAAACCACAAATGCCGTTGCAACGCACCGTACTTCTGTTCAATGCAGCGGCTTGACCTACATTTAGCATCGGTGGTTGCAGAGGTGTGATTGAAATGAATCTCACTTCGCTTTCCTTTAACTCTGCTGCCACGGATATGGTCAGGTCTGCAAAGCAACAGGTGCTTTGTTACCTCCATAAATGGCTTTATTGTGCAAGGGGGAGAATAGAGAGCCAGGTTGGTCTAGTAGTGGTTAAGGCACCAAGCTAGAAAGAGGGAAACTCTTGAGTTTATTTATTTATTTATTTATTTATTTATTTATTTATTTATTTAATGGGACTTGTATGCCGCCCTATCTCCACAGGACTCAGGGCGGCTGTTCTGTCCCCGTACCTCACACGCACCCCCACAGATGGCCCGAAGTTAATAAGCCACACGATAAAACTCTTTGATGATAAAGCTGGCAGCAACCCAGTGGCTAGCTGCCAATTCAGACTTTACTCACACAAAACAAAGATTAGACTGCCAGCATTCCGATAAAACAGGCAGAGTGTCAACAATACAAGGATTAATCCAAATGCAGTCCGATAAAGCAGGCAGTAACACAGAGATCATGGAGTATTTCCAGTTTTTGCTCGTCACAAACTGAACCGGCCATCACACCCACATTTATACCCTGTGGGGTGTGGTCCAGTGACTCAGCTAATCTCTGGCATGCCTTCCCTTCTGCTGTGCACGCTTCTCCCTGCACCTCTGTCATGGGTCCAGCCAACACTTATCTTCTTCATCGCTGTCCACCTGTGGCTGCGGGGATGTGCTTAGCTCTGAGCCTATCGTTTGGCCTTCGGTGTCCTCTGGAGGCATTGCCAGAGAGGAGGGTCCTGGAGAGGGAGGCCTTGCCAACTCCTCCCCCTCACTCTCAGAGTCTGCATCTGTCGATAGCCCAGGCTCAGGCAACAGAGCCACAACAGCGGCTCACAACAATTAAAACAGAACAAACAAACCATTAAAACAGAAGTCCAAGTTAACATTAAAAAAATTCAATAAAACCCAGATTAAAACCCCCATCAGTCCAAGGCGGCCAGGTGAAATAGCCAAGTTTTCAGCCCACGGCGGAAAGAGCGAAGGTCGGGGGCCACCCGGAGCTCCAGAGGGAGTTGATTCCAAAGGGTAGGTGCGCCCACAGAGAAAGCTCTCTCCCTGGGGGTCGCCAGCCGACACTGCCTGGCCGACGGCACCCTGAGGAGGCCCTCTCTGTGGGAACGCACTGGGCGATGGGAAGCTGTTGCTGGCTGCAGATGGTCCGCCAAATATCCCGGGCCTAAGCCATGTAGGGCTTTATAGGTCATCACCAGCACCTTGAATCTCACCCGGAGGGCAACTGGCAGCCAATGCAAGTCGCGCAGGAGAGGTGTAACATGGGAGTGTCGGGACACTCCCATCACTACCCGCACAACCGCATTCTGCACCAGCTGAAGCCTCCGAGTGGTCTTCAGGGGCAGCCCCATGTAGAGAGCATTGCAGTAGTCAATACGAGAGCTGACGAGTGCATGAGTGACCGTGCGTAGGGCATCTCGGTCCAAGTAGGGGCACAACTGGCGCACCAGGCGAACCTGGGCAAATGCCACCCCCCCGGTCACAGCCGTTACATGATCTTCCAAATTTAACCGTGAATCCAGGAGGACACCCAGGTTGCGCGCCCTATCTACAGAGGAGTTAAGAGTCCTACCTTAAGCATGAAAGGCAGCTGGGTGACTTTGGAGTTTGGACCAATCAGGAAGGGGAGGAGGGGGAGGAGGAGGAGGAGGAGGACTGTGGGGTCCTTAGTGCTCTCCGAGCATGGTTGTTTTCTTGCAGATGTTTTATGACCCAACTAGGTAACATCATCAGTGCTTGAAGAGAGTGGGGTATTCAGGGAGGAGGAGGAGGAGGACGAGGACGAGGACGAGGACGAGGACGACGACTGTGGGGTCCTTAGTGGTCTCTGAGTGTGGTTGTTTTCTTACACACATTTCATGACCCAACTAGGTGCCATCATCAGTGCATATATAGGGTGTGAGGTTTGTTTATATACAAGTAGTTTGACCTTGTCAGTGTTTTTTTTTAAAGTAGTTTTTATTGAATATAAATATTAAAAAAGACATACGTAACATATACACAACAAACATTTATACAACATACACACAAAAAGAGTATAATTTCTTCTTAAGCATTTTTTCAGAGTGACATTCTACAATTCTACTTATGATATATTCCTTCACCTCTCCTTAATCTAATAACATTTTTTATTATATATATATATATATATAATAATATTTCCCCCTATATTTTTTGTATATAACTCTCTGACAGGTCCAACAGAGAGAAAAACAGTCTGCTAGTGCCTCCTAGTGGACAACAAGTGAATAAAAAACATAGTAGTACAAAGTTATAACTACCACCCCCACCAGAGGTGGTATTCAGCCGGTTCGTACCGGTAGCGGAGATTGTGGGTAGGCTCGACCACCCGCCGTGGCTCTATGCCGTCCCATTTAGGGACATTTTCGACATGACGGGCGCATGTATTATTCATAGTTTCTACACATCTAACTGTTCTAGTATACTATGTTACGCTCAGGGGTGGTATTATTTTCCCGACCAGTTCGCAAATGTGAGCATGTGTGCCGTCCATGCATGTGCCTGGCCTTCCACACATGCCCTTTGCTGGCACGCGCACCTTTTGTGCATGCGCCTGGCCTCAGAAATGTGCCTAAATAGGATGGCATAGAGCCATGGCAGATAGGCAGATCCACCAGCAATTTCCGCTACTGATTTGAGCAAACCGATCCGAACCGGCTGAATACCACCTCTGTTTACACTAACTATGTTACCTGTTCAACTTATTATACAGATAGTCCTTGACTTATAACCATTTGTTTAGTGACCATTCTAAATTACAATGGCACCGAAAAGAGTGACCTATGACCGTTTTTCACACTTACGACCGCCGCAGCATCCCCGTAATCACATGATCAAAATTTAGACGCCTGGCAACTGACTCATATTTATGAAGGTTGCAGGAACCCGGAGTCACACAATCCCCTTTTGCGACCAGCAAAGTCAAGGGAGAAGCCGGATTCGCTTAACAACTGGGTTGCTAATTTAGCGACTGCAGTGGTTCACTTAACAACGGTGGCAAGAAAGGTCGTAAAATGGAGCAAAGCTCACTTCACCACTGTCTCACTTGGCAATGGAAATTTTGGTCTCAGTTGCGGTCATAATCGAGGAGCAGCTGTAGGGATAGTCCTCTACTTATGACCTGTCACTCAGCGATCATCCAAAGTTACAACAGACCACTCAAAAGATACTTATGATCCAGTTCCAAAATTTAATGGCTGCCTCCTCTCCCCTCCACACACCATCAAGTGATAGTAATTTAGGTGTTAAGCAATTGGCCCACATTTATATTTATATAACCAGCAATTTCAATGCTTTTGCTTTCAACAGTCATTGACTTCCACCTTTCAGCAAAAAAAAATGGGTTTGTTTAATGACCGTGGCAGTTTAATGATTCGCTTAACAACCATGGTGATTTGCTTAATGACCACCACAAAAAAAGTGTCATAAAATCGGCTTGGTCATGTTGGGTGATTCACTTTATGACGGTCGTGACTTACGACCGGCATTTTTTGCATAAGGAAGGGAAGCGCCGTTCCAAATTAATGTGCGTTAAGAGGCACAGACGTCCTTTGCTCATCGTTTTTCCAAACCCCACTTTGAACTCCATTCAAGATAAGCGGCTTAGGTAAAGAGTAAAGGTAAAGGTTCCCCTCGCGCACATGTGCTAGTCCTTCCTGACTCTAAGGGACGGTGCTCATCTCTGTTTCAAAGCCGAAGAGCCAGCGCTGTCCAAAGACATCTTCGTGGTCATGTGGCCAGCATGACTCAACGCCAAAGGCACACGGAGTCCTGTTACCTTCCCACCAAAGGTGGTCCCTATTTTTCTACTTGCATTTTTTACCTGCTTTCGAACTGCTAGGTTGGCAGAAGCTGGGACAAGTCACGGGAGCTCACCCTGTTACGCGGCACTAGGGATTCGAACTGCTGAACTGCTGACCTTTCGATCGACAATCTCAGCGCCTTAGCCACTGAGCCACCACATCCCTCAAGTGGCTTATAAACAGTTTATCAATTCAAAATAAATCAAAGAAACAAGACTGCCCCAAATTTCCCGGGAAAAAAAACACACCATACTAAAAAAAGTGCTGTGGAAGGAGCGGTGGGGGAAATGGAGATTTTCCTTTGACAAAGAGGCTTCTTCTCGTCATCTGAGACTCACACTCACAAAAATCACTGTTGCACCCACACTGCTCTTGCTGTAATCTCCCGATTCCCAAACTGTAGTTCTATGATCAAACCACTAGGTGGCAGACTTGTCTATTGGACGTAGAATAACTTTGTCACTTTAAGATGTACTCTAATCCACATATACAGTCGTGGCCAAAATTGTGGAAACCTTTTGGGGAAAGTGTATTTTTGAGGTTTGATGGCTAATAACACCACTTTTTTTTCTGGAGTTTCAAGATCATCCTATTCCACTGCTGGAATGGCCTGGGAATAGCCCAGACCATAATCCAATGGAAAATCTATGGAGCCGATTAAAGAAACTTGTTACCATATTTCCCCGAAAATAAGACCCTGTCTTATACTTTTTTGAACCCTGAAAAAAGCGCTTGGCCTTATTGCCATGCGCTCAAAAGCCCGATTGGGCTTATTATTAGGGGATATCTTATTTTGGGGGAAACAGAGTAATCAGAAGCGACCCAGCAATAAAACCCAGTTAATAGAAGCCATCATTCATTCTTGGTTTCACATTATAACAGCTGCAGAACTAAAAGACTTGGTTCACTCCATGGGAAGACGTTGTAAGGCTGTCATTGGCTAAAGCTTACACAACTATTAACTGACATGGTGATAATTTTTGTATATCTCATTTTTTCTATGGTGATCATTTTTGAATATCTCGTTTTTTCTACGTGTTTCAGTTTTTGTTTTGTTTTTTTTAATTTGATTTATATGCCGCCCTTCTCCGGAGACTCAGGGCGGCTTACAGTGCATTAAGCGATAACCTTCATACTTTTGTATATTTTATACAAAGTCAGCTTATTGCCCCCACAAACTGGGTCCTCAATTTACCTACCTTAGAAAGGATGGAAGGCTAAGTCAACTTTGAGCCTGGCAAGATTCGAACTTACTTTAATTGCAGACAGCTGGTGTTAAATTACAGTGCCTTGTCTGCAGAGCTATCCAGGCTTCATATAAAGTTTTCTTCTTTACACTGTAACTGCTATTCTAGTAGCAAATCCTTCCTAAATGTTACTGCATTACATTCTTTATTAAATTATCTTTCCATTGATATATAATTTTATGGTAGGGACCACCTTTGGTGGGAAGGTAACAGCGTTCTGTGCGCCTTTGGCGTTGAGTCTTGCTGGCCACATGACCACAGAGACGTCTTCAGACAGCGCTGGCTCTTCGGCTTTGAAACGGAGATGAGCACCGCCCCCTAGAGTTGGGAATGACCAGTATATATTTGCGAGGGGAACCTTTACGTTTACCTTTACTATACTGTACTTTTAAAAGTGGAAAGGGGTCCTGAGAGCTACAGTTTTAAAAAAATACTCTGTTAATCTGTTATTCAGGGTTGTTGAGGTAATCAGAGCTTTATTGCATCAAGAAGGACAAAATGTATTGCGGCAGAAAACATATATTAGCCCAGCTGATAAAAAAAATTACAGGATATTCCCAACACCTTGGATCGCCTCACTTGACGCTGAGTATTTGAGAAGTATTTCAGACTTTCAACTTGGTGGTAGTTACTAATGAATCTCTTCATTTATGGCTGAACTTCCTATGCCGCCCACGTCAACATCTGAAAAACTCTACCAGCCTTCAGACACATTAAACACTTAGTTTAAATTACAGGACATGAACCCAAATGCCAGTGGGTTATATTTACAGACACCCCTGTTTGACTGAGCTCCTATCCAAGGTTAAATCCGTAGAGATGTGTGCTGATCCAAGGATTTAGAGAGATTATGTCCTTTGGCCAACAACTCAAGGATTGCTGTCAATGGTACGTTTTCCCCCAATCTGTCATACTTTGGATGAGCGAAGGTGACACAAAACCCATCATTCCCAGCCACACTTGAAAATTGCAGCAGTGGGGAGGATCAGAATCCTGGTGTTGGTCCTCAGAGGCGTTGGGCCAACAGGAGATCTCCAAGGAAGTGTGATGTCCATCAATCTGTCAATTACAAATCCAGGACGGCTACCACAATATGAAACTGAACAGGAGCCCTTAAAGGGAATTTAAGAAAGGTTGAGGAAAAAATGGAATTGTAACGGAACAGAATAACAGGGTTGGTCTGACCCCCTGCATGAGTGGGTCGAGACCTCATACCATTTCAGACAAATGGCTGTCCAGTCTCTTCTTGAAAGCCTCCTGTGATGGAGCAGCCAATGACTTCTGGTGGCAAGCTGTTCCACTGGTCAATTGTTCTCACTGTCAGGAAATGTCTCCTTAGCTCTAGGTTGCTTTTCTCCTTGATTGACGAAATAACAGAGTTGGAAGGAACCTTGGCGGTCTTCTAGTCCAACCCCGTGCTTAAGCAGGAAGCCCTATACCAGGGGTCAGCAACCTGTGGCTCAGGAGCCGCATGAGGCTCTTTGGGCCCCCTGCTGTGGCTCCCTGTCAGGTGATCCCACTACTGGCTGGCCCCACCCCTTGCCCTCCAAGTCACTCCTCGCCTGGCCTGAGAAGGTAAGGGTGACAGCGTGGGATGGAGAAGCGGCCAGGGCAGAGACAGAGAGATACAGAGAGAGGGGGAGAGAGAGAGACATAGAGAGATACAGAGAGAGGGGGGAGAGAGAGAGACAGAGAGATACAGAGAGAGGGGGAGAGAGAGAGACAGAGAGAGATACAGAGAGAGGGGGAGAGAGAGAGACAGAGAGAGATACAGAGAGAGGGGGAGAGAGAGAGACAGAGAGATACAGAGAGAGGGGGAGAGAGAGAGAGACAGAGAGATACAGAGAGAGGGGAGAGAGAGAGACATAGAGAGATACAGAGAGAGGGGAAGAGAGAGAGACATAGAGAGATACAGAGAGAGGGGGAGAGAGAGACATAGAGAGATACAGAGAGAGGGGAAGAGAGAGACATAGAGAGATACAGAGAGAGGGGAAGAGAAAGAGACATAGAGAGATACAGAGAGAGGGGAAGAGAGAGAGACATAGAGAGATACAGAGAGAGGGGAAGAGAGAGAGACATAGAGAGATACAGAGAGAGTGGGAGAGAGAGAGAGACATAGAGAGATACAGAGAGAGGGGAAGAGAGAGAGACATAGAGAGATACAGAGAGAGGAAAAGAGTGGGAGACATAGAGAGATACAGAGAGAGGGGAAGAGAGGGAGACATAGAGAGATACAGAGAGAGGGGGAGAGAGAGACATAGAGAGATACAGAGAGAGAGGGAGAGAGAGAGACATAGAGAGATACAGAGAGAGAGGGAGAGAGAGAGACAGAGAGATACAGAGAGAGAGGGAGAGAGAGAGACAGAGAGAGATACAGGGAGAGGGGGAGAGAGAGAGACATAGAGAGATACAGAGAGAGGGGAGAGAGAGAGACAGAGAGAGATACAGAGAGAGGGGAGAGAGAGACATAGAGAGATACAGAGAGAGAGGGAGAGAGAGAGACATAGAGAGATACAGAGAGAGAGGGAGAGAGAGAGACATAGAGAGATACAGAGAGAGAGGGAGAGAGAGAGACAGAGAGAGATACAGAGAGAGGGGAAGAGAGAGAGACATAGAGAGATACAGAGAGAGGGGAGAGAGAGAGACATAGAGAGATACAGAGAGAGGGGGAGAGAGAGACATAGAGAGATACAGAGAGAGAGGGAGAGAGAGAGACAGAGAGAGATACAGAGAGAGGGGAAGAGAGAGAGACATAGAGAGATACAGAGAGAGGAAAAGAGTGGGAGACATAGAGAGATACAGAGAGAGGGGAAGAGAGGGAGACATAGAGAGATACAGAGAGAGGGGGAGAGAGAGACATAGAGAGATACAGAGAGAGAGGGAGAGAGAGAGACATAGAGAGATACAGAGAGAGAGGGGAGAGAGAGACAGAGAGATACAGAGAGAGAGGAGAGAGAGAGACAGAGAGAGATACAGGGAGAGGGGGAGAGAGAGAGACATAGAGAGATACAGAGAGAGGGGGAGAGAGAGAGACATAGAGAGATACAGAGAGAGGGGGAGAGAGAGACATAGAGAGATACAGAGAGAGGGGGAGAGAGAGACATAGAGAGATACAGAGAGAGAGGGAGAGAGAGAGACATAGAGAGATACAGAGAGAGAGGGAGAGAGAGAGACAGAGAGAGATACAGAGAGAGGGGAAGAGAGAGAGACATAGAGAGATACAGAGAGAGGGGGAGAGAGAGAGACATAGAGAGATACAGAGAGAGGGGGAGAGAGAGAGACATAGAGAGATACAGAGAGAGGGGGAGAGAGAGAGACAGAGAGATACAGAGAGGGGGGAAGAGAGGGAGGAGAGAGGAAGGGAGGGGAGAGAGAGATATGTCAAAAGGATTTTGTGGTTCCCGGTGTTTTTTAACAATTAGTTCTCTGCCCTAATGACTGGCTGGGTAGGCGGGGGGGGGGGGGGGGGACATGTGACCGGTGGAAGTGAGTGACATCAAGTTGGCCACGCCCCACATAGGTTTTGTGGTTCCCGGTGTTTTCTTTTCTGTGGGAAACGGGTCCAAATGGCTCTTTGAGTATTTAAGGTTGCAGACCCCTGCTCTATACTATCCCAGACAAATGGTTGTCCAATCTCTTCTTGAAATCCTCCAGTGATGGAGCACCCACGACTTCTGGTGGCAAGCTGTTCCACTGGTCAATTCTTCTCACTGTCAAGACATTTCTTCTTGATGGAAGAGGGTGACCATATCTCTGCCACCTTCCTATAAAATAAATTCAAAACAGCGACATCCCTTGGTGTTGAAAGCTAGCAGCGTCTTTCCCCCAGAGAGGTTATTTCTCTAACTGCAAAGAATTATGCAAACAGGCTGAAGGACTGGTTATATAAGGGCCTTGTTCCTGAGCTGGTTAGAAACAGAGACAGTTTTTATGGACGGGAGCCTAGAAAGGTTCTTTTTTTTTTTTTCTTAGCTTGCTTTTATCCTCAAATGACCCACTTTTGATCCTGGATTCCAGCATCCAATTACATTATTAAAATAATTCGCATAGCATTCCCCCTCCCCCGCTCCCAATGGGGCCCCTCCCTAATGCCCTGGTAGCAAAAAATAAAAATGAAAAAAAAATGTGGGATTTTAGAAATTTGCAAAAGGCCAGATTATCGGAGGGTGTTTGCCGCAGCGAAGCGGGAGCTTTGCTTGCGGAGAAAATAGGCAGAGCAACTGACCAGATCTAGAACTGTTTTGCCTGCCTGCCAGCAAATCTGACATGCAACAATTGGGGTGAAGGGTAGGGGTGGAGGGTGGGATATAATGCATTCAACAGTTAATGCAGCAGAATCTACAAAAGATTTGCAGCCAGGTAACTTTTTATTAAGGTAATGCCCAGCATTTTTGATGTCAAGATTGAAACAAGAAAAAGAAGGTATCAGATGTTGCAAGAAAAGAGCCTGAATTGTATTGTATTGTATTGTATTGTATATTTTTTAATATTTAATATTTAATATTATTTTCTAATTTTTTCTAATTTATATTGTATATTTTAGATTTTATATTATTTTAGATTATTTTATATTTTATATTTTATTATTTTATTTTATTTATTCTTTTATTTTTTATTACTTCACAGGTAGTCCTTGACTTTCGACCACAACTGAGCCCAAAATTTCCATTGCTAAATGAGACATTTGTTCAGTGAGTTTTGCCCCCTTTTACGACCTTCCTTGCCACCATTGTTAAGTGAACCACTGCAGTCGTTAAATGAGTAACATGGTTGTTAAGTCAATCTGACTTCTCCGTTGACTTGGCTTGTCCGAAGATCACCAAATGTGATCACGTAACTCTGGGACATTGCAACCATCATAAATATGATCCAGTTGCAAAATATCCTAGTTTTGATCACGTAATATGGAGACGCTGCAACGGTCATAAGTGTGAAAACCGGTCATAAGTCACTTTTTTCCAGTGATGTTGTAACTTTGAATGGTCACTAAATGAACGGATGTAAGTCGAGGATTACCTGTGCCTTATTTTACTTTACTTTACTTTTATTTTACTATTTTATTTTATGGCTTCTTAAGAAAACTTCCAAAGGCAGGCAATACCTGAGAGATTGGATAATAACTGGGAAAGCAAAACATTTTGTTCAAAATACCAAGTGAAGCATTTGTCTTGCACGCTTAATCACGATCATGCGTTGCAGTGAAGGAAAGTTACTGCTTCTTGCATCATCTATCATGTAGCTGACCTTCAAGGACTTAATAACCTAAGCAGGGTTATTACTGAAATGAGAACAGCAAGACCAGGCTGAGAAATCTCTGAAAAAAGTGCTTAGTGAACAGTACATTGTCTGAGACAATTTACTTCACACAGAATACTAATAACAATAATAATACTGTTTAGGTAAAGGTAAAGGTTCCCCTCGCACATATGTGCTAGTCGTTCCTGACTCTAGGGGGCGGTGCTTATCTCCGTTTCAAAGCCGAAGAGCCAGCGCTGTCCGAAGACGTCTCCGTGGTCATGTGGCCGGCATGACTTAATGCCAAAGGCACACGGAACGCTGTTACCTTCCCACCAAAGGTGGTCCCTATTTCTCTACTTGCATTTTTTACGCGCTTTCGAACTGCTAGGTTGGTTAGAAACTGGGACAAGTCACAGGAGCTCATCCTATTACGCAGCACTAGGGATTCGAACCGCTGAACTGCCGACCTTTCGATCGACAAGCGTCTTAGCCATTGAGCCACCGCATCCCCTATATGTATAGGTATACATGATGGTAATCTTTCAACTTCTAAGACTTACAAATACATTGTAATTATAGTATATTATATTTTGTAGCAGTATTCATAGTAATGTTTCCCCAATGTCTACTTTCTACCTCTTTTTTTAAACCCCCAATACAATAATTCCCATATTAAGAATTGTGTATCTATCCATCATCTCTTACCCTTTACTTTTTAAGCATACATAATAGTAGTCTTTCAACTTCTAACGTTTGCATATAACGTACATACCGTAGGAATTATAGTAACTTATATCATGTGACAGTATACATAATAACATTTTCCCAGTTTCTAATTTCTAGCTCTAACTTCTAATCTTTAGTGAAACAAATCCCATATTAAGAGGTATTCTGTCTCTATCCATCATCTCTTGCCCTTTTTAGTATTTCAACTCTTACTGACTTTTTGATCAATCTCCCAAGCATTTTGCCAATCTTGGTTGATCACAATCCCTCCACCCCCAGGTTTGGACGTATCAATGACAGAGCCAAATCGGAGAATGCCAGAGAATTTCTAGAGATCTGGCACTAAGACAAATCGGCCATCAACAGATGCATGGAGATAAACAACATCTACATATCACTCAAAAGATGCAATCAAAACTGCTGTAAATTGAGCATTTCCTGTACGATATAATCGTATCACATATCATATCAGTTAGCATTGATAATGTGATCTAAACTGATAACGAAACGTTCGGAAACTAAATTGAAACAAGCTTGGCGAGCAAACCACGGCCAAAATCTAAAACCCACGCAACAAATATTTTCTATTATTTCAAAATCATATCAGTCTTTCATCCTTCAACACTAGCACAATAGAAACTACTTGGCCAGAAATCCGCAAATATGCTGTGGGATTAGCAGCCAAAATAAATACTTGACCATTTATTTTAAGCGAACGAGCTATTATTTTTAAGTTGCGTGCCATCAGCTGCAGCTACTACAGTAGTAACCAAAATTGTGGAAACCTTTTGGGAAAAGTGTATTTTCTAAAAATAGCTAATAACACCACTTTTTTGGGGGGGGGAGTAGTACCATAAAATTATATATCAATGGAAAGATAATTTAATCAAGAATGTAATGCAATAACTTTAATGAAGGATTTGCTATTAAAATAGCAGTTACTTACAGTATAAAGAAGAAAAGTGAAACAAGTAGAAAAAAAACGATATACAAAAATTATCACCGTAGAAAAAATGAGATATACAAATAATGATCACTATGTCAGTGAATACTTCGTTGGATAACCTTTAACATGAATTACAGCCTTACAACATCTTCCCATGGAGTGAACCAAGTCTTTGAGTTCTGCAGCTGTTATAATGTGAAACCAAGATGGAATGATGGCTTCTATTAACTGGGTTTTATTGCTGGGTCGCTTCTGACTAACAAGTTTCTTTAGTCGGCTCCATAGATTTTCCATTGGGTGAAGGTCTGGGCTATTCTCAGGCCATTCCAGCAGTGGAATAGGATTATCTTGAAACTCCAAAAAAAAAAAAGTGGTGTTATTAGCCATCAAATCTCAAAAATACATTTTCCCCAAAAGGTTTCCACAATTTTGGCCACCGCTGTAAATTTGCAAGGCTCCTTGAGAGCTCCAGCTTTTAGGCAGTTAAAAGCAGCTGATAATATTCACAGACAATGCATGTCTGGAGCTTTAAGAGGTAAAATAAGGATAGGGCCCCTTTTGTGAAGGATTTCCTTTCAACAAATCCCCTCGTTTTTAAAAGAAACAGGCAGTTTCCCGGCTTACGACCACAATCGAGCCCAACATTTCTGTCGCTGAGCGAGACCGTTGCTAAGTGAGTTTTCCCCCCCCCATTTTACCACCTGTCTTGCCACCGCTGTTAGGTGAATCACCGCAGCTGTTAAGTTAATAACAACGGTTCTTGAGTGAATCCAGCTTCCCCAGTGACATTGCTTGTCAGAAGGTTGCAAAGGGGAGATCATGTGACCCCGGGACCAGTGATGGGTTTCTACTAGTTCACCCCGGTTCGGGCAAACCGGTAGTGGCGGTGGCAGCGGGAGGCTCCGCCCACCCGCCTGGACATCATCACAGATGCTCTGAACATGCGCAGAAGGTTCCCGGTTGCGAACCTATAGCAAACATAAGAGGAACCCACTACTGCCCGGGACATTGCGACCGTCATAAATGAGAGCCAGTTGCCAAGCGTCTGAATTTGGATCTCGTGACCACAGGGATGCAGCAATGGACGTAAGTATGAAAAACAATCCTAAGTCAATTTTTTTTCAGTGCCATTATCATTTCAGACAGTCAATAAATGAATGGTTAGATCAGTGGGGCATTTCAAATTTTATTACTACCGGTTCTGGGGGTGTGGCTTGGTGGACTTGGCAGGGGAAGGACAGTGTAAAATCTCTATTCCCACCTCACTCCAGGGGAAGGATACTGTAAAATCCCCATTCCCTCCCCATTCCTGGGGGAAGGATATTGCAAAATCCCCATTTCCTCCCCACTCCAGGGGAAGGATACTGTAAAATCTCCATTCCCACCCCGCTCCAGGAGGATACTGTAAAATCCCCATTCCCTCTCCAGTCCTGGGGGAAGGATATTGCAAAATCCCCATTTCCTCCCCACTCCAGGGGAAGGATACTGTAAAATCTCCATTCCCACCTCACTCCAGGGGAAGGATATTGCAAAATCCCCATTTCCTCACCACTCCAGGGGAAGGATACTGCCAAATCCCCATTCCCTCCCCACTTCTGGGGGAAGGATATTGCAAAATCTCCATTCCCCACCCCACTCCAGGGGAAGGATACTGTAAAATCTCCATTCCCACCCCACTCCAGGGGAAGGATACTGCACAATCCCCATTTCCTCCCGATCAGCTGGACTCGGAGGCAGAGAATCGATGGGGGTGGGGGCCAGTCAGAATTTTTACTACCGGTTCTCCGAACTACTCAAAATTTCCACTACCGGTTCTCCAGAACTGGTCAGAACCTGCTGAAACCCACCTCTAGGTTATATCTACTGGTTATAGGACAGGTAGTTTCCTAGCTACCTGTACTACAAACATGTACCACACAGGTGTGGTAAAGAGCCAGCCACAACATTTCTGTTACCAGGAAAGCTTAGTTTAATGTTCCCTTTAGATTTCGGGACAGATTTGTGTGCTGTATAATATCAGACCCAGGGCGGAAACTGTGACTCAGGGTCTTGTGCTAACCCAGTAACCAGGTTAAAGAGGAGACTTCAGGTGACACACTTAAGACTAACTTAATTTGTTCGTTAGGTGAACAAAGCACACAAAGATTCTGTTTGTGCAGTGGGCTGTTGTCTCAACAGGGAAAAGATTATAGTGCCGTTTCATGTGACAGGCTGATTCACACAACCGACTGGGTTTTTCTAACCCATAAACCATAGATGACCAACTTTATGCTAGTCTAACCTAAGTGTGTTGTATGAAGCCTGCTAATGTGTTATATTTAAATAAATCAAAAGGAAATAAATCCTGCTTCATCTCAAACTTGCTTTCTGGGCAATGCAACCGCTTCTACAGGCGTTCAACTCCCTCGTAGATGAAGCTGCAACTTCCACTGAAGTTCCCGTTGGCCGTTCTGGCTGGGAATTATGGTCTTTGTAATCTAATGCATCTGGATGCATCTGATCGCCCCCTCCCTCTTTTGAGCAATACAGAGGGGGGATATCTTTGAGGGGGGATATCAAAATATTGTAATGCATGTAAGTCTAGTAGTGGTTAAGGCATTGGGCTAGAAAGGAAGGGGATCATGAGTTCAAGTTTCACCTTAGCCAGGAAAGCTGGCTTGGGTGACTTTGGGCCAATCATTGGGAGACTCTTGAGTTCTAGTCCCGCCTAAAGGCATGAAAATTAGCTCGGTGACTTCGGACCAATCACCAGCAGATTGTGAGTTCTAGTCCCACCTTAGGGAGGAAAGTCAACTGGTTGTCTTTGACCAATCACCAGGAGACTGTGAGTTCTAGTCCTGTGTTAGCCGTGAAAGCCAATTGGGTGACTTTGGGCCAATCCCTTGCACTCACAGCCCAACCCACCTCACAGGATTGTTGTGGAGAAATTAGGAGGAGGAAGGTGTGTTGGATAGGTTCGCCACTGTGAGTTATTTGAAAAACAATAAAAAGATGGGATATAAATAAATAATACGAAAGTAACATCTCTGGGTTGATTTGTTCTACAATCCATTCCTTTGTTTTCTCGGCTATCCAAACTATTGGTGTGTTGGATATGCTGCCCTGAATTATTTATAAAAATAATAAAGACTGGAAAGGAAGGAAAGGAAGAAGAAAGGAAGAAAGGAAGAAAGGAAGAAAGGAAGAAAGGAAGAAAAAAAGGAAGGAAGGAGGAGGGAGGAAGGAAGGAAGGAAAGAAGGAAGGAAGGAAGGAAGAAAGAAAGAAGAAAAGGGGAGGGAGGGAAGGAAGAGAAAAAGAGGGAAGGAAGAAAGAAAGAAGAAAGAAGAGAAAAAGGAGGGAGGGAAGGAAGGAAGGAAGAGAAAAAGAGGGAAGGAAGAAAGAAAGAAGAAAGAAGAAAAAGAAAAGGAAGAAAGAAAGAAAGAAAGAAGAAAAAGGGAGGGAGGGAAGGAAGGAAGGAAGAGAAAAAAGGGAAGGAAGGAAGGAAGAAGAAAGAAGAGAAAGAAATAAAGCTAGAAAAAAAAGGAAGAAAGAAAGAAAGAGAAAGAAAGAAAGAAAGAAAGAAGAAAAAGGGAGGGAGGGAAGGAAAGAAGGAAGGAAGAGAAAAAGAGGGAAGGAAGGAAGAAAGAAGAAAGAAGAAAGAGAAAGAAAGAAAGAAAGAAGAAAGAAAGAAGAAAAGAAAGAAAGAAAGAAAGAAAGAAAAAGAGAAAAGAGAGGGGGAGAGAAAGAAGAGAGAGAGAGAAAGCTTCTTTTGTGTGACCATGGCTGCCATGTTATCATCATCATTATTTATTAAATTTTGCAGCCCATCTTTCCTCTAAGGTGACTCTGTCGACTTTTCTGCCCCGCCTGCCAATGTCCCTGAGCACACCTCGCCTCTCCTGCAGGAATCAGACTCCGAGACAAGCCTTATCAGATCCAGATTGGGTATCTGGAGAGAAACAGGAAGGAGAGCAAAATCATTTCGGGAGATCAGCTGAGGGTAGATCCACAGCCAAGATCTCCTCCCGATCTCTGAGCGAGCGTGCAAGAGGGGTGAACTCTGCTCACCGTTCAGAATACACATTTCCCTCTTGCAGAGCCATTTCCTGAATTTCATCGCATGTGACCGCAAGGATTTCAGCTGGGAACAAAGACACCAGATGCTCTCACCTTTATGGTGAAGTCAGCTGATCCTCTGCTCATAGCCCAGAGGGTTTTCATTATCAGGTTGTGGGGCAGCTCTAAGGTTAGAGATCTTGAAGTTCCTCCTAGAGACTGTTAACTCCAGTGAAGCCTCCATGTTCCAAGACAATCTATCCGGGGGGGGGGGGGGGGGACAAAAAGTGTTTTTTTTAATGTAATGTCAGATTCATTTAATATTGAGAGCTCCTGGATGGTCTCTGAGCTGGGTTATTTTCTTGCAGACAGTTCGTTACCCAAACTAGTTACATCACCAGTGCCAGTAAGGAGTGAGGTTCAAAGTTATTATTTTTTACATTTATTTATTGGTTCAATTTATATGCCGCCCTTCCCCGGAGACTCAGGGCGGCTTACAATGCGTTAAGCAATAGCCTTCAGACTTTTGTATATACCTGCTTAGTAGGGCTTTCGGCCCCCCCTAAGCGGTGTTCTTTGTTTATACAAAGTCAGCTTATTGCCCGCACAATCCGGGTCCTCATTTTACCTCCCTCAGAAGGATGGAAGGCTGAGTCAACCTTGAGCCTGGTGAGATTTGAACTTGCAGTAATTGCAGGCAGCTGGTGCCTGCACTAAAGTGCAGCTAACAGCACTTTAGTCTCCTGCGCCACCAAGGCTCTTTTCATCCTTTGCTCTTTTTACATGTCTTTGCTAAAGAACTATTCTAGAAATGTGCCATTTTAAAAAAAAACCTTTAATAGTGTATTTGCGATCAATATAATCCATACAAAGAAAAGTAAAAAAAATTAACCAGTGGAACGGCTTATCTCCAGAAGTTATGGGTGCTCCATCACTGGAGGTTTTTAAGAAGAGAATTGGACAACTATTTCTGGTATAGGGTTTTCTGCTCGAGCAGGGGGCTGGACTAGAAGACCTCCGAGGCCCCTTCCAACTCTGTTATTATGTTAAAAACTGTTTTGGGGTTTTTTTTCATACTTTTTAAAAGTGGGAAAGTCTTCCTGAGAACTACAACTTTAAGAAACTGAGCCTACAGGATAATTTGGATTGCAGTATTCCATAAAACCACTAGGTGGCATCAAAATGCCAGTTTTTTTTCTGCCTCTCTTTGCTGCCATCTCGTGGCCATTTGAATTCCCGCAGCCCAGATATGGAATCACCAGGGAAAGAGTCTTTATCAAACTCAGAGAGAAGAAAGATCTAGGAAGGAATTAGACATTTGCAACCTGTTGCATTCAGGTGAGTGGCAACTATCCAGAGCTATCCAGAGCCTGGATAGCTCAACAGACAGAGCTCTGTAATTTAACACCAGCTGTCTGCAATTAAAGTAAGATCGAATCTCGCCAGGCTCAAGGTTGACTCAGCCTTCCATCCTTTCTAAGGTAGGTAAATTGTGGGGGCAATAAGCTGACTTTGTATAAATATACAAAAGTATGAAGGCTGTTGCTTAACGCATTGTAAGCCGCCCTGAGTCTCCGGAGAAGGGCGGCATATAAATCAAATTTAAAAAAAACAAAACAAAAACTATTACATCCAAAAATGCCAGCCTGCCCCCATAATATTGCCAATTTGCTTGTGGTGTTTTGGTGGGTTGTTTTTTTTTTTTTTTTTTGCAACAAAACTTTAGCATTGCAGCCACAAGGAGCCGATCGGACGCTATTCCTTGTTTCTTGGCTTCAAAGTGAATGTCACGAGAAAGGATGAATCAGCCTCTGTTTGAAATCACATGAGGAGAAATATTTCCCACTTGAGCTGAATGGGAAATGTTGCCGTCATCCTGCTGAAACCTGCTGGGTAGAAGATCGTGTTTGTCTGGGGTGACTCACACAGGTAAAGAATGCATCGGATTCCAAGACAAAAATGTGTGCGCTGGAGAAAAAAAAAAATCCGGTGTGGCTGAAAAGGATCGCACAATGAAGTCTGTCTGAATTGTGTTGTCTTAAGAGCAAGCTCACACAGAAGCACAATGCAACAGGAAGGCTGTGCACTTTGGAGGGGGTGAGGGTGGGTGGAATTGTTGCAGAGCCAAAATTTGGAGAGCGTCCAGCAAAACGCAGACAGGATCGCTCCAAGAAAGGACGCGCTTGTTGCAAAAGAAAAGTCCTCGATTTACAACAGCGTTATGTCGCTCAAGGCAGAATATAAATAATGTTCCAGTCTCTTATTTTTCCCCATAACAACAAGATAATGTTTTCTGTTTTAATGATGGGGCCAAATGATTTTATTATTAAATTGTTTTTAAATGTTATATGGGTACTTGTTTTATCTTTGGCTGTACGCCGCCCTGAGTCCTTCGGGAGAAGGGTGGTATAAAAATTAAATTAATAAATAAAATAAATAATAAGACTGTGAGGCAGGTTGGCTGAGAGAGGGAGAAAAAGGGAGGGGCAGGGATTTAGGAAATTTAGGGTTCTCTGCCCGGTTGCGGGTGGGCGTGGCCATGATGGGCGTGGCCTAGTCAACCTCCTGCACCATTGGCACAGGGGGGGCTTTTTTTGCCCTCCCCAGGCTCTGGAGGCATTCCTAAAGCCTCCAGGAGGGCAAAAATGGCCTCCCCAGGCTCCGGAGGCCCTCTGGAGGCTGGAAATGGGCCTGTTTCCAGCCTTCCCGAACTTCCGGTAGCCCTCTTTTTTGTCCTCCCCGAGCCTCCGTGCACGCCCTGCACTTATCTGCATCCAAAATGGGCCATGTGGGGACGCGGTATCCCGGCGAGGATAGCCAGGAGTGGGATTTGGGGATTCTCTGAACTGCACAGAATCTTAGCTAGGGGTTCTCCCAAACCCCTGCCAACCACCAGCCGCCCACCCTTGGGAGAGGGGCAACCACCCCAAAATCACCCACCCCAAAGTCACCCACCCAGTATTTCTACCACAGGAAGGAGAACAGCTAATTGTCAACTTACAACGATTTGTTTAGTGACCACTTGAAGTTACAACGGCACCGGAAAAAGTGACTCATGACCATTTTTCACACTTACAACTGTCGTAGTATCCCCGGGGATCAAAATTCAGGCACTTGGCAACTTGGATCATATTTATGACGGTTGCCGTGTCCTGGGATCGTGTGATTCCCCTTTTGCGACCTTCTGACAAGCAAAGTCAAGGTGGATTCATTTGACAACCATGTTATTCACTTCACAACTGCGCTGATTCACTTAACAACTGTGGCAAGAAAGGTCGTAAAACGGGACGAAACTCCTTAACCGTCTCGCTCAGCAACGGAAAATTTGCGTTCAACTGTTGTCCTAAGTTGAGGACTCTGTGGGTATGTCCTCTGCCTGCAGGCTGGATTGTCTGTTCTTTCAATCTAGATTGGGTGTCCAAATTCATCAACTTTAAGACCTGTGGACTTCAGACTCCTAGAATTCTGGGAGTTGAAGTCTACAGGTCTTAAACTTCCCAAGGTTGGACATCCGTGATCTAGAGAGATCTGTCTTTTCACGGTTGCAAAGGTTTGCATGCAGCCGGGGGTAGGCTTGAAAAATTTTATCAAGGGGTTCTCTGCCCAGTTACTGAGTGGGTGTGGTCATGGTGGGCGTGGCCTAGTCAGCCTCCTGCACCACGGAGGGGGGGCATTTTTGCCCTCCCTGGGCTCCGGAGGCTTTTCTCGAGCCTCCGGGAGGGTGAAAACAGCCTCCCCAGGCTCCAGAGGCCCTCTGGAGGCCACAAACAGGCCTGTTTTCTAAACGTCTGGTAGGCCTGTTTTTCACCCTCTCTGAGTCTCCGCGCACGACCTGCACTTACCTGTATCCAAAATGGGCTGCGTGGGGACTCCTGGGAGGGGAGGGGAGGGGAGGGGTGGGCGGGGCCAGACAGGAGTGGGATTTGGGGGTTCTCCGAACTGCACAGAATCTTAGCTAGAGGTTCTCCTGAACTCCTGCGAACCCCCACCCCTGCGTGCAGCAGAGAAGAGTAAACAATGGACAACCTTCCCAAACTTTGCAACCTGAGGAGAAAACCTCTGAATTCCCCTTTGCTGAGGATGAAGGAGAA
Organism: Pantherophis guttatus; assembly: GCF_029531705.1. The sequence continues at coordinate 1,550,268 of NW_026843744.1, read as the reverse complement.
ACATCCTCTTCTAAACTTCTGCATTATTTGTAAATAAGGAAGTTGGGGGAAGAAGGATTTGGGGTGGAAATAGCACATCGAAACAACCCTCAAGGCAAGATAGGACTGCAGATAACCTGGCCTTTGTTTACTTATCATTGTACCTTGAGAATGCAGTCAAAACCATCCAATCCTGCTAAAAGATTGCGGAATGCAAAGAGTTTCTGAATTGCCTTTGCCAAGCTGAGGCCTGGGGGCAGATAAGGTCATCCTTACTTATCATTAGCGATAAAGCAAAGTCTTCTGAACATCGCTCCTCGGCTGGTTTATCACTTCTTGTTTGCAAGAAACCCAGGCGCCCCTTAGAGACAGCAGCTCTGCTACTGATAATAAGGCAGAATAACCAAATAGCATCTGAAAAGTTGCCAAAGTTGAAAAACATGGCTTTAGATCTCCATAAATTTTGTCTAGCTTCTTAGCCAAACAGTCTACCATGGCAAGAAGTAATTTGCAGGATGTGTTGTCCCAGCTGAACTGTCCCTTAGACCAGCGTTTTTCAACCGTGACAGTTTAAAGATGTGGGGACTTCAACTCCCAGAATTCCCCAGCCAGCATAACACAGACACGGGGACTGGCATAGCATAGTTGGCTGGGGAATTCTGGGAGTTTATTTATTTATTTATTTAATTTGTATACCGCCCTTCTCCCAAAAGGGACTCAAAGCGGTGAACAGCCAAAATTAAAATACATACAGTACAAAAGTTAAGATAATTAAAAAAGATTAAATCAATCAGCCTCCCATTTTAAAACCCAAAGTCCAAAATTTTTTTAAAATTCCCATTAAAAAAACCATTTAGGCTAGGCCAGCTTGCTGGAATAAATAAGTCTTCAGGGCCTTACGGAAGGTCCGGAGGTCCGGGATCAGTCGTATTCCAGGAGGTAGCTCATTCCACAGGGCGGGTGCCCCCACAGAGAAGGCTCTCCCCCTGGGGGCCGCCAGCCGACATTGCTTGATCGACGGCACCCCGAAGAGGCCCTCTCTGTGAGAGCGTATTGGCCGGTGGGAGGTTATCGGTAGCAGCAGGCAGTCTCGTAAGTACTCTGGCCCTAAGCCATGGAGCGCTTTAAAGATGAGAACCAACACCTTAAAGCGCATCTGGAAGACCACCAGGAGCCAGTGCAGCTCGCGCAGGAGAAGTGTTACATGGGAGCGCCACGTCACTCCCATAATCACCCTCAAGGGGAGCACCCGGAGTTGAAGTTGAAGTCCACACATCTTCAAACTGTCAAGGTTGAGAAACACTGGTCTAAACGACAGTTCAGCTGGGACAATTAATTCTATAAGTTAATTCTTCTTAATGTATGGATTGCTTGCTGCGGTTCAAAAACCTGCTTGGGGTGTAAACCAGTGGTGAAATCCAATTTTTTTTTTTTACTACCGGTTCGGTGGGTGTGGCTTGGTGGGCGTGGCGTGGTTTGGTGGGCATGGTAAGGGAAAGGATACTGCAAAATCTCCATTCCCACCCCACTCCTGGGGGAAGGATATAGCAAAATCTCTCATCTCTCTCTTTCTCTCTCTCCTTCTCTCTTTCCCTCTCTCATCTCACTCTCATCTCTCTCATCTCTCTCTTTCTCTCTCTCTCTTTCTCTCTTTCCCTCTCTCTCTGTCTCTCTCTCATCTCCCTCTCTCTCTCCCCGCTCTCTCCTCTCTTTCTATCTGTGTCTCATGTGTGTGCGTGTGTGTGTGTTCCCTCGTGAACCATTTCCAAAAACAGTCGAGGGCTGGCGATTCTCAGACATCCAGGTCATGGTTATCCGAAGGGTGCTTTTTTTCGGTTCCAATTGTAGTCGTAATTCAAAGACTACTGGTATATTTATGTCGTCAGGCACTTCATCAGGGATGTAGATCACAAAATAATCATATGCTTATGCAATTGCTATTTAGCAAGGAACAGATCCTGTTAGGAACCCTCGGGGTGTGTTTCCAGCTTACATAACCGGATAGGACAGTACATGCCTACAACTCAAGAAACACGCGTATCATATCTACCAGTTTCAGGAATGATCAGATTCTGCAGCATGTGACTCTGTGCACCTGGAATAACCTGCTTCCTCCTAATGAAGGCATTCTTAGTCATGTTTTCCATTTCAACCTTACATTTAATACCTTGCCTTCCCTCCAAATACAGGGGCTTCGTTGATCAGAATCCTTAATGTGCTTAACGTTCTCGGAACGAACACAAACTTCATTGCTTTTTCTATGCCCCAAATTTTTTGAAGGTGACTTCTGTCTTTGCAAAACTTTAGGAAGATTTATCCCCTCCCGCAAAGCCGTTTCCATCACGATAAACTCGGGTCGCTGTTGAATTTAAAAACAAAAAAACAATGAAGCCAAATTAGATCAGATTCCACAAACAGAAGTAATTACTGTAATGTTTGTTTTAATGTAGATCGGTATCATTTGATTTAACGTTAGAACATAGAATGATAGGGTTGGAAGGAGCCTTGGAGGTCTTCTAGTCCAACCCCGTGCCCAAGGAGGAGACCCCATACCTGTGATGGCGAACCTATAGCACGCGTGCCAGAAGTGGCATGTGGAGCCCTCTCTGTGGGCACATGTGCACCGGCCAGCCGGTCTTCACGGACACCGAAGCACCAGAAAACGGGCTGAAAATGGCCCAAAACTTCCAAAAAACAGACTCTTTCCAGGTTCTTTTCATGCCATATTCGGGCTGTTTTTTGGGCCATTTTTCAGACCATTTTCAGGCCATTTTTCGGGCCGTTTTCAGGCTGTTTTTCGGATCATTTTCCAGGCTTCAGGTGCTTTAGAGAATAACTTGACTCGCTGTTCTTTGTGGCAGCCCCTCAAATACTGGAAGACTGCTAACATCTCACCCCAGTCCTTCTTTTCATTAGACTAAGGTGAAGGTAAAGGTAAAGGTTTCCCTCGCACATATGTGCTAGTTGTTCCTGACTCTAAGGGGCAGTGCTCATCTCCGTTTCAAAGCCGAAGAGCCAGCGCTGTCCGAAGACGTCTCCGTGGTCATGTGGCCGGCATGACTAAACACCAAAGGCGCATGGAACGCTGTTCCCTTCCCACCAAAGCTGGTCCCTATTTTTCTACTTGCATTTTTTACCTGCTTTCGAACTGCTAGGTTGGCAGAAGCTGGGACAAGTCACGGGAGCTCACCCTGTGACGCGGCACTAGGGATTCGAACCGCTGAACTGCCGACCTTTCGCTCAACAAGCTCAGCGTCTTAGTTACTGAGTCACCACGTCCATTAGACTAGACATACCCAATTTCAGCAGCCATTCTTCATAGGTTTTAGTCTCCAGTCTCCTGGTCATCTTGGTTGCTCTTCTTTGCACTTTTTCCAGAATCTCAATATCTTTTTTATATCGTTTATGTAATTTTTGCCGACCAAAACTGGATGCAGTATTCCAACTATGGTCTTATCAGGGCATTCATTATAATGTAGTATGAACACTTCACGTGATCTTGATTCTATCCCTCTGTTAATTCATCGTGCATGTCCGTGTGTCCTTGTGTGAACCCAACCGATCAGGTTACTTGGAACCCTGACAGTGTGCATGTGTGCGTGCCAGTGCACCAGAAATCTGAAGATCAGCTGGCCAGCATGTGCATGCCTGTTTTTGGCTGTTTTTCAGGCCGTTTTCCGGCTGTTTTTGGCTCGAAAAATGGCCTGTTTTGGGGCTGCCTTTACTTTTACCTATACCTTAGTCCCGTGATGGCGAACCTATGGCACACGTGCCACAGGTGGCACGCGGAGCCATATCTGTGGGCACGCAAGCGTTGCCCTAGCTCACCTCCAGTTCATTTGCGTGCGCCGGCCAGCTGATTTTTGGGTCTTCCGGGCCCACTGGAAGTTGGGAAATGAGCCGTTTCCGGCCTCCAGAGGGCCTCCGGGGGTTTGGGAAGGCTGTTTTTGTCCTCCCCAGGCTCCTAGAAAACCTCTGGAGCCTGGGGAGGGTGAAAAATGGGCCTACTAGGCCCAACGAGTCATCGCATGCCAAAAGTGGGGGGACTGCAGGAGGGGTCATGCAGGCATGCGCCGGGGGGGCGCATTGAAGTATGGGTATGCAACCCCCCCTCCCGTACTCCACCCGCTTTTGGCACGTGACAGCAAAAAGGTTAGCCATCACTGCCTTAGTCTAATGAAAAGAAGGACTGGGGTGATAGAAGAGGGAGTCAAGCTATTCTCTAAACCACCTGAAGGCAGGACAAGAAGTAACAGATGGAAATTGATCAAGGAGAGAGGCAACCTAGAACTTAGGAGAAATTTCTCGTACCTTGATGAACATATCTTTTCTTTTATGTACACTGAGAGCGTATGCACCAAGACAAATTCCTTGTGTGTCCAATCACACTTGGCCAATAAAAAAATTCTATTCTATTCCTGACAATGAGAACAATTAACCAGTGGAACCACTTGCCTCCAGAAGTTGTGGGAGCTTCATCACTGGAGGCTTTCAAGAAGAGATTGGACAACCATTTGTCTGAGATAGTATAGAGTCTCCTGCTTGAGCAGGGGGTTGGACTAGAAGACCTCCAAGGTCCCTTCCAACTCTTAAAAAGAGCCGAGGTGGCACAGTGGTTAGAGTGCAGTACTGCAGCTACTTCAGCTGACTGCTAGTTCAGCAGATCAGCGGATCAAATCTCACCGGCTCAAGGTTGACTCAGCCTTCCATCCTTCCGAGGTGGGTAAAATGAGGACCCAGATTGTTAGGGGGCAATATGCTACTTAGTATACTGTCGATTGTTGTAAGCCGCCCAGAGTCCTCGGAGAGTGGGCGGCATAGAAATATGATTAATAAAAATAATAAAAATAAAAATAAAAACTCTGCTGTTCTGTTAAATAAATGAATCAACCAGCAATCCACGAGGCAGGTTGATTCATTAGTCTCCAAGCCTTCATTGTGTAGGAAGTTAGCGCCCACCCCTTTCCTAGAAGAATGAAATATTTTAGGAAATATTAAAAGGGCAGAATATTATGTTTCCATGGATGAGAAATGGAGAATCATGTTTTAAAGACGAAGCAGCTCTCACCTTCTTGGGCCCCCCACCACCCTTTGTCAATGGGCCAGAGACAGAAACTCAATTCCCTCCCATCTTTGTCAATGGACCATCATCTGCAACACAATAGGACCCATCTAGCAACAGAAACTAACACAATAGGACCCATCTAGCAACAGAAACTCACCACATGGCACCTGGGAAGATTACATCAGCCAGCAAGGCTAGCTAAGACCCCCACCCCCTGGGAGTCTGACAACCAATCAGGATACTCTTTCTGGGCCCCAGGAAGTTCAAAGCCAGAGAGGGCATAAAACCTGGAAACTCGCAGCATCTCGGCCCTTTTCTGTTCAGGAACTCAAGCCATGTGATCCTGTCCACCATTAAACCATCTTTCCAAGCAGTCTCCATGTTTCCAGTGTCTTTTTCCCCACTTGGAGCTGAACCCAGAAGGATGTTTCTTCCAACAATTGCATAGAGGGAAAAAAATGAATTAATTCAAGAGGGAAGCCTTGGAAAGAGCTAACAAGGCCACCTTCCTTTTTCTCTGCCCAACTTCCTGCAATTAGCTGGGTTTCTGTCTGCCTTTTGTGGGAAGTTGTGTTGCCTTGATGAGAATGTTGTCTATGTGACCCAGGACAGGTTTTGCACGAAGCTCTGCGGTTCCCCTACAGTTGTTGGAGAAATGAGTCACGAGAACGAGAAGATGTGACTAAAAGCACCTTAAGAGATTGGCAGAGAGAGGGAAAATCCGAGTCGCTTTTGCTTTCTGTTCGCCGTCTGCCCGTAAAACAGAATCGGAAGGGGGAAAAAAGATAGTTTTTTAAATTACAGATTAACAGAGTTGGAAGGGACCTTGTAGGTCATCTAGTCCAACCCCCTGGCCAAGCAGGAGACCCTACACCATTTCTGACAGATGGCAGTCCAATCTCTTCTTAAAAGCCTCCAGTGATGAAGCTCCCACAACTTCCGAAGGCAACTTCTGTTCCATTGGTTGATTCTTCTCACCGTCGGAAAATTTCTCCTTATTTCCAGGTTGAATCTCTCCTTGATCAGATTCCATCCATTAATCCTTGTCTGGCCTTCGGGTGCTTTGGAAAATAGCTTATCTTCCATGGGTAACCATGAACTCAACTTTCAAGATTTCCTTCGAAACCTTCCTTCTAGAAATCTTGTCATCTCTCTGTCCAAACTCTGGAGAAAGGGGCAATTTAGGGTGAGGGTAACTCAAAAAAGAGCAAGGCCAGGCAATTAGAAAAGTAAAGATTCTTGGCTTTATGTGATAAAGGAAGAAATATTTTCCAGCGACTGGCAAATCCAAAACATGCCTTGAAAGCCATTTATTGTGTCTAATATTTAGAGACAATACGTAAAGAAATAAAGCTGAAGGTCAGAACAGTAGACACTATACTGGTTTTTCTGATTTTTATTTTCCAAAGCTTACATTTTACACGAGTAACAAAAACAGCATTCGGATTTTCCATCCTACTTTGCAACCACTGTGCATCTTTTTTCTCAGTCATAAAAAAATAGAATTATTCAAAATGCCCTGGATAAAATCCAGGGGTGGGAAAAACATGCATTTTTCTCCAGGCTGATTCTGCCCTTTGTATTTTATTCCTAATGGAAAACCAAAAGGCCAGGATAGGGAACCTGCTTTCTATAGTTACCCGGATTAATATGTCAACATATCTCAAAGATTTTCCTAATGAAACAAACATCTAATTTCTTTTTTTTAAGCCACAATCATTTTACTAAACTTTATTAAAGTCTGTTACCTTTTTTAAAAAAAATTGATTTATATGCCACCCTTCTCCAAAGACAGGGCGGCTTACAATGCGTTAAGCAATAGCCTTCATACTTTTGTATATTTTATACAAAGTCATCTTATTACCCCCATAATCTGGGTCCTCATTTTACCTACCTTAGAAAAGATGGAAGGCTGAGTCAACCTTGAGCCTGGTGAGATTTCTTCTTCTGTATAAAGGTAAAGGTAAAGGTTCCCCTGGTACATATGTGCTAGTCGTTCCCGACTCCAGGGGGCGGTGCTCATCTCTGTTTCTAAGCCGAAGAGCCAGCTCTGTCCGAAGACGTCTCCGTGGTCATGTGGCCAGCAAGACTAAACGCCAAAGGCGCACGGAACGCTGTTACCTTCCCACCAAAGGTGGTCCCTATTTTTCTACTTGCATTTTTTACATGCTTTCGAACTGCTAGGTTGGCAGAAGCTGGGACAAGGAACGGCAGCTCCCCCCGTTACGCAGCACTACGGATTCGAACTGCTGAACTGCCGACCTTTCAATCAACAAGCTCAGCCACTGAGCCACTGTGTCCCTTCTGTATAGATTCCCATAAAAATATGTTGAATTAGATTTCTCCACGTTGTTTGAAGCGAGGATTCTTGTGGTCCTTGACTTACCATCATAATTGAATCCAGAATTATGAATCTTGGGGTCATTAAGCGAGGTGTCCATGCAATTCCAGCTCTTCCTGTTGTGATCATTATGTGGAGCATGGGTTTCCTTGGGTGTGTGTGTGTGTGTGGAGTCCTGGAGTTGTTGAACAAATGGTCATATCTCAAAGACTATCTGTATTTTATACTTGTTATAGCAAAGCATGCTTGAGTCTTTCTTTGGATTAACCAAATTGTGGCAGCTTGGATATCCCGATAACTTCCTGTCTTAAACTAAAGTTGACATGGAATTGAGATGAAATTGAAAAAAATACTTTACAATTTAATACATGGAATTTTCCACAAGGAAAATGAGGATTTCTCTTTAGTTCTATCTTAATATTTCAGTTATATAAATCTTCCTAAATTAGAACAGGTTTTTAGCACCAAGGATAAAATTTACCATTGTTTATAATTTCATGCTATGATTCATGTCATGATTCAAAGTCTTTAAAAGGCTATGATATACTTAGAGATTTACCATCAATGAATGATACATTGGAAAATTAATAATTTCTGTGACGCGCTTGTAATTAATTCCCTTGGTTTTTTTTCATTATACCAATAGTAAAAGCCCTTAGACTTGTATACCGCTTAACAGTACTTTACAGCCCTCTCTAAGCGGTTTACAGAGTCAGCCTATTGCCCCCTGCAACAATCTGGATCCTCATTTTACTGACCTCGGAAGGACGGAAGGCTGAGTCAACCTTGAGCTGGTGAGGATCGAACTGACAGCAGCTGGCAGTCAGCAGAAATAGCCTGCAGTACTGCATTCTAACTACTGTACCACCATGGCTCTTCCTTCCTTCCTTCCTTCCTTCCTTCCTTCCTTCCTTCCTTCCTTCCTCCCTCCCGCCCGCCCTCCCTTCCTTCTTTCCTTCCTTCCCTTCCTTTCCTTTCCTTCTTTCCTCTTTCTCCCTTCCTTCCTTAGCATTTAGCAATAGCACCTATATATTTATACTTATATAAGTCCCCATATAAAGATAGTCCTCAACTTACAACCACAACTGAGCCCAAAATTTCTGTTGTTAAGTGAGACATTTAAAAGTGAATTTTGCCCCATTCTACGACCTTTCTTTCCTCCGCCGCTAAGTGAATGACTGCAGTTGATAAGTTAGTAACCCGGTTGTTAAGTGAATCTGGCTTCCCCATTGACTGCGCTGGTCAGAAGGTCGCAACTGGGGCCCGCACGACCCCAGGGACACTGCAACCGTCATAAATATGAGTCAGTTGCTAAACATTCGAATTTGGCTCTCGTGACCATGGGAATGCTGCAAAGGTCTCATAACGGTGAAAAACGGCCATAAGTTACTCTGCACAGTGACGTTGCAACTTTGAACGTTCACTAAACGAATGGTTGTAAGTCAAGGACTTCCTGTAGGGTGTAATATCTTGACTGCAGATGCAGCAAAAGCTGTGAGAACTCAACAGCCAGCAACGAGCTCTCTTTAACAGAATTGTTTTGTTTTCAGGTTATTCCTCCTTGTGAAGGCCTGGCCGGAAGATCTCCCAAAGGGGGTTGGGGACTGCAGGGGATGGTATGCCAGCCTCTCCGGAGGCTTCCAAATTGGGCACAATGTCTCCCAACCCTCCCAGCTTTTTCTCCTTCGGAGTGACTTATTTTTAAAGCCGTGGGAAAGTTGCTTTCTGAAGAAGAAGAAGAAAAACATTTCGACGAGACAAGCAATTTGGCTCCCCAAAGAAGGAGCTGAAAGGAGGTGCATAAAAACATTATTCAGAAGGAGAAGAAAAGGACACACATACACAAAAACAGCCTCCAAGGATTTTCATGGCCGTTTACTGGCATGTTACTAATCTAATACATTTCCCTCCCCTTTTCTTCCTTGCCTAACAGAATAACTGAGTTGGAAGGGACCTTGGAGGTCTTCTAGTCCAACCCCCTTCTCAAGCAGGAAGCTCTATCACTGGAGACAGATGGTTGTTGTCCAAACTCTTGTTAAAAACTTCCAGTGTTGGAGCATTCACAACTTCTGGAGGCAAGTAGTTCCACTGGTTAATTTTTCTCTCAGGAAATTTCTCCTCAGTTCTAGGTTGCTTCTCTCCTTGATTAGTTTCCATCCATTGCTTCTTGTCCTGCCCTCAGGTGCTCTGGAGAATAGGTTGACCCCATCTTCTTAAAGTTGGTTCAGCATCAGAACCAGTTTGGTGTACTAGTGACGGTGCTGGCCTAGAAACCAGGAGACTTTGAGTTCTAGTTCCACCTTAGGCCTGACAGCTGGCTGGGTTACTTTGGGTCAATCACTAGGAGACGGTGAGTTCTAGTCCTGCCTTACACTTGAAAGCTGGCTGGGTTACTTTGGGTCAATTACTAGGGGATGGTGAATTCTAGTCCCACTTTAGGCCTGACAGCTGGCTGGGTTACTTTGGGTCAATCTCTAGGAGATGGTGAGTTCTAGTTCCACCTTAGGTATGAAAGCCAGCTGGATGACTTTGGACCAATTGCCAGGAGACTTTGAGTTCCAGTTCTACCTTAGGCCTGAAACTGACTGGGTTACTTTGGGCTAATCACTAGGAGACGGTGAGTTCTAGTCCCATTTTAGGCCTGAAAGCTGACTGGATAACTTTGGGTCAATCACTAGGAGACGGTGAGTTCTAGTCCTGCCTTACACTTGAAAGCTGACTGGGTTACTTTGGGTCAATTACTAGGGGACGGTGAATTCTAGTCCCACTTTAAGCCTGAAAGCTGACTGGGTAACTTTGGGACAATCACTAGGAGACGGTGAGTTCTAGTCCCACTTTAGGCCTGAAGCTGGCTGGGTAACTTTGGGTCAATCACTAGGAGACGGTGAGTTCTAGTCTGCCGTACACTTGAAAGCTGACTGGGTTACTTTGGGTCAATTACTAGGGGATGGTGAATTCTAGTCCCACTTTAGGCCTGAAAGCTGTCTGGGTTACTTTGGGTCAATCACTAGGAGACGGTGAGTTCTAGTCCTGCCTTACATTTGAACGCTGACTGGGTTACTTTGGGTCAATTACTAGGGACGGTGAGTTCTAGTCCCACTTTAGGCCTGAAAGCTGGCTGGATAACTTTGGGTCAATCACTAGGAGACGGTGAGTTCTAGTCCTGCCTTACACTTGAACGCTGATTGGGTTACTTTGGGTCAATTACTAGGGGACGGTGAATTCTAGTCCCACTTTAGGCCTGAAAGCTGGCTGGGTGACTTTGGGCCAATCACCAGGAGACTGTGAGTTCTAGACTTGCCTTAGCCATAAAAACCAATTGGATGACTTTGGGCCGCTCACTTCCTCTCCGCCCAACCAAACTCATGGGGTTAGTTTTGTGGCGAAAATAGAAGAAGGAGAATTAGGTATTTTCTTCACCTTGAGTTACTTATAAAGGAGTAAAGGAGGGATAAAAATAGAACAAATGAATAAATCTTTATCTTTTTTCCAGCTTTCCACGGATCTGTGATCATTGGAAGGACAAAGGCATAGTGGGGACTTATCTTGGAAGCCAAATCCTTGGCAAATGGAGAGAAAATGATAAGATTTGTTTACCTCCTGACTGACCGTCTATTGTTTAACTCTTCATGCAATTAATACTAATCTATTGTGTCTTCACTGGAATTGATAAGGAATTTAAGGAGTGGAAGTTTTAAGCCCATCGCTTTAGCTGGCTGCTGGCTAGAAAATAAAAGCTTCACCTTTTGAATTTCCTGGCAATATACAGATGTCAGGAACACAGCAGCCTTGGAAAATGGCCTCTACTTAAAGAGTTCTTGATAAGGTAAACTAAATTTCTATGTCCAAAAATTGAACCCAAAACACCACAGAACTCACTGAAGCAAAATGTAGTCTCTCTTACCACACGGTTGTGTGAATCCAGCTATTGTTTACCACGATTGGTGGGTTTGTCGGTTGTCCTGATGAAAAGCAGTGTTCAATCAGCAGGCTCAAATTATCCTATTTTGGATAGTCTGGATTCTCTAGAAAAAGCTGTAATACTGGGAAAGGTGGAAGGAAAGAGAAAAAAGGATGATCAGCACCAGAAGACAGAATATGGTATCAGAATACCAAGATCGATCTATCTATCTATCTATCTATCTATCTATCTATCTATCTATCTATCTATCATTAGAATACCAAGAGATAGATAGACAGCCGGACAGACAAACGTAGAGATAGAGATTATATACATCCATCCATCCATCCATCCATATATCTTTATCTATCTATCTATCTATCTATCTATCTATCTATCTATCATCTCTCTATCTCTCTATCTCTCTATCTCTCTATCTCTCTATCTATCTATCTATCTATCTATCTATCTATCTATGTATCATCTCTCTATCTCTCTATCTCTCTATCTATCTATCTATCTATCTATCTATCTATCTATGTATCATCTCTCTATCTCTCTATCTCTCTCTCTATCTATCTATCTATCTATCATCTATCTATCTATGTATCATCTCTCTATCTCTCTATCTCTCTCTCTCTCTATCTATCTATCTATCTATCTATCTATCTATCTATCTATCTATCTCTATCTATCTATTAGAATACCAAGAGATAGATAGAAAGACAGACAGACAGACAGACAGACAGACATAGAGATAGAGATTATATACATACATACATACATACATACATACATCTTTATCTATCTATCTGTCTATCTCTCTCTCTCTCTCTCTCTCTCTCTATCTATCTATCTATTAGAATACCAAGAGATAGATAGACAGCCAGACAGACAAACATAGAGATAGAGATTATATACATACATACATACATACATACATATATCTTTATCTATCTATCATCTATCTATCTATCTATCTATCTATCTATCTATCTATCTATCTATCTATTAGAATACCAAGAGATAGATAGACAGCCAGACAGACAAACATAGAGATAGAGATTATATACATACATACATATATCTTTATCTATCTATCATCTATCTATCTATCATCTATCTATCTATCTATCTATCTATCTATCTATCTATCTATCTATCTATCTATCTATCTATCATCTCTATCTATTAGAATACCAAAAGATAGATAGAAAGATAGATAGAAAAACAGACAGACATAAAGATAGTGATTATATATATATATATGTTTTCTGAGGTTTTCGCGGGTGTTTGTATGTAGGTCTTTGGTTATTCGGGTTTTCTCCACGTAAAATTGGAGGTGTCTTGGCAACGTTTCGACGAAGTCTCATTCGTCATCTTCAGGCTGGTGTTCTCGGCTTCGTGCTTCTAGGAGCAATGTGTGTGATCGCAGCTGTTTCTTCCTTTTAACTGCCAGTGGGGATGTGAACTGATTGGGTGGGAGCTTGGCTGTGTTCTGATTGGGTGGAGGTGTGTTCTGATTGGTTGGGGGTTGGTTGTGCTCTGATTGGTCCCCCAACCCCCCATCCAATCAGAGCACAACCAACCCCCAACCAATCAGAACACACCTCCACCCAATCAGAACACAGCCAAGCTCCCACCCAATCAGTTCACATCCCCACTGGCAGTTAAAAGGAAGAAACAGCTGCGATCACACACATTGCTCCTAGAAGCACGAAGCCGAGAACACCAGCCTGAAGATGACGAATGAGACTTGTCGAAACGTTGCCAAGACACCTCCAATTTTACGCGGGAGAAAACCCGAATAACCAAAGACACACACACACACACACACACACACACACACACACACAAATATATATATATACACACATATCTATCTATCTATCTATTAGAATACCAAGAGATAGATAGATAGACAGACAGACATAGAGATAGAGATTATATATATTTATATATTACATACATATATCTTATCTCTATCATCTACCTACCTACCTACCTACCTACCTATATCTTGGTATTCTGTTATCATATTCTCTCTCTCTCTCTCTCTCTCACACACACACACACACACACACACACACACACACACACACACACAAAATGGACGGATTTGGTTACAGCAAGAACCTGAAGGCCTACGTTGAAGTAGATGATCATTGAGAAGAAAATTTTTCTCACGAGTACCCAGAAAGTTAGATCGTTTATGTGTCCTCCCTCCCTCCCCCTCCCATTCTCCATGTCCAATTGCCTGTGTCCTCCTTTGCCTGCTGTGATTTTTGATAACCTTAAACTGGATTCACCCAATATGTGTTAAAAGGAGTCTGGCGAGTTCTTTGTTCGATGGACTGTGAAATCGCAGCCGAACCACAATCCACAGTGCCATTCCATTATCATATTAGAGATAAGTAATATCTCGAATTATCTCAACGTAGAGATAACCTTTGTCCTTGATTTTCAATCGACTGCATGGTCCAATCAACTTTAATGAGGCTGTTGATCTTTCCTTGTTTTCAGTTGAACTTTTTCCCCCCCCCGTTACCGTTATCTTGCTTACAACATTGTGCCTCTCCCAAGATTGCAGGATACAATCTGAATCGATCACTGGGACTAAAAGTTTATTCTTCCAAGCGTTCGGATTTGTGCTGGAGCCCGATTAATTAATTAATTAATATCTCAGGGGCTTCCACAGAGAAGAGGGAGTCAAACTATTCTCCAAAGCACCTGAGGGCAGGACAAGAAGCAATGGATGGAAACTAATCAAGGAGAGAAGCAACTTAGAACTAAGGAGAAATTTCTTGACAGTGAGAACAATTAATTAGCGGAACAACTTGCCTGCAGAAGTTGTGAATGCTCCAACACTGGAAGTTTTTAAGGAGATGTTGGATAACCATTTGTCTGAAGTGGTGTAGGGTTTCCTGCCTAAACAGGGGGTTGGACTAGAAGACCTCCAAGGTCCCTTCCAACTCTGTTATTCTATTCTATTCTGTTCTGTTCTGTTCTGTTCTGTTCTGTTCTGTTCTGTTCTATTCTATTCTATTCTATTCTATTCTATTCTATTCTATTCTATTCTATTCTATTCTATTCTAATTAAGTGTTTAGCAGCAGAATCTCTCTTCTGAGTCATGTTTAATTTGTTGTTGTGAAGGACACCCAGTTCCTTTTCACATGTATACTTCCCTTCCTATACTGGTGCTTTTTGTGTTTTCTGTTCAGATTTCAGCACTTTATAATATACTAGTTCATACCAATTTATAACATCTTGGTAAGACCACACTTGGAATACGGCATCCAGTTTTGGTCGCCACGATGTAAAAAAAAAAAATGTTGAGACTCTGGAAAGAGTGCAGAGAAGAGCAACAAAGATGATGAGGGGACTGGAGGGTAAAACATATGAAAAACAGTTGCTGGAATTGGCTGGAAAAGAAGGACCGGGGTGACATGATAGCAATATTCCAATATCTCAGGGGTTGCCACAAAGAAGAGGGAGTCAAACTCTTCTTCCAAAGCACCAGAAGGCAGGACAAGAAGAAACAGATGGAAAGTAATCAAGGAGAGAAGCAACCTGGAATTAAGGAGAAATTTCCTGACAGTTCGAACAATTAATCAGTGGGACAACTTGCCTCCAGAAGTTGTGAATGCTCCAACACTGGAAGTTTTTAAGAAGAGATTGGACAGCCATTTGTCTGAAATGATATAAGGTTTCCAGCCTGAGTTGGACTATAAGACCTCCAAAGTCCCTTCCAACACTGTTATTCTGTTATCCTGTTACTTTCGAGTTAAGCCATTGAATTTCCTGGTGGTCTCTTTTCTACTTCATCCAAAATTAACTTTCCAGTATAAAATTGCGGGTATTTAAGCGACTGTATCTTCCTTTTAAAAAATGGGATTTTAGAAGGACGCGCCGCCTTGCAGTGATAATATGTAATTGGGTTTTCATAAATAAGGAAGATCAGAAAAAAAAAGGAAGAAAAGATTCAAAAGCATTGCTACAGATGCTTTATTAAGGGTGTGCTGGCTGCCTCTAAGGAAGGTTTTTCGAAAGGCAGAATTCAAAATAGCTACGAGGTAATACTTCACACAAGCAAACCGAGAGACCTCTTGGGTATCTGTGTAGGAGGGGGGGGAAAAAACCAAGGAAAGTTTGAACAGCTCTTCTCTTGAGAATTAAGATTTCTCACTGGTCTAAGGCATCGGCTGGTTTGTGTTTGCATATTCTGTTGCAATATTTTTAGGATCAGACTCAATAATGATAATAAAGATTAGAGGTTCAAATATATCTCTTTTTAATCTTAACAGGCATTCTATATTCACTGAATATTTACAGATAGAAGCGAGGGAAAAGATGAGGGTGGCTCCTTATATATACAGGGGGCGGAGTCAAGGATGGGAGTGGTGAATTATGAATACATTAGGAAACAAAGAATAAGTTAACCCCTGATATCCCATATATACATTATTTACAGATTAGGGAATAAGGCATTTACATCTGACAAATCCCCCTCTAAATGCCGGTTCGCTATACAACACCAATTACATTCAGATTCAGGACAATATAAGACATATAATTTTGAAGTTAAATATTTGTGCTGTTTAGAAGGTAAAGGCTTCGTTAATATGTCAGCTAATTGTTCAGAGGTATCACAATGCACTGCTTTGATAAATCCATCTTGAGACAATTGTCTCACATGTTTGAACTTTATATCTATATGCCTGGATCTTTGTCCAATGGCATCGGATCTGGATATTTCAATGGCTGCTTTATTATCTTCATGCATAACAAAAGGTAAAGCAGGTTTTTTCCAGACATCTGAAATCAAATCATTAAACCATACAAGGTTATTTGCAGCTTTGGATAAACAAACATATTCCGCTTCTGTGGTTGAAGTGGCTACCAGTTCTTGTTTACCAGTGTACCAGTAAACTGGACAGTTATTTAATAGAAAAATATAACCAGAAGTGCTCTTTCTGCATGATATATCTCCAGCCCAATCCGCATCTGCGTAACAAGTAAGTTTTGGCTCTTTGTCATTACTAGGTTCTAATACTAAACAAAAATCTAATGTACTTTTTAGATATCTTAGAATTCTTTTGACAGCTTCCCAATGATACATAGTTGGTTTACTAACATGTCTTGACAATAAATTGAGAGGTAATGCAATATCTGGCCTGGTCCAATTAGATATATAAAGAAGTGAACCTATGACTGACCTATAGAATGTATTATCTTTAAATTGAGGGGAAGACTCATCATTGTTTCTAAGGAAATCAGTTTGCATGGGAGTGTCACATGGTTTAGCGTTGTTTAAATTGCATTTGTTTAGAAGTTCAATAATCTTATCTTTCTGAGTGAGTTTGAATCCCCTTCTAGTTTTGTTAATTTGTACACCAAGGTATTTGTTTACTTTACCTAGAGATTTCAACGAAAAATGTTCGTTTAGCTTATTTACAAAGGTTTCTCTTCTCTCCTTGTGTTTTCCTATATATAAAATATCATCTACATAAATTAACACGAATTCAATGTGATCATCACTTTTTTTTACAAAGAAACAGTTATCAGCGGTGGTAGCGTTAAAATCCATGGTCTTAAGTACTTTTACCAAACAATCATACCATCTTTTGCCAGATTGTTTTAACCCATATAGACTTTTGTTCAATAGCCAGATTTCATTCTTATTAGTGTATTGACTGTGTGGTGCCCTTACATATATTTCCTTATCTAGTTTCGCGTGTAAGTACGCAGTCTGTATGTCATATTGGAATACATCAAGATTGAGTGCAGATGCCACTACCAGAGCTGTTTTAACACTCTCCGTTCTCACTGTGGGAGAGTATGTGTCAGTATAGTCCTCCGGATATTTTTGTGCATAACCTTGTGCAACTAATCTGGCTTTGTATAGAGTATTGCCTCCTTCTAGATTCTTAATTTTATAAATCCACCTAGTACCTATGATTGTTTTATCTTTAGGTGCGGTCGCAGGTGTGAATACATTTAATCCTTGCAAACTTTCCATCTCTTTTTTCATAGCTAGTTCCCATTTTTCTTTTTCTTCATAAGGGAGTTTTAATACTTCCTCATATGTATTAGGTGTTATTTGTTCATCATCCATATACATTATATAATCTCTGTATTTACCTGGTATTTGATTTCTATTGTTTCTAATAGCTCTTTTAGGTTTGCTATGGTTGTCATGCAAATATCTTGCTTCCTTTTTTGTTAATGTGTCTGTCTTTATTTTGTGCTGACTATTTGTCCAAGTTTTGGTTTTGTTTGTATTTTTGTTGATATTTTGATTCTCTATTGTACCTCCCTCACGAGATTTTGTATCTTTGTATTTATCTGGAAATATTTCATTAAGATGTAATTTAGACCAATTTGCTTGTTCATGGAACACAGCTGTTCTGGAGACTATAAATTTGTTATTATTATCAATGAATCTGTACCCTTTGGTGCCAGTTTCATATCCCATAAATCTTAATCTTCTGGATACGTTTTCTCCCTTTCTTCTCAACTGCTTAGGTATATGTACGTCTGCAGTGACTCCAAATATGTGCATGTGTGCTAATTTGGGCTTCCTATTATACATCACCTCATATGGTGTTTTATTCACAATACTGGACCAGGTTCTATTTTGAGTGTAATTTGAATAATGTAAGGCTTCTGACCAAAATTGTTTGCCTAAACCAGCATCCTCTAATGTGCATCTAATCATGGTTTGCAGTGTGGAATTTTTTCTCTCTGCAACCCCATTTTGGAATGCAGAAAATGGACTAGACGTGAAATGTAGCATTCCTCTATCCTTTAACCATTGGGAGAATTCTTTAGACATGAATTCACATCCCCTATCTGTCATAATTTGTTTTATCCTGATATTATGTTGTGTTTCTATGCGTTTGTAGAATTCCTTAAATTTCTGAAAGGTTTCATCCTTGTGTTTTAATGTGTAAACAAAACCATAGCGACTATAGTCATCTACTATTGTTAGGAAGTAACGCTTTCTATAAGTGATTGATGGAGTTAATGGACCAACTAAGTCCATATGTACTAAGTCAAAGATTTTGTTAGTCGATCTGTTGGATTTTTTTGGTCTGGGACTAGTTTTTAGTTTAGTGGATTTACATACTGAGCATTCCAAATAATTTTCACAATTTTTTATTTTGACACCTTCTGCGTGTTCAGTCATTTTTTGTACTACAGGAAAACTTGCATGTCCTAACTTCCTATGTAAGATGTGAGCACACTCATCATGAATTGGTTTACCTATTCTTGGTCTCTTCTCTTTGTGTGTATTTGTGTGATCATGAGATATTTCACATTCATCATTGTCACTGTTACTAACATTTTCATCATCTGCCTCAATACAATCCTCCATATTTGAGTCAATGTTATGTAACCGTCTTTCTTTTGTTACTAGATAGGGTAGGCCTCCTTTAATCATCACAGTACCTACATTTGTTTTGTTCTTCTCTAAAGTTGCTTTCCCCTTTGAGAAAACTATATTGATATCAGAATCTCTACTTAGTTTTATGACACTTAGTATGTTATGAGGTATTTCAGGGATTAACAATACCCCCTCTATTTTTCCTAGACCAGGTAATGTTATGTTTCCTCTGCCTAATACTTGAACTTTTTCTTGATTAGCCACCTTTATTACAAACTTATCTTCTGTAAATGAAGATAGAATATTTTTGTTATTAGTGGTGTGATTGGTTGCCCCAGAATCGATAAGCCAATTATTGTTCTCATTTTGTTGTGTTTTAATGTTGTCTTGTTTATTTAGTCCATTCAGTGAACCAGATTTTCTCTCTTTTGAATTTTCTCTACCCCCTCTACTCTCTCTGTAGTTTGGTGGGCTTCTATATTTATATCTATCTGTGGAAGACTGTCTATGATTGTATCTGCTTCTATATTCTGGTCTATGTCTCTCCTTTGATATTTTGGGACAGTCTCTTCTATTGTGTTCCCTGGACCCACAATTGTGGCATTTAAAAGTTTCATTGCATTTTTCTTGGAAAGCTACCTTCCTAAAAGATTTGTGTTCTGTGTGATTGCTAGAACGATTTTTTCTTGAATTGTCTTCAGCTATCAATTTGTTAGATAGACTCTCTATGGATAAATATCCAAGATTGATGGTGTCTAAGTGTGACATAAAACTATCCCATGATGAATCAAGTGAATTGATAATAACACTTTTCATTGTTTGATCTGAAATCACTTCCCCCCTCAGATGCAGTTCAGCTCTTATTTTGTTTAGAGATATCAAATGCTCACTTATGGAAACCCCTGGTTTTACTCTAGAAGAAAAGAAATCCTTAGACATTCTAGTAGTGGTAGCTACACTGTCGCTGTGGAATAGATTAAACATGCATTGAATTATTTCTGAGACAGTTAGGTTTGGTTTGATACTATGATACATTGCAGGAGATACGCTAGTTATTATTAAGAAGAATGCTCTATGATGTAAACAATCTATTTTTAAAGTCCAAGGTCTTCTTGGAGGACTAGTGATAAAGAATAGTAAATTTTCTTTCATAAAGACAACCTGGAGCTGTTGATACCACTCTTGCAAATTAATGCCATCAACTCTAAGTTTTGGGAAGTCACTGGGTAAGTTTCCCACATTATTTTGTCCATTACTTACAACCTGAGGTAGTCCGTGATCTCGCAAGTGCAGGAAATTGCAAAACGGCATGGGGATGCTCGCAACGAGTCTGCGCGGTTCTCTGGCCAGTTCAAGTCTTTCCGGACCGTCTGCGTGGTTTCGCACATGCGCGCTGCTCATTTCTTCTTTGGCATCGTCGTGGAAGGTTCTCTCCATTTCAGCTCGTTCGCTCTGCTCCTCTTCAGACGAGTCGGTCTCTGGCTCGGTTTTAGGAGTTCTGATGGCGGCGGCTGTTCTTCTCTTTCTCCTGTGTGCGTTGATGTTTGATCCGGTCTGCGGCGTGGGGCGGAATCGGCATGGCTTTCTGGGCTCGGGCGTCGTCGCTCTCGAAGTCAGGATGGGAGCGTGTAGGTCTTGAGGTATCGGCTTGTTCTTTTGCTTCTTCGTTGGCGCTTTGGAGATTTTTAATTTTGGCCCAAATGCAGCAAAAAGCGTCTTCATTGCTGATTTTATTTGGGATTTGGCAAAATCGTCTTCGCTATCTGATTCGGGTTCTTCTGGAGATTTCGAATCTTCCTTTTCGCTTTCGTTGTCTGATAACGTTTTTCGCGCCAGAAATTTTGAACTGAGCATTTTGATTGGCTCTGCTTCTCTCCCTTTGGAGGCTTGTTGAAACCAAGATGGCTGCCATTCAAAATTTCGCGCGGCATCACATCTTTTCTTTTTCATAACGACTTTCTCTGTAGTCATTTCACTCACAGTTTTTTGGTCTTTGGGTTTCTCTTTGACGATGTTTTTCTCTCTCGCTGCTCCGCTGTTTTTCAGTATTTCTTGGAGATTCGCGATGAGACTTTCATCATTCTTCTGGCTTTTTAATATCTTTAATATTTCTGACCTGAGTTCGTTATTTTCTATTTCGATTTCCTCCTGGTCATTATTTTCATTTATTAGTTCTTCTTCTTCTGTGGTGTACTCTTCGGATTCTCTCGAAATCGCGTTTGTGGATTCGTTGATTATTTCTTGTTCAGTTTCTATTTCTTTGCTGTAGGCCCTGGTGTTGGGCCTATCTTTCTTAGACATTTTTAATTATTTATTGAGTCAATTAACCATCCTCTGCTACCAGTTTGTTGCAATATTTTTAGGATCAGACTCAATAATGATAATAAAGATTAGAGGTTCAAATATATCTCTTTTTAATCTTAACAGGCATTCTATATTCACTGAATATTTACAGATAGAAGCGAGGGAAAAGATGAGGGTGGCTCCTTATATATACAGGGGGCGGAGTCAAGGATGGGAGTGGTGAATTATGAATACATTAGGAAACAAAGAATAAGTTAACCCCTGATATCCCATATATACATTATTTACAGATTAGGGAATAAGGCATTTACATCTGACATATTCAAACCCATAGAGATGTCACTAGTCCTTATTCAAACAGGGCCATGGAGCTTGATTTGTGCGACAGTCTCTTCTTGATCTTGGGTGGGCCAGTTGTCCAAGGTTGAAGTCTAACTAGAAGATGTGTGGACTTCAACTCCCAGAATTCCTCAGCCAGCACAATGATTCTCAGCCTCAACAATTCTAAGATGCATAGACTTCAACTCTCTGACCTTTTTGGGAATATGGTTGGACTAGAAGACTTCCAAGGTCCTCTCCAACTTTTCTGTTCTGTTCTGTTCCGTTCCAGTTCTAGTTCAGGACAGTCCTGATGTTAAGCCAAACTAATCCACCATTAAAAGAGATTCTGGATCCTGAAATGTCCCATTGCAGCTGAAAATGGGGTGGCTGGCTTGCAGAAATACAGGCAGTCCTCGATGTACGTTCACAACCGAGCCCAAAACAATACTTTAATTGTTAAAGTAGCGACACGGTTGTTACGTGAATCTGGGATTCCCCATTGACTTTGCTTGTCGGAAGGTCACAAAAGAGAGATCACATGACTACGGGACACTGCAACCGTCATAAGTATGAATCTGTTCCCAAGCTTCTGAATTTTGATCCCGTCACCATGGGGATGCTGCCACGGTCCTAAGTGTGAAAAACGGTCCTAAGTCACTGTATCCAGTGCTATTGTAACTTCCAACAGTCACTAAACAAAGTATTGTAAATGTGGAGGCCTACCTGTAGTTCGGGCAACATAAACCTGACCCAGGCAAGTCTCGAATATTTCCAGAAAAAAATTAGTAAGGAAAATGTATATTTGATGATCCATGTAATAACAGCTGCAAGAATTGTGTATGCTCAAAATTGGAAATCAGAGAAAATACCGTTGGAAGAAGAAGTAATAAAAAAAAAAAATTAGACTGTGCAGAAATGAATAGATTAACTTTGATGATTAAAGATAAGGAGGAATCAGAATATTTTAAAACATGGAATTATTTTTATAGTTGGTTGGAAAAGAGATATAAATGACTGATACTATAATTGTGTACAAATGATGATTATAATATTGATTTAGAAATGAAATGTTAGAACGGTTTGGATGAATATGAAGATAGAAGAAACTTATGGAAGATGGAGAAGAAGCCTAGAAGATAACACCGAGGCGTCACAGGGAAGGGAGGATTGATGTATTAAATGTTTGTTTGTCTTTAAAAAAAAAAAATTACCAAAAAAAAGAAAGAAAGGAGATGGAAAATGAGGTTTCATGACCCAATTAGGTAACATCATCAGTGCTAGGAAGGAATGGGGTTTACAAAGTAGAGGAGAAAGAGAATGGGGGGGGGGAGGAGGAGGAGAAGGACTGTGGGTTCCTTGGTGCTCTCTGAGCTTACTTGTAGCTCAGAGAGCTCAGAAATGTAGACATTTCACGACCCAACTAGGTAACATTATCAGTGCCAGTAAGGAGTGCTGTTTGCTGTCAGTTTATATTCTGGTGTCTTGCCTGTCTATATGGGTAGGGATGGCCTTAAGTGATTCTTTTAGTTGGGCTTTTTACGGATGGCTCTTTGGCAGTTTCTTGACTTGAGTATTGGTGTGAAGTTGACCTTGGAGTTAATCTCTGCTGATCTAGGATCTGATTGCTGATGGGGTCTTTTTTGGGCTGGTTGATTGTCTCTTTTGCATAGTCTATAGATGTTGTTAATGTCTATGTGTCTATTGATGGCTGATTGGTCAGAGTGTAGCAGGGGTCTAGAAATTTTGGGCTGGTCTGGGATGCTCACATTTTCCCCAATGGAAACTACGGTTCAATCTGTCTATATGTGATGGAAATTAAAGAATTTCCATCATGTCTTCTGACTGCCACTTGACGTTCGTGGATGCGTTTGTCCAGTCTTCTACCAGTTCGTCCTACATTGTGAGCCACCGTGGCGCAGTGGTTAGAGTGTAGTACTGCAGGTTACTTCTGCTGGCTGCCGGCTGCCTGCAATTTGGCAGATCGAATCTCACCAGGTTCAAGGTTGACTCGTCCTTCCATCCTTCCGAGGTGGGTAAAATGAGGACCCAAATTGTTGGGGGCAATAGGCTGACTCTGTAAACCGCTTAGAGAGGACTGTAAAGCACTGTAAAGCAGTATATAAGTCTAAGTGCTATTGCTGTTGTGGTTATTGCAGGTCTTATGTTGTTGTTCTGCCCCAGCTACGGACCCCAAAGAACGCAGCATACACCTAGTCCTTACAAACCTTAGTTTACTAATTAAGGACTACTAATGAGCTTTCTTAGTAGTTGTTCGAACACAAGTACAGTTTAAATCAGTCTTTTCTGAACAAGGGCTGTTAATTTAACTTCATTAACAGCTGACAAGAATCCAAAGTAGAATAACTCAATTCTGAGGCACAGTATTTCAGATACCCGTAATCTTACTGTGGTTGGCAGAATGCCCAGAAGCAATTTGCAGGAAAACTGACAAAGAGATAAACAAGAGCCAAATTAAACGTTTCTGGAATCAAGATGCGAAGGAATATGAACGAAGTTGTTTCCTGCAAATTGCATCAGTCGTCATCCTTCCTTAAATAGGCTAGGGGAGTGGTCAATTAGCTCCAAGCCTTACTCTCGAGGAGACCTCCTCCTGAGGAGCCACTCCTGCCTTTTAACAGCTCTGCGCGCTCGCGCATCGAGAAGAGGTTCCTCCTCTTCATCCTCTTCACTTATGGGAGCTTCTGGAGGTTCTGAAGGCCCTGGCTGAATCCCCGCCTCTGGCACCACATCTTCTCCAGCCTCCTCCTTGTCTGACTCGAGCGCCAGCTGCACAGGCTGCTGGCGCAGCACCACACCAGCCTCCTCGCTGTCGGAATCAGCTACTAACTGCACAGGCCGCTGATGGGCCACAACAGTTGTAGATGACTCCTTTTTTAATATATATTTCTGGGGTTGCTGGGACTTTTGGTTTGCTTTGCTGGAAAATCCCAGTTGTAAAGCATGCTTGCTTTTAAAACCCAGCTTTGATCAGCAAAGGTTTATAGAGAACAAAGATGCTCCTATTTTGGAAGATTATCGAGAATATCTTTGAAGGACTCTTTGTCCTGCCAAAAAACCCCGGCCCTTGAGATGAAAGATGGTAACCGAGCCATAAGCAAACAGTTCGGATCTCACCTTCCTCTTAAAAATGGATCAGTCCTGAAACTGATCCTGCAACTTGTTTTTCTGATAATTTGAGAGCGGGTTAGAAAAAGAAAAGTTAGGGTGTGTCTTTGCTCTTTAGGCTCAGGAAGTAAAATTGGAACACACGCACACAATCATGAGTGTCTCTGTGTGTATCAAAACACGGCAAGATAACAACCAGAGAGGAATTATTGAGTCTTCCACCTGCACCTCTATAACTACCACGTAACTATGTACTACCAAGAGCCTTGGTAGTACAGTGGCCTAAGGCACCTGGTTATTCAGCTGGTTATTAAGACCAGATGCCTGCAATTACTGCAGGTTCGAATCTCGCCAAGGCTCAAGACTGACTCAGCCTTCCATCCTTTCTAAGGTAGGTGAAATGAGGACCCAGTTTGTGGGGGCAATAAGCTGACTTTGTATAAAAAAAAATACAAAAGTATGAAGGCTATTGCTTAACGCATTGTAAGCCGCCCTGAGTCTCCGGAGAAGGGCGGCATATAAATCAAATTTAAAAAAAAAAACTGTCTGGTTTGGCTCTGCAACCCAAGACAGACACAGACTTCAGAGGATCATTAGAACTGCAGAAAAAACAATGGCTACCAACCTGCCTTCCATGGAGGACCTGTATACTGCACGAGTCAAAAAGAGGGCTGTGAAAATATTTACAGACCCCTCCCATCCTGGACATAAACTGTTTCAACTTCTACCCTCAAAACGACGCTATAGAGCCCTGCACCCCAGAACAACTAGACACAAGAACAGTTTTTCCCCAAATAACCATCACTCTGCTAAACAAATAAATTCCCCAACACTGTCAAACTATTTACTAAATCTGCACTACTATTAATCTTCTCATCGTTCCCATCACCCATCTCCCCCCACTTATGACTGTATGACTGTAACTTTGTTGCTTGTACCCTTACAATTTATATTGATATTGTTTCCTAGTATGATTTGATTGCTTATTAGTAGCCTATGACTATCATTAAGTGTTGTACTTTATGATTCTTGACGAATGTATCTTGTCTTTTTATGTACACTGAGAGCGTATGCACCAAAGACAAATTCCTTGTGTGTCCAATCACACTTGGCCAATAAAAATTCTATTCTATTCTATTCTATTCTATTCTATTCTATTCTATTCTATTAATTCTATTCTATTCTAATTCTATTCTAACCATAGCCACCTCCTCTCCTTTATGATACAGGTAGTTGTTGACTTAAAACAGTTCATTTAATGACAAGTTACAATGGCACTGAAAATGGCTGTTTTTCACACTTATGACCGTCATGGCATTCCCCATGGTCACGTGATCAAAATTTAGACGCTGAGCAACTGACTCGTATTTATGACGGTTGCACTGTTCCCGGGGTCATGTGATCCCCTTTTGCGACCTTCTGACAAAGAAAGTCAATGGGGGAGCCAGAATTCGCTTAACAACCGTGTTGCTAACTGAACAACTGCACTGATTCACTTAACAACTGTGGCAAGAAAGGTTGCAAAATGAGGCAAAACTCGCTTAACAACTGTCTTGCTTAGCAACAGAAGTTTTGTCCTCAAACTGTGGTCATAAATTAAGGACTACCTACATCAAATCTGGGTTTCTACTGGGAAACCACTTCTGCATTTTGTGCTTTCTACAGGCAGCCCGCTAACTAACAGGCATTCATTTAGTGACCATTCGAACAACGCCACTGAAAAAAAGGCCGTAAATCGAGGATTACCTGTACATAGACATCTGGATTTTGTGTGCGAGATGGAAAGAAATGAAATTTTGACTGTGGGTTTTGTCAATTCGATACATACGTTGTTATAGAGATGATTAGTGCATATTAAGTATGTAAAAGTACATCTTGAGACTGTAATGCTACTATATTTTATTCTATGGCACGAAAGAGTTGGAAGTCAATGCTTTTCTTTTCTTTTCCCTCTGTACCTTACACTTCTTTTTCTTCCCTTTTTCTCCCCTCGTTTTATTTATTTATTTATTTATTGGTTCGATTTATATGCCGCCCTTCTCCGGAGACTCAAGGCGGCTTACAATGCGTTAAGCAATAGCCTTCATACTTTTGTATATACCTGCTTAGTAGGGCTTTTGCCCCCCCCAAAGCGGTGTTCTTTTTTATACAAAGTCAGCTTATTGCCCCCACAAACCGGGTCCTCATTTTACCCGCCTCGAAAGGATGGAAGGCTGAGTCAACCTTGAGCCTGGTGAGATTCGAACTTACTTTAATTGCAGGCAGCTGGTGTTACTTAACAGTGCATTAGTCTGCTGCGCCACCAAGGCTCTCTTTCCCACTAGTTTCACTTTCTTTTGTGTTTTATAGCTTGAAAAACATAATAAAATTGATGATGTTACCCATTTAGTCGTGTCTGACTCTTGGCCATTCTATGAGCCAGGTCTCTCCATGTTTTCTGATCTTGCCTTACTTTTTTGAGTTGTCCTATGCTTTTGTCCTGACCTAGGCTTCACAAAGCAGGCTCCGTGTCCCGACAAAACCCCTTTTTATTAAGCGAATGTGAATTCCTCTCATTCACATCCAGCAAAGTCCCGGCAAACAGTCTTTCCAGGGTGAATTTACAACCACAGACCTTATGAGGCTTGGAGAGCTGCCAGGCCGATATCTTCCAAACGCAACGCTGTACAAGAAAAGACTTGGCAAGGAGTCTCTGAGAGTCACAGATCTTCACACTAGTGAAATGAACTAATTGTCTCCTGCAAACTCCACTCCCCTTTTGCTCCTCTTTATTCCCTATGGGAGGGGCCATTCACCGTCCACCAGTGCGTTTACTCGAGTCGGCCCTTGTTCCTTAACTTCCCTTCTCCTGGCAGCTCTGCGCATGTGCACATCAGGAACAGGCTCCAGCTGTTCTTCTGTCCCACTGATATCTGACACCGAAGGCAGCTGATAACTGTCAGACGGCCCTGGCCCCATCTCTGCCTCCGACGTAGAGTCCTCATCAGAGCCTTCCCCAGAATCCAGGACTGGCCCATGTTCCTCCCCAACCTCCTCCCTGTTCAAGCCTGCTGCCAGCTCCACGGGTGGGCCACAACAGCTTTGGCTGGTGTCAGCTTTGGTGTCCAGCTGCTATATTCTTTGGCGGCCTGGTTTCTTTACCGCTAACTCTTCCAAGCATAATGTCAAGTTTCGAGGTCGTCTCAAATAAATTGCATTTCAAACAAAGTCTTTGAAGAAAAACTCCTATTTATTAAGCACGGCATTCTAAACCCGACTCCATCGAAGCCAACACTGACTTCCAGCCCCAAAACCCTCCCTTTCCGTTCCCCACTCCCCTGCACTCATTGGCCATCTTCCAAGTCATTCTACCCCTAATCTACTGCTCCAGCTCAAAGGAATTTCCTCCCTCCCATCCCATCCCCTAGGGGATATTATCTCCAGGGAAAATAAGTAGGTGAAAAGTCGAACGTCCCTTTCCAGACGCTTTTGCTTCTCCTTCTTATGTCAGCACTAGAGTAAATGCAGCTTGAAGTGCTGACACATAATTGTTTTCTCCAGGGAATTTCCCTGCATAAATAGCAGACTTCGAAGAGACCCAAAGGTGCCTTTTCAAGAGGCAACTGGAACACACCTTTGGGACAATCCTGACCTGAATCTCGATAGACCTGAAGGGACCTTGGAGATCTTCTAGTCCAACCTCCCGCACAAGCAAGAGACCCTATACCCATGATGGTGAACCTATGGTACGCGTGCCACAGGTGGCCCGCAGAGCCATATCTGTGGGCACGCAAGCATTGCCCTAGTTCAGCTCCAGTGTGCATGTGCGAGCCGGTCAGTCGATTTTCGGGCCTTCCGGGCCCACTGGAAGTTGGGAAACGGGCCGTTTCTGGCCTCCAGGGGGGTGGGGAAGGCTGTTTTTGCCCTCCCCAGGCGCCAAGAAAGCCTCTGGAGCCTGGGGAGGGCGAAAAACGGGCCTACCAGGCCCACCTGTAACCTCTTTGTCATCACGTGCCAAAAGCGGGGGAGCACAGGGGTAGTATTGAATTATAGGTGTGGGCATGCACGCACACGACCCCCCCCCATGCTTTTGACACACGATGGCAAAAAGGTTAGCCGTCACTGCCCTATACCAGGGGTGGGCAAATGTGGGCTCTTTTACAACCTGTGGACTTCAACTCCCAGAATTCCTGAGACAGCCAAGCTGGCTCAGGAATTCTGATGTCAGCACTCCAAACTACATTCGTTCCAGTGCTGACATAAGGAGAAAAGGGGGCAGCTGGCAAGAGGACGCTTGACTTTTCACCTACTTATTTTCCCTGAAGATAATATCCCCTAGGAGATGAAATAGGAGGGGGGGACATTCCTGGGAGCTGAAGTAGTAGATATGGGGAGAGTGATTTGGAAGTTGGCCAATGAGACGCAGAGAATTGGGGAACGGAAAGGGAAGGTTTGGGGTCAGGAAGTCAGTGTTGGCTACGATATGATCGGGGACAGATTGCCGTGCTTAATAAATGAAAGATTTCATCAAAGACTATTTGTTTGGAAATGCAATTTATTTTGAGACGACACTGAAACCTGACATCTGGGAGTTGAAGTCCACAGGCTGTAAAAGAGCCACATTTGCCCACCCCTGCCCTATACCATTCTGGACAAATGGGAGGTCCAATCTCTTAAAAAACCTCCAGTGATGGGAGTTCCCACAACTTCTGGTGGCAAGTTGTTCCAACGGTTAATTGTTGTGCCAGGAAATTTCTCCCTAGTTCCAAGTTGCTTCTCTCCTTGATTAGTTTCCATCCATTGTTTCTTGTCCTGCCTTCAGGTGCTTTGGACTTCTTTGTGGCAGCCCCTCAAATATCGGAATACTGCTATCATGTCACCTCTAGTCCTTCTTTTCATTAAACTAGACATACCCAATTCTAGCCAAAAGTTAACATGGCCCAAATAAAATTATGATAAATAAATAACCTATCCTGATTTCTAAAGACCGATCGATCCAACCCAACTCCAACCCATCGTCCACTATCCACAAGAGAGGAGAAATTTGATGAACAAAAAAAAAACCAACTCTCAATTCCGATAGTTCTAGTTAAAGATGGTATTTTAATTGGTCCGGCAATTGCAAAATATACAAATTTCCAAAAAAGGGACAGGCCTGTTTTATAAGCCACGCAGCTCTTCACCTTCAGGGATGAGGGGGAAAGAAAATAGATTAAAATCATCCCGTACAGACACATAAAACTTAAAATTTCAATACAAAATTTATGAAGACTGGAACAGCGAGTTTGGGGGGGGAGACTCCGTGGTTCTGCGAGATCAATTAAATAAATAAATAGCCTCTTGCTCTTAAAAATGGTTGTTTAAAAAAAATCTAACTTCAAGTATCAAAGGGGAAAAAAAGCCCCAACCAACCAACCCGAGGAATCACCACTGCTAGAATTTTTAATAGCATTTAAATAGGATTTCCATGCCATGCCCCACACCCTGCAACCACAAAAACCGTTACACAATCCCACAATAATACGGTAATTAACAGCCTTTTAAGCTTTCTCCCTCCTTTCAAACAGGAAAAATCCATTTTGTTCTGAGATTTCATCCCCCCCATTTCCTTATTTCCGTCTCTTTCAAGGTGGACAGCATTTGTAAGAAAACAATTTGGCCTAAAACCATTATTGCAAAATGCACTTTGTCCAGAGAAGGGGGGGGGGCGGCTTTTTAGGGGGGAGGGCAGGGTAAGGATGGGAAGTGTTAAGTTTTTGTTTTGCCCCCATTTGCTCTATTTTGTGGTGGCAGAATTTCAAAAGGAAATATAATTTCAAAAGGAAATATTTGCCACAGAATTTCAAAAGGAAATATTTGCCACAGAATTTCAAAAGAAAATATTTGCCACAGAATTTCAAAAGGAAATATTTGAGGGTGGGAGATGAGGCCATTCACACCTATGTAAAAGTGTTTTTTTTTTAAAAAAAAAGAACGAAACAGGCCCTGAAAACGTTCAAAATAATAATAAAAAATGTCTTTAAAAACCAAACAAAATTCAAAGAAGTTAATCTTAACAAGCAGAAAAAGATTTTCGTTTACACTAGGAGTAAGGGCCCGATGGTCCCCTTATGACTTATGGACTTCAACTCCCAGAATTCCTGAGCACGGTTGGCTCAAGAATTCTGGGAGTTGAAGTCCACCAGCCATAAAGGAGCCATCAGTCCCCTACCGCCGATCTACATGGAGTCTTATTATAAACATATAAACCCTCTCAGATTAGCAAGTCAACGCTTGGGCCTTGGGTCAAACAATCCTTTATTTGGAAAATAAAAATCACCTTTATCGCCCTGCAACCGTCCGCCTTGGGGACCTCATCCTCGCCCAGCAGTTGTCTACTTCCTATCTCATCATCCTGGACAGCTTTTCCAGGGTCAACTTTGGCAGAACAGTTCAATCTTAAAAAAAGAGGGCTTGCGTTCGAAACCAGACTTATTGTTACTTTTGTCCGTCACACACACAATCATCTTCAAGCGATTGGCATCAACTTGCGACAACGCGCCTGGCGGCCCAAATTCCCTCAAAGTTCCCAAAGACTTAATTACGATTACGTTGGTTTTTTTTGTTTTTGTTTTAAAAAGCGTTCGTTTTATTTGAGCCCGCTGTCGAATTGAGGACTGTGAATTGAGTGGCACACCTGGGAAACAGGAGAAACAGGCTGAGAAGTCACCAGGAGAAATTCTGGTCATAAAGGAAAGCAAGCTTATTTACTCAGATGTCCTTCAAAACTATCAAAAACGATCATTTAAAAATAATACTCTACAACTACTGCTAAGAATAGTTATTTCAACATGTAAAAAAAAAAAGGGGGAGGCCCATAATAAATCAATCCACCTGAATGAAACTAACCTTAACTTTGTTCCTAAACATGCTATTCTAATGCGTTGAGCACCTACATCAGCCGTTCTTCAACTGTGCAATTTTTATTGGCAACACATGATTAGGACAAAACTCTAGCCCTAGAACCCTCTCTCCCTTTTCCTTGATATGAAAACTTGCAGATTTATGCTGGATACACGGCGGAGCCTCAAACGTGAGGGTCAGAAATCCGTTTCCAGTGGCTAAAACAAGAGTGGAAAGCTGGAAAAAAACAGCCTTGCCAGCTGTAAATTTGCAGATATCCACGAGTGACTCGGTTTGCTGGAAGCTCATTCGTTGTCGGTCGGTAGGAACATACCCTGTTTGCACCGCGAGATGCTTGTAACGTAAACGATGCATCTTATGACTTCACTGGTCTCCAAAGAGACCTTCCCACAAGCCACACACACAAAGGTGGGGGAAAGGCAAGGCGGGGCAGAATCCCCCACACACATCCCAGGTCTGAAAAGAAGACCAGTGCCTCTCTCTTAACACCGGACTTAAAAAAAATGGGCCTTTCCTGAGTGGGAAGTCTCCCACCCAACTAGAAAAGAGGCCAGGGTGTGCCAAGTGTCGTGTCCCATCACTCTCTCTCTCACACACACACACAAACATCCCAAAGCAGGGTCAGGACACAGTCCTTGTACTGACGCGGATGTTCAGGGGGACGGAACTTTTAATGCACCCCTATAGAAGAAAGGAGAGGCCCTTGCTTACAAAAAGCGCGGACCAACTTTTCACAATTGTTTTATGGCCTCTTATCTCTCTTCTCTGCCTAGTCTGGGAGCAACTGATCGGACTCTGTCTCGGACCAGTTCGCCAAGGACAGCTAAAATTCAGTGAACATCTAAGGTGGAAACGAAGAGATGGGACAGACTCACGAATGTTCACACTTTTCATCTCCCCTTTCGCCTCTGTCTTAGCTACAAAGCCCACCTAAGCTGACCCTAACCCTTTTATCTTAAAGAGATGCTGCGGGTCAACATAGTAATCTTCTGCAAGGCAAGCTCGCTGCTTTAAAACCGAAACAAAACAGAATAACAATGACCAAAACTTGTAGGACGTATGGTGTGTAACAGAAGCATTTTGGTGCTTGCTGGAGTCAAATTGGAGTAGATGGGGAAAAAAAACCAAACCCAGCTTTAAAATCAGGTTCAGATCCAGAGTTTATATGCTGATGAAATAAAGTCTCTTTCTTTTCCTTTATTTTTTCCTCCATCTCTCTTTCTTTCTTTCTTTCTCTCTCTCTCTCTGGTGTTTCCTCCTTCCGCCGCTCCATTTTTCTTAAGTCCAAGAAGGCAAGATAAACCAGCGATGGAGATCATCAACAAATCAACTGGAGTCGAACGGAGATGTTGTGGAGCAGGCTGCCAAGTTTCGGAGATGAATGATGGCACGGCGGTTGGCTTCCACCAAGGTTCCCGAAGTCCCGCCGAAAGAGATTCTCAAGGTTGGGTGTGTGGAGGATTCAGGTTCTGCCGACAAAGGAAGAAAAAAAAAAGAGAAGAAGACCAACGTGAGATGGTGGCTTTGGGTTTGGAGAAAGGGGTGGAGAAGCGGCTGAACTAGAACTAGACATGCAGAAGAGACAGTCACGGTAAGAAAAATGATCTAGAGAGGGGGACAAACGGGAGGTGGAGAAAAAAGGTTGTTAGATGTGCGTGCAAGAGGTCCTGTTTCTCTGTACCAAAGGTTAGGCTTGTCCATGTCTCTTGGACCGAATTCTACAAAACAGTCAAACCATCTGCAATCTGCAGACAATTGATTGCGTTTCGAAGCTTCCTGCCTACTCACATAAAACTGACAATGTTACCTAGCTTGGTAATGAAACATCTGCAAGAATGCCAGCAGGCTTAGAAAGCACCAAAGACCCCACCGTTCAACCCTGAGAGGAGAGGGGAGGGGAGGGGAGGGGAGGAGGGGAAGGGAGGAGAGGGGAGATGAAGAAGGCAAGGGAAAAGGGGAGGGGAGGGAGAAGGGGAGGGAAAGAGAAAGAGCGAAAGGAGGGAAGGGGAGAGGGGGAGGAGGGAAAAGGGGAGGGGTGGAGAGGAGGCCAGGGAGAGGGGTGGGAAGGAGAGAGAGAGGAGAGGGGAGATGGAGAAGGCAAGGGAAAAGGGGAAGTGAGGAGAGGAAGAGAGGAGAGAAGGAGCGAAAGGAGGGAAGGGGAGAGGAGAGGGAAGAAGAGGAAGGAGGGGGAAGGGAGGAGAGGGGTGATGGAGAAGGGGAGAAAAGGGAAGGAGAGAGAGAGGAGAGGGGAGATGCAGAAGGCAAGGGAAAAGGGGAATTGAGGAGAGGAAGAGAGGAGAGAAGGAGTGAAAGGAGGGAAGGGGAGAGGAGAGGGAAGGAGAGGAAGGGAGGAGAGAGGTGATAGAGAAGGGGAGAAAAGGGAAGGAGAGAGGAGAGGGGAAGGGAGGAGAGAGAGAGAGAGGGAAGGAGCGAAAGGAGGGAAGGGGAGAGGGAAAAGGGGAGGGGTGGAGAGAGGAGGTCAGGGAGAGGAGAGGAAGGGAATGGAGTGGGGAGGGAAGGAGAGAAACCCAAAATGTTTGCAACACCTGTTACTCCAATACAAAGAAGTGAGGCTAGCTAGTCCAAATGTCACACACAACGCAGCAAACTCCCTTTGGGGGAAAAAAAATGAAGCTGAAAGTGTGAAGTGAAGCTGAAAGACCCACATCCGCATTTCAGTACAAGAAGAACAAAGACAAGGAGGTGATGAATAATAATAATAATAATAATTTTATTTCTATACCGCCCTTCTCCCGAAGGACTCAGGGCGGTGTACAGCCAAAAAAAAAGATGGCCACCTGTCATGGGGCAGAAGGAAAGGCTTGCCCCAGCATTGCTCAAAGTAGGGATGTAGATGCTTCACCAGCACCCCAACATTAAATTTGGCTTCCATAACTACCTTTAAGACAAGTCTTCTCTGCTGCCCTTTTGCCCTCCCTTTGCTAACCCAGGAAAAGACGGTGGCAGAATTGATTCCAAAGAAAATTCGGTTTCTTAACTTCCCATGCTGCATTACAGGAACAGAGGTAGTCCTCGACTTAACGACAATTGAGCCCAACATTTCTGTTGTTAAGCGAGACAGTTAGGTGAGCTAATTTCCAATGGTGGCGCAGTGGTTAGAACGCAGTATTGTAGGCAAACTCTGCCCACTGCCAGGAGCTCGATCCTGACCGGCTAAAGATTGACTCAGCCTTCTGAGGTCGGTAAAATGAGGACCCAGATTGTTGGGGGACACAGAGTGACTGTGTAAACCGCTAGGAGAGGGTTGTAAAGCAGTACAGAGCAGTATATAAGTCTAAGTGCTATTGTTAATTCTCTCTCTCTCTCCATCCAATTTCCTTCATCTATCTATCTATCTCTATCTATCCATCCATCCACTCTCCCTCATCTATCTAGGATCCCTCCCTCCCTCCCATCTATCTAATTCTCTCTCTCTCTCTCTCTCCATTCAATTTCCCTCATCTATCTAGGATCTGTCTGTCTGTCTATCTATCTATTGATCTAGCTATCTCTAGCTATCCATCCATCTACTCTCCCTCATCTATCTAGGATCCCTCCCTCCCTCCCATCTATCTATTCTCTCTCTCTCTCTCCATTCAATTTCCCTCATCTATCTAGGATCTGTCTGTCTGTCTGTCTGTCTACCTACCTACCCTGTTTCCCTGAAAATAAGACATCCCCAGATAATAAGCCCAATGGGCTTTTGAGTGCATGCGCTAAAATAAGCCTCCCCCTGAAAATAAGCCCTCCCTGAAAATATTTAAACGCAGAGCTGGAAATCAGGTAAGATGGCAAGAGGAGCCCCATCTTGCTCCACGTGCCCCAAAATAATAAGACCTCCCCGGAAATAAGGCCAAGCACTTATTTTGGGGTTCAAAAAAAATATAAGACAGGGTCGGTCTATCTATCTATCTATCTATCTATCTATCTATCTATCTATCTATCTATCTATCTATCTATCTATCTATCTAGCTAGCTAGCTAGCTATCATCATCTATCTATCCATCTATCCATCCATCCAGTCTCCCTCATCTATCTAGGATCCATCCATCCATCCATCCATCCATCCATCCATCTGCTATCCTAGGCCAAAATACTATTCTCTTGGTGCATGAAAACAGGAAATGATTTTCTAACGGTTAATGACAGAAATGCAACAGCCAGATGGAAAATCAAAAGCTCAACATGGATTCTTGCCAGCAAAACCAAAAGTCACCATATCGGCGAGATGGGTGGCATATAAATTTAATAAATGATTAAGAAACAAAGACACAGCCAGCCAGGCAGCAACGAAACAGGTTAAACCAACACACACGCACACGCACACACACACAAGTTACTTACAGGCAAGCCTTCCCCAGTAATGGCTGTAAAGAGACAAAAGAAAAAAAGAGAGAGAAAAGAAATAAAATAAAGGGAAAGAAATCAGTGAAGGCGCATGAAAGCTTAGCAATCAGAAAATGGCAGCCCAGAGATGGAAAGCAATGGGGTAGAAGCAGATAAATCAAGAGACATGAAGCAGCTGATTCAGGATCAGCCTTCGTGCATGGAGAAGCAGCACCAAAAAACCAGCAACTCGGAGTCTTTTCAAACAAGGGCTGCTAATTGAGATCGTTTCAGACTTTTTATGAGAACAGCATTTCTCAACTTCGGCCATTTTAAGAGGGGTGGACTTCAACTCCCAGAATCCCCCAGCCAGCAGCTGAGGGATTCTGGGAGTTGAAGTCCACCCCTCATAAAATGGCCAAGATTCAAAACGCGGCAGTTTAGTATGAAGCCATTGTTGTACTGCTCTCTAGCTGGCAGAAACACAGAAAAATTGTCTCATTTAAAAATAAAAAAATAAATAAAAATGGGTCGTGCCAGGGCAATCTTGTTCCTTTGGCCCTCTAAAATAGCCTTGGGACAGAGATTACGAGCCAACAGACAAAATATTTGCAGACTTTCTCCAGGCAGGCTGAGGCTCATGGAGCCTGCCGGCAGTCGAATGCAAAAATGTTCCTTTTTTTGATTTTTCATTGTCTAAAACCATTCGGTGGCCTGGATCTCAAAAGAGTCACACACACACCCCAAATAAATACGACGAGCAATTTGATCTGAGGAGGGGTCCTTGGTGCTCTCTTGAGCTTGGTGGTTTTCTTGCAGACGTTTTATCACCCAACTAGATAACCTCATCAGCGCTGCAAGGGAGTGACAGGAGCAAATCATACCACCTACTAACACTGATGAAGTTACCTCGTTGGGTAACGAAACGTTTGCAAGAAAACTACCAAGCTCTGAGAGCATCGAGGACGTCTCACATTTCAACCCTGAGCTACAAATATTTTCCTCAGTCGGTAATTGATCTGATGCCCCTGAAATCCTCGGCTCCTAATTAGGGCCTAACCCAAAGGTGCTTTTTCAGGAGGCAACTGGATTTTCTTGGATTTTTTTTTTTTCTTTTGAAGACGTTTCGTTTCTCATCCAAGAAGCTTCTTCAGCTCTGACAGGAAAGTGACCTTAAGACATGGCTATTTCGCCAGGCCGGATTGGACTGAAGGGGTTTTTAAGGGGAGTTTTAATGGTTTTTAACACTTAATATTGATTTTATCTGTTTTTATTGCTGTGAGCCGCCCTGAGTCCTTTCCAGAGAGAGGGCGGCATATAAGCTTAGATAGATAGATAGATAGATAGATAGATAGATAGATAGATAGATAGATAACCATGACTTGGATGACTGAGAATCTCTACAAACAATCAGGGCCTATTAGAAACTTTTGAGAAGGGTTAGTGGAGATGATTAAAAAAAAGCAACGTGCAAACCAAACCAACGTTCTTCAATGCATGTTCAAAAAAAAAAAAACGTTTAAGGAAAAAAAATGCCTTTCTGGGATTGTAGGCAGTCCTCGACTTCCAACCATCTGTTTTAGTGACCGTTCGAAATTACAACGGTGCTGGGGAAAAGGGACTTACAACCGGTCCTTCCGCTTACAACTGCAAGTAGCAGCGTCCCCATGGTCATGCGATCAAAATTTAAGTGCTTAATAATTAGCACATCATTATGACAGATGCAGCATCCCGGGGTCGTGCGATCGTTATTTTTATGACCTTCCCGGCTGACTTCTGACAAGCCGAGTCAATGGGGGGGGAAGAGCCAGATTTGCTTAACGATGGCCTGATTTGTTTAACGACTGCAGTGGCTCGCTCAACAATGGCAGGGATTCGCTCAACTGCAGCAAAATAGGGGCGCAAAACCAGCCACTGCCTTGCTAAGCAACGGAAATTCTGGTCGCCATCTTGGTTGTAAGTCGAGGACTGTCTGTATTCGGCGTGACTGATCCCCGTGGCGACTCAAGGGCTTGCCCAGTCGAGATTAAGCCGCTCACACCCTCACACACGCCCGTGCAAGTTAGTTAGTTAGTTAGTTAGGTTAGCTAGCCGAAAACATTTTGAACCCTCCAATGATATCAAGAGAAGGTCAGCGAGGAAGTGTGTCCGTTCAAACAAAAATTAAGCAAGACCAAGCATGTCCTCCTAAGATGTCACACAAATGGGACGGTCAGGCATGCTGGAAATTACGACCCACTATCAGCCATCACCACAAAAACACAACACCAACAAAAGAAAAAAGAACCAACTTGTCCGGGAAGCTGTACGGGGCCTTCCGGAGAGAGGCAGGTATGGACTGGTAAGGCGGCTGAAGCAGTGGCATGTTCTTCAAACCTGTTCATGCGAGGTTTTTTGACGGGTTCTGGACTGGCCAGAGGGACCACGCTATTACGCCTCATGAGCGCATGTGGTCCCTTCTTTGCGTCCTAGATCGGAGCGAGAGAAAGATAAGAAAAATAACAACAATAATAATAAAGAGAGATGAAAGCTATCAAGAAAAACAAAAAGAGAGCATTTAAAAATAAAACAAAACGAGGTCATCGGTTCACCGTCGCACACACAAAAGCGAAAGCAAAAAGACAATTTTTTTTCATCAGAGGGTCAGACTAGATGACCTCTGAGGTGCTTTCCAAGCCGGACGTTCTACGGTTTCTGGGAAACAGGATTTGAGAAGCCCAAAGAAGAACCAGATTTTTTTCCCCTAGTTTTTTGCAAGCAGATGAAGAGGATGGAAAGATTTGGGGGAATTGGGAGCTCAGCGATGAGGTCTGAGGTCATTGTTTGATCCAGAGAGGGGTGTCCTACCCCCCCAAAAAAGGAGGTGGGGTCAAACTAAAGAGGTAGGCGGAGCCAGACTGAAATCAACGTTCCATTAAACTTGACTATCTTTTTACCTACAAAATGTGGGATGGAAGCCAACAGCTTTTTTACCCTAGTGAAACATTTAGCGCTTAGCTTCAACAGTGAGGTAAGCTGTAATATATAAATTTAGAAATAAAATTTGAAAGATAAATAGCTGATGACATTGATCGTTGAGAATTGGCTGCTTTCACTGAGGAGGAAGGTACCTGGACAGCAAAGTGAAGGCACAGAAGATCAAATCTGACCACTGTCTTATCTTTATCAACACTTTTAAAGGCTTGTAAAATTATCCAGTGGCTTTTATGCAAAACCCAGTTTAAAGCTTGCCTTTTCAGCTCAAAATTCCTACATTGGTAAGCTGTTGAATACACATCATTTTAAAGGGGGCACAGCCTGGCTTTAAGCCACAGAAAAAAAGGCCTCTGATTGAATCAATTCTTATTCCTTATTTACTGGCCACAGTGATAGACTAGACTAGACTGAGTTGGAAGGGACCTTGGAGGTCTTCTAGTCCAACCCCCTGCTTAGGCAGGAAATCCTACACCACTTCAGACAAATGGTTATCCAATCTCTTCTTTAAAACTTCCACTGTTGGAACATTTACAACTTCTGGAGGCAAGTTGTTCCACTGGTTAATTGTTTTGTCAGGAAATTTCTCCTTAGTTCTAGGTTGCTTCTCTCCTTGATTAGTTTCCATCCTTTGCTTCTTGTCCTGCCTTCAGGTGCTTTGGAGAATAGCTTGACTCCCTCTTCTTTGTGGCAGCCCCTCAAATATTGGAAGACTGCTATCATGTCACCCCTGGTCCTTCTTTTCATTAAACTAGACATATCCGATTCCTGCAACCTTTATTTCTAGATTTTATCCTCCAGTCCCTTAATAATCTTTGTTGCTCTTTCTTCTCTGCACTCTTTTTCTAGAGTCGCCACATCTTTTTTACATCGTGGCGACAAAAACTGGATGCACTATTCCAAGTGTGGCCATACCAAGGCATGATGAGTAACAAGACTGTAAATAAAATTTCCAGCCCTGCAGCTGGAAAGGCCAATAACTGAACTGGGAATCCTTTGCAGAGTAAAATAAGGGGCATCCAATGCTGAACATTTTTTGGGGAATAGGTGCCTGTGCTATGAGCTCATGATGTATTTTGAGGGTGAGGGGGGAAGAGAGAGAATGGCCCCTTAGCAAGCCAGCTGCACTCACCTCTGGCCTGTCCCGGTGAGTATTCACAGCTTCAACGTTCAGATAGATGGACTCCACTCGGCAACCTTAGAGAAAGAGGAAAGGAGGATGTGGCAGGATGAAGAACATGTCAGCGCTTCAGCTGCGCTCTTTTAATCCGATTATGAGATTAAAACAGACTCAAGTATTTGGGGGTGGGGTGGGGTGTTAAATGTAACTTAAATTAAATCAGTTGAGCAATTAATTCTTAAAAGCAGCACTGAACCTGCAGGGGTTCAAACAGCACCCAGGAAAAAGCATTTTTTTGTCCTTCAGGAATGCCACAGAGAAGAGCAAAGATAGTCAAATTCAAGTCAAAAGTATGAGAACAGCAGCAATTATTATTATTATTATTATTATTTAATTAGGGGACAACCCTGGGAGTTTTATATGCACTGCTCTGTGATAACGCTGGTTATGTTGACCAAAAAATGGGTAAAGCAAATAGGAAGTGAGGCACAGGGCAATTTTCCTGAGCTAAACCATCTGTTCTGGATGCAAAACAGCTAAGGTAGCATTATGGGGTATTGATCGGGGCTTATACAATCAATGCTAAATTGACTTTTGCATTCTGTGGAACCTCTTGAGCTGAACTGTCTTCAATCTTATCTTAACTCCTAGATAAGAGTAAAAGATGGGGAAGGGAAGGCAGTAAACCCTCCATTCTCTTGCTAAACAGACACAGTTCTTGATTCTTCCCTTGTAGCTTGGGAGATTTCCCCAGTCAAGTTGCTCATAGAGATAGTCTTCGATTTACGACCATAATGAAGCCCGAGATTTCTGTTCGCTAGCTAAGCCAGACATCTGTTAAGTTCAATTTTGTTCCCTTTTATGACCTTTCTTGCCACAGTCATTAAATGAATCCCCACAGTTGTTTTAAGTTAGTAGTGCGATCCAGGGGTGGGTTCTAAAATTTGTTACTACCGGTTCTGTGGGCATGGCTTGGTGGTGGGAGTAAGGTGACTGGGTGGGAGTGACCAACTTTTTTTTTTTTTTTTTTACTTTTAAAAGCATTTTTTCTACAACCTTAAGAGGTTGCAGAAAAAAATGCTTTTAAAAGCCTCTGACGATCAGGCAGCTCAACTGGGATCGCCAGAGGCTTTTAAAGGCATTTTTTTCCCTACAACCTCTTCGGCCGGGGATGCGGCAATGGTTGTTAAGTGTGAAAAACTGTCATAAGTTACTTTTTTCAGTGCTTTTGCAACTTTGGTCACAAAATGAATGGTTGTAAGTTAAGGACTATCTGTAACCACACCAATCGCCTCGTGTGCCTGATTTTAGCCAAGCCGAGCGTGTTGTGCGAACACAGCTGTTCTCTTACGAAACATATTTGCTCACCGTAAGCTACAGGACTCAGTTTCAGGACTGTATGGAGAGGACATTTCAGATAGGGCATTTCTTCTGAAAGGCAAAATAAAATAAAGGATTAAAAACGATCGACTGGATTCATGCTACACCTGGACACAAACGGTACCCTCCCATCCTGCTTCTACAACTCCCTTTTAATCCAGCCCTTTTCAAACTTCAACTCCCAGAATTCAGAACGGTGCCCAGGGAATTCTGGGAGTTGAAATTGTCCCGTTTGAAAAGAAAAAAAAAAAACTGCTCAAAATCCCAAAGGAGCTAAAGAAGCTTCTTGGATGAGAAGCGAAACGTCTTCAAAAGAAAAAACAAGACAGTCCAGTTGCCTCCTGAAAAAGCATCTTTGGGACAATCTGGGTGACTGAGAATCTCTACAGATTTTTAACTATACAATTTGGGACGGATACTCTGTGAATGGTGTGGGAGTAGGAATGGATTCCCAGAGGAAAAAATTGCAGACTATGGGAACCATTTGCACTGCTCAGGTGACCCTGAAGACACAGAGAAACCTCCAAGTGGCCTCAAGGATTCTCTAAAAGGATGCAAATGACCAGCTGTCTGCAAGGAATATATAAATCCTTCCCATTCCCCACCATCCAGTCAGAGCTGAAAAAGCTTCTTGGATGAGAAGTGAAACGTCTTCAAAAGAAGAAAAAACAAGAAAGCCCAGTTGCCTCCTGAAAAAAAGCACCTTTGGGAAAATCCCAGAGGTATTTATTTTTTCCAAAAGACAACTGGACTTTCTTGAAGTCCTTTGAAACGTTTTACTTCTCGTGCAACAAGCTTCTTCGGTTCCAGATCCTGCTTGAAGGTTTCTCCCCTGCTTGGGGGGTGGATGGTGGGGGGAGTCAGTTAACACCCCCCTTGCAAGGACCACAGCGCCCATCCTAAATTCATTTCTTCCATTCCTGCGTCAGGGAAGTTGCAGAGGCCCACCTGCGCTTTTGTCGAGGAAGTAAGCCAAGAGGCAACGCATGACGGCCTGGTGACAAATCACAAGGACGTTTTCCTGTCTTTCCAGCTCCATGATGACCGGTTCCAATCTCTGCACCAGATCTTGATAGGACTGAGGGGTTCGGGGAGGAAAAAAGGACCAAGAGAAGGTGATGAGAAACAGATTTGTCTTTCTGCAGAAATAAATGAGCCGCAGAGCCCGGATCTCCAATCTTGGCCACTTTTAAGACTTGTGGACTTCAACTCCCAGAATTCCTCCGCCAGCATCAACTGCCAGAATTCTAGAGAAACGTCCATCAAATGAATTGGTTGGCTGAGGAATTCTGGGAATTGGAGTCCACGAGTCTTAAAGTTGTCAAGGAAGGCTGCAAAAACTATGCAGTGCCAGAAATGGGCAATCTTGGATCCTGTAAGAGGAATTTCCTGGCCTCCTTTAGTACAGGGAGTCCTCAACCGTTTTTCACACTTATGACCACTGCAGCATCCCCACGGTCACATGATCAAAATTCAGATGCTTGGCAACTGACTCGTATTTATGAGGGTTGCAGTGCCCTGGCATCACGTGATTCCTTTTTGAGGCCTTCTGACGGCCAAAATCAATGGGGAAGCCAGATTCGCTTAATAATCATGTTACTAAGTTAAAACCTGTGGTGATTCACTTAACAACGGTGACAAGAAAGGTGGAAAAATGGGGCAAAACTCATTTAACAAATGTCTCAGTCACAGAAATTTTGGCTCCAATCGTGGTCGTGAATTGAGGACTACCAATATGAGGACCAGTTCTAAGTCGTATTTTTTTTTAACGTAGGTGTTAACTTCAAATAGTCGCTAAACAAACGGTTGCAAGTCGAGGATTACCTGTACACAATTGTTTTAATAATTCCAACATTGGCCCAAGAGCCACATGGGGTGGGAGGAAATGTTAAGGCTCCCAATTTCAGGTTTCAGGAGATCAGCACTAGCATATTGCTTGGGCATCCATCCCACCCAACGGTTAAAAACACACTTGGTGTGACAAAACACAAACCTCTCCTGATGGATAGCGGTAATAATATTTGTCTTGATCACGTAGAACAAATTCTTCCGGATACTTTTCTTTGATTTCGTCATAAGTCATATCTTCACACACACCCTACAAAAAAAAAAAAAGAAAGAAAGAAATGATGAATGATGAAGGAGAAGGAGAAGAGGAGGAGGAGGAAGAACAAGAGGAAGAAGAAAAGGAAGGGGAGGGGGAGAGGGAGAAGGAGTGGAGGAGGAAGAGGAGGAAGAAGAAGAAGAAGAAGAAGAAGAAGAAGAAATAATCCACTTTACAGCGCTTTCCCAAAATTCTGCCAATCTTTACACCAGACTGTGCTCAGCAGCCATAACTCAAAACAAATTTCAACATCTGCTGTATTTTCATATCTATTTGGGGAATTTTGCAGAGGTCTTCAAACTTGGCAGCTTTAAGACTTGTGGACTTCAACTCCAAGTATTCTCCAGCCAGCATAGCTGGAGAATTCTGGGAGTTGAAATCCACAAGTCTTAACGCTGCCAAGTTTGGGGACCCCTGTCCTAGAGTGTCTCTGCCAGTTTGGACAACTTCCAGCTCTGTGGTCTTCAACTCCTAGAATTCTACATAATCACCTTGGTTATTCAGATCAATTGGCTGGCTGAGGAATTCTGGGAGTTGAAGTCCCCAAGTCTTAAAAGTTGCGAGATTTGGCCACCCTTGCTATGTGGAAACAAGTTCCAAACTCTCTTGCATTCTCTTTTTCCTTCCAACTTTTGCAAGAACTTCTTGTCCCCTTCTCTCCAAACAGGCCGGTCTCGTGCCCTTGGCACCTGTCCACCTTTGTTCTTATCTCATGTTTACAGACTGAGTGGAAACTTAATTCTCACACTCAGAACGGACGGGAAAATGAAGGGGGCCTTTCTTTCTCCAGTAACCTAAGAATGGTCAGCCAAATTCTTCTCAATCCTTCCTTGGAGAGCCAGGAGGGTCTCTTTTTGGAGAGAGAGTGAGATGGAGGGGGGAAGGAAGAGAATGGACAGCTTTTCCACCAATAGGTAAAGGTAAAAGTTCCCTTCGCACATATGTGCTAGTCGTTCCCGACTCTAGGGGGCGGTGCTCATTTCCGCTTCAAAGCCGAAGAGCCAGCGCTGTCCGAAGACGTCTCCGTGGTCATGTGGCCGGCATGACTAAACGCCAAAGGCGCACGGAACGCTGTTACCTTCCCACCAAAGGTGGTCCCTATTTTTCTACTTGCATTTTTACGTGCTTTCGAACTGCTAGGTTGGCAGAAGCTGGGACAAGTAACGGGAACTCAACCCGTTATGCTGCACTAGGGATTCGAACCACTGAACTGCCGACCTTTTGATCATCTTAGCCACTGAGCCGCTGCGTCCCATTCCCACCCTTTGGTTTATTCTGCAATGCTCCCCCAAAAAAGTGGTTCTTACAGCATCAATTTCATTCAAAGCCTTCCACTGCTCATAGGGCAGGTCAAGAGCTTCTGCCGTCTGGATTGTCCTCTTTAGATGGCTGGTCCAGACTCTGAGATCATTCAGATTTTGCTCCTTGACAAAATTGTTCAGCTCGCTGGCAAACTAGAAAAGAAAGGAAATATACAGAAAATGATGACTCAGCTCCTGTGGGTTTGGGCTAACTAACTGTTTGTCAGGGCCAAAGTATTTGGTCTAGACTCTAGCCCAAAGCTGTGGGCCAGACAGAAAAATTGAAAAAAAAATAAATTCTGAAAATTACTTCCATTAAACTACA
Organism: Pantherophis guttatus; assembly: GCF_029531705.1. The sequence goes on along the minus strand of NW_026843744.1, from coordinate 1,505,432 downwards.
AAGACGTGACAAAGAAAGTCAACAGAAACTGAACTATTCAAAGGAGATCTTCCCTCAAAGGGTTGGGGAAGATGGAACTCATTCAAGAATGTCTTCTAGACCACCACAAAGTTCTCCAGAAGCTTCAAGGTTCTCCACGGTTCCTGAAGAGTTCCTCTGTCTTCCAAAATGGTTTTATGGAGGAACAAACTAAAGAGAAGTTTGTCTTTTCCAAAAAGCAAGATCTCTCAAGAAATACTTTTGGAAATTGGTTAACCTTGGTGGTCACCACAAGCATTGTAAGATGTTTTCAGTGGACCTTCGCTGGCTTTCTGTGAAGGTCACCCCTTCTTCTTTGTGAAGGCAATTCTGGCTTACGCTCCTACCACCCCACTCCCAGGTCCATTTACTCAGAAGTAAATGACACCCATACCTTCTTGCCTCTGCTGGAGAGCCCCGAGTCGCCACCGATCTTCCCTTTGAGGTTGAATTCGCTCTCGCCGTGCCGACACAAGTAGATAGTCCGGGGTTGCACGTGGATGTTCATCAGGTAGTAGACAATCCGACTTTGGATGTGATCCTGGACTCTGTTCACCAGGTACCTTCGACCAACGTCGATCACTTTGATGAGCGACAACTCTCTAGGGGACGAAAACACAAAGGATGACCATGGTAGCGTGAAATAGCCCTCAAAGCCACAGTGAGATCAACTCTCTCAGAGCACTGATGATGTTACCTAGTGGGGTCATGAAATGTCTTCAAGCAAACAACCCAGGTCAGAGAGCACCAAGGACCGTAAAGTCCTCCTCCACCACCGCAAACTACACTCCATGAGACTTCAAGGACTGATTGTATGTCCCTTCATTCCACGCGGTTGTAACTTTAAACAGTCACTAAATGAATGGCTGTTAACTGAGGACTACTTGTATTTTCAGCAAAGAAGCAGCTGGTTTGAGTAGCTTGAATGCAAATCTGGACCCAGCTGAACCAGGAGTAGTAATCCCGGTGTTTCCTGACCTGTCGTATCCATCCGGATCAAGAGGTTGGTAACTGGATTGATAGCAGCTGATTCTCTTCATGAAATCTTCCATGGCGTCCGTTGAGTTGCAGTCTTTATAATCCGGGCTGGACAGCTTGACTTCCTAAAAAATAGGAAAGGTTAAAAATAGCAACAAGCCCATCGTTATATCAAGTCTGTTTTAGCGATGTTAAAAAAAGCAGCGTTTGTCAACCTGGCCAACTCTTAAGATGTGTGGACTTCAACTCCCAGAATTCCCCAGCCAGCCGGCTGGGGAATTCTGGGAGTTGAAGTCCACACATCTTAAGAGTTGGCCAGGTTGACAAACACCGTTAACAAAATAAAGTCCACAGTGTTCAATCTGTCTTGTGGCTAAGTCCTCGACTTAGGACCGCAATGGAGCCCCAAGTTTCCATTGCTAAGCGAGACAGTTTTGCCCCGTTTTACCACCAGTGGTTAAGTTGATCGCTGAAGTTGCTAAGTTAGTAACCCAGGTTGTTAAGCGAATCTGGCTTCCCCATCGACTTTGCTTGTCAGAAGGACGCAAAAAAAGTGATCCCGTGACCCCAGGACACTGCGATCGTCATAAATATGAGTCAGTCACCAAATGTCTGAATTTTGATCCCATGACCATGGAGAGGTTGCCGTGGTGCGAAAAACAGTCGTAAGTCACTGGGTTTTTTTTTTTTTCAGGGTCATTGTAACTTTGAACAATCACCAAACAAACTGATCAGTTGGTGAGAGATGTTCTCTCACTCAACTCTGATCCCTTCCAGTGGTGGGATTCAAATAATTTAACAACCGGTTCTCTGCCATAATGGTTAGGTGGGTGTGGCCATGGTGGGAGCAAAAATGGGCCGCTGGGGGGGATGCGCCCACCCCTGCACCATTTTGGCCCTAGTAGGTCTCCCTGTAGCCTCCTGGGAGTCAAAATGGGGCACCTGGGGACTCCTGGAAGGGATGGGGTGGGGCCAGCCAGCAATTTAACTACTGGCTCGCCCAAACCGGCTAAATCCCACCACTGATCCCTTCCCAGAAATATTATTCTTCTCCAGCCCAATCTGAAGGATTTTCTGGGGTCCAGACAGGACTTGAGGGACAGGAAACTCTCTTCATATTTACCATGATGTTGCTCGCCACCACAGTCGGGTCGTTGCAGACGGACTCAATGAAGAACACCTGAGGGAAGGAGAAGACATTAGAATTAAGGTATCATGACCGTATGACTTTTCTATGCGCAAAAATGGAAGGACAGTTCGATTCCTAACATGGACGGAATGGTTGCAGAAGTTGATGGAGTTGGCTGAAATGGCGAAACTGACCACTTTGATTAAAGAAAAGAATATTATACAGTTGTGGCCAAAATTGTGGAAATCTTTTGGGAAAAGTGTATTTTGGAGGTTTGATGGCTAATCACACCACTTTTTTTTGGAGTTTCAAGATAATCCTATTCCACTGCTGGAATGGCCTGGGAATAGCCCAGACCTTCACCCAATGGAAAATCTATGGAGCCGACTAAAGAAACTTGTTAGTCAGAAGCGACCCAGCAATAAATAAAATCCAGTTAATAGAAGCCATCATTCAATCTTGGTTTCACATTAGAACATCTGCAGAACTCAAAGACTTGGTTCACTCTATGGGAAGACGTTGTAAGGCCGTCATTCATGCTAAAGGTTACCCAACTAACTGACATGGTGATAATTTTTGTATACCTCGTTTTTTCTACGTGTTTCACTTTTCTTCTTTATACTGCAACTGCTATTCTAATAGCAAATCCTTCCTAAAAGTTATTGCATTACATTCTTGATTAAATTATCTTTCCATTGATATATCATTTTATGGTACTACTACTACAAAAAAAAGTGGTATTATTAGCTAGTTTTAGAAAATACACTTTTCCTAAAAGGTTTCCACAATTTTGGCCACTCCTGTAAGTATTTTTGCTTCTAAACTTTGTGGATGAAGTGGAAAAGAATGGAACTTTGATTTTGGGTTTTACCGAGTAGATTGATAGATCTTTATAGAAACGGCTTGCTCATATTATTATGAAAAAGCAAAAAAGTTGTGATTTGATGTGAATGCCTTATTTTACTGGAACAGAGAGAGTTGGAAGTCAATCTTTCTTTTTCTTTTTTCTTTATCCTTCCTCACTTCTTTTCCCCCTCTTCCTCCCCACCATTTTCCTATTTACTTTTGTATTTTGTATCTTATCTTATCACCCAGAAAAAATGTATTTTACTAATGACTGTATGACTTTGCTGGATACAAGGTTGAAGGATCCCGCCAACATTTTTCTACGCAATTAAACACTACAGCTCCTGCAGAAAAGTCTTCCTTAAACCTTCAAGCAGAAGACAACAAGGACTCCATGACAGCCTCTTCTGCATATTAACTATTATGGGCACCATAAGAGAAGATTGTCCCACCTTCTCCAGTCTCCCACTCTCCTAAGAATTCATCCGAGTTCTCCAACTTCTACAGATTTTTCTCGACTTACGAGTCCAAAATTTCCGTTGCTAAGCAGGACAGCGGTTGAGTTTTGCCCCATTTTACGACCTTTTTTACCGCAGTTGTTAAGTGAATCGCTGCAGAACGCTACATTAGTTAACACGGCTGTTCAGTGAATCTGGGTTCCCCACTGACTTTGCTCGTCAGACGGTCACAAAAGAGGATCACGTGATCCCGGGATACTGCAACCGTCATAAATACGAGCCAGTTGCCGAGCGTCTGAATTTTGGGGGGTGATGCTACAACAGTCGTGTGAAAAACGGTCGTAAGTCACTACCAGCTAGTGACTTATGAATGAAATTCTGGGCTGCTGTTATAACTTTGAATGGACAGTAAACATCATCTCCTTTTAACGACCTCATAATCCCTTGCACCGGGGTAGAGTCTGGGCAACTGAATGGAGCAGTGTTTACTGGCCGGATGCCCTTCCTGTCACCAATGCGGAGTTTTATTCAGCAGATAAATTCTCATTGTGCCCAGATAGAGAGAGAAATATCTGCCTCTACCTAGGATCGAACTCACAGCCTCCTGATTGTGAGGCGAGAGCTCCACCTCTAGCCACCGCACCACACTAAGCGAATGGTTGTAAAACGAGAACTACCCGTTTGTCCCGAGAAGCAGACCTACAGCTACACCAATGTTCTCCAAAGGGTTCCTATTAAATGTGCTGGGCGGAAAGGCCCAAAAACCTTATGTCAGGTTTCGATGTCGTCTCAAATAAAATAAATTGCATTTCCAAACAAATAGTCTTTGGTGAAATCTTTCATTTATTAAGCACGACCATCTGTCCCCGATTATGTCGTAGCCAACACTGACTTCCTGACCCCAAACCTTCCCTTTCCGTTCCCCAATTCTCTGCGTCTCATTGGCCATCTTCCAAATCACTCTCCCCATATCTACTACTTCAGCTCCCAGGAATGTCCCCCCCCTCCCATCTCATCTCCTAGGGGATATTATCTTCAGGGAAAGTAAATAGGTGAAAAGTCAAGCGTCCTCTTGCCAGCTACCCCCTCTTCTCCTTCTTACGTCAGCACTAGAGTAAATGCAGGTCGAAGTGCTGACACCTTACCCTGCTGGGAATTATGGCAGTTGTAAGCCAGCCCTACCTGTAGGGAATTGGGTTGGGGAAAGATCTGAGTCTGGGCAAGGTGCCGGCTACGTCCAGAGGGAGGGAACCTGTACAAACAGCAGTAGGCCAAGTCTTAAAATCCCCTCACGTTTTTGGTTCAAGAATGTCACTCACTTTATATCCGTTTTCTTTGGCAAAATGCAAGACTATGGATCTTCGCTCGCGGGTTGTGTTGGTGGCGTCAAAAACCTGGGAAGGGAAGAAAGATAAAAAAAAAGACATCAGACAGCTCATTTTTGTCGGTTGGTTTTCAAGAAAGAGATAAACTTTTCCCAACCATCTTTAAATTAAGATGAGCACAATTGTTCTGCTTTCCATAATTGAAAGCAATTCCTCCAGCGTGGACATGGGATGGATGCGTGGAATAATTAAGAGTTTTGGTTTTTTTAAGATGGGACACATCCTTAAGGTCCCCAGGGCAATGTTTATCTCTTCTCCTCTTCAGAAAAGCCAGACTACCATCCCACATATTTTTAGCTATCAAGATGCTAAGAATTATAAATTTGAGAGGTCCTTGGTGCTCTCTGAGATTGGTTGTTTTCTTGCAGAATTTCATTACCCAAACTAAGTAACGGGAACTGATGATGTTACTTAGTTGGGTTATGAAACGTCTGTAAGAATACAACCAAACCAGTGGTGAAATTCAAATTCTGTGGGCGTGGCAGGAGAAGGATACTGCAAAATCTCCATTCCCACCCCACTCCAGAGGAAGGATACTGCAAAATCTCCATTCTCTCCCCACTCCTGGGGGAAGGATACTGCACAATCTCCATTCCCTCCCCACTCCTGGGGGAAGGATACTGCAAAATCTCCATTCCCACCCCACTCTAGGGGAAGGATACTGCAAAATCTCCATTCTCACCCCACTCCAGGGGAAGGATATTGCAAAATCTCCATTCCCACTCCACTCCAGGGGAAGGATACAATCTGGGGCCAGTCAAGAGTTGGTATTTGCCGGTTCTCCGAACTACTCAAAATTTCCGCTACCGGTTCTCCAGAACCTGTTAGAACCTGCTGAATTTCACCCCTGAACCAAACTCAGGGACCACCAAGGAACCCCTCATGTCAACGCTGAGTCACAAATATTCTCCTTTATTGGAATCATTAAGCTTGGACTCAGAGATCTTTAAGGATTCCTGCAAATTTAAAAACCACAGGATAGATCTGGAGGAGGTTCGTTAAGACAATTTAAATTAGACCAGGCTGGGCTCTCCCGAACAAGGACACCTTTCACAAGATGTCTTCTCCGAGGTGCTTCAAGGAATGTCACTTACTGCAATCTGTCCACCTTCCTCAGACAGGTAGAGTTTGACGTCTCTCAAGGCACTTAAGGCACACTGTCTGTAAGGAAAGCACAAAAACGCCGATTAAAGCCTGTTTAGATCACACAAGAGTTTAGAAGCAACTCTCCAGCTGTCCGTTGTAACTTCCAAATGGCCACTAAACGAACGGTTGTAAGTTCAGGACTATCTGTAGAGGTATGTGTATGTGTAGCTTCATCCATAGCCCTGAGGACTAGCACCTTAATTGATACATAGGTAGGAGCTCGCACACATAAAGCAATTTTAGCCTCGATTTTGGAAAAGCAATGAGTCCGTTGGCAATTAAAAAAAAAATTCCTTTATCACTGCAGCTGAGGTTGCTGGTAGATTGACTCCTGCAAAGAAATTGCTTTCTCTTTGCCCGGCGAAGGCAAAGATTTTAGGCCATGGGGTTGCATGGAATCTGTTGTGGGCTTGTATGCCACAAAACCTGCGTTTGGGTGCCAATCCAGCTCCTTAGGAGAAGGAGGCGATTGTGTCTTGTTCAAACAGCCGGCTGGAACAGTCAACAAAGGACAATGTCCCCATTTACGAATTTAAGAATACGTCTGCGGATTTTTCAAAAGGACGGCCTCTCTCAAGTGCCGAAAGCAGGAAGATTAAAGATCTTTTTAAGATCTTTAAAAGGCCTTTTCACATGCTTGGAAACGTTCTACCCACCGTACAGGTAGTCCTCGCTTAGTGTCGAAGTTCAAAGTTACGACCATCCTGGGAAAAGGGACTTATCTCATCTGGGTCCAAAGTTCCACCTGCCCCCCCCCTCGCAGTCACGTGATCGCATTTTGGGCATTTGGCAATAAAGCCACATTTGCAGCATCCCGTGGTGATATGATCGTGTTTTACAACAGTTTTGCCCGAAACTGGGACTTCTGGTTTTCATCAGAACCGTGCCATAGGAAGCAATGGGTTTGCTTAAGGACCGTCATGTTTGCTTTATGACTGCCATGTTCACTTTATGACCGCAGCAAAAAAAAAAAAAAAAAAAAAAAAAGGTAATAAAAATTATGATGGGCAGGCTCCATTATGGTTGTAACTCAAAGACTACCTGTAGTTCCCCCCCCCCAACTTCATAATCCTATTATTTCCTGGTGGCCTCCCATTCAAATCTAGTCTGTTAAGCTTTCAAATGCACCTCTGCTTAAGGTAAGGTAAGGTAAGGAAAGAAAAGGAAAGAAGGAAAAGAAAGAAAGAAAGAAAGAAAGAAAGAAAGAAAGAAAGAAAGAAAGAAAGAATGGATTACCAGTATTTTACAGGTTGGAAGTGCCACACACTTACCAAATTGGCCGTGCTCTGAGCTCTCCCAATCTACAGATCCATAAACTGAAATAATAATAACTTTATTGTCATTGTACGTGTATACACAGTATACCCATACAACGAAAATTCACTTAACACCCAAAGACCAGGTCCAACACACATAACAATCCCCAAACATACTCACCCACCACAAATTCCTCACCCCTAAACCACCCAAACATCCACACAACAGACCAAGTAATGCTGCCCAACAGCTCACTGATGGTGAAACGTTATATATCCTGCTTGATATATAACTCCCTTCCAACTCTGTTCTTCTCTTATTCTGACCCAACGAGTTAGATTTCGCCCTATATGTTGCCTCAGAAAAAAATAACCTAACCAAGATTAAAAGCTAAATGGTTGTGAGAATGGAGCCGCTGGCTTTTTAACTCAACTTGGCTAAACAGATTCATCTTGTGAATCTGGCTAGCATTTCGCAGGGCGCAGAAGCTGCTTCCTAGCTTCTACGGAGGCCAAAAAAAAAAAAAAAAAATCCAGCTCATTAGTTGTTAAATTGCCTTTGTTCATTTCCTGCGAGGCAGAATCTCTCGCTCGCTTTTTCTGTGACATTTACACAGCCCAGACAAACACATTGAAATTTTGACACCTGAGCAAGCGGCAAGCTTTTCTCTAGCCTGGAAACAAGCCTTTTGTTATCGTGTGTGTGTGTGTGTGTGTGTGTGTGTGTGTGTGTGTGTGTGTTTGTGTGTTGGGCAGGTGTTGTGTTTTGTGTGTCTACATACACACACATACACACACACAAATGTACATCCTTTCTTACCTTCATACCTCTGCCTGCATTTCATCCCCATCTAGGGAAATGTTTTAGCAGAGACATCTTTATAAAAACACCATGCAGGTAATCCTCGACTTACAACAGTTCATTTAGTGACCAGAGTTCTAACGCCACTGAAAAAAGTTACTTATGTTATGACCGTTTTTCACACCAGTGACCATTGCAGCATCCCCATGGTCACGTGATCAAAATTTGGATGTTTGTCAACTTCTCGACTGGACTACTGCAATGCTCTCTACATGGGGCTCCCCTTGAGGTGCACGCGGAGGCTCCAACTGGTCCAGAATGCGGGCGCGCGGGGTGATATTGGGAGCGACATGGCGCTCACATGTAACACCTCTCCTACGCAAACTGCACTGGCTCCCAGTGGCTTCTTCGAGTGCGCTTCAAGGTGTTGGTTCTTACCTTTAAAGTGCTCCATGGCTTAGGACCTGGGTACCTACGAGACCACCTTCTGCAACCGATAACCTCCCACCAACCAGTATGCTCCATAGAGTGAGCCTTCTCAGGGTACCGTCACTAAAGCAATGTCGACTGGGGGAGAGACCTTCTCTGTGGGGGCACCTACCCTTTGGAACAGGATACCCCCAGGGATACGAATGATCCAGATCTCCGTACATTCCGTCGTGAACTTAAGACCTTTCTGTTTCACCAAACCGGGCTGGCATAAATTTTTTCTAATTGTCTAAATTTTATGCTGAAGATCTTAACTTAATGATGAGCCAAATTGTCTTAATTATTTTAAATTGCTTTTATTTCACATTTTTATATGTATATATGTTTGACTGTTCACCACCCTGAGTCCTTCGGGAGAAGGGCAGTATAAAAATTAAATAAATAAATAAATAAAAACTGGTTCATATTTACGACGGTTGCATTGTCCCGGGGGTCACGTGATCCCCGTTTTGCGACCTTCTGACAAGCAAAGTCAAGGGGAAGCCAGATTCCAGCAACAACCATGTTACTACCTTAACAGGTGCAGTGATTCACTTAACAACTGTGGCAAGAAAGGTCGTAAAATGGGGCAAAACTCACTTAACAACTGTCCCGCTTAGCAACTGAAATTTTGGGATCAATTATGGCTGTAAGTCAAAGACTATCTGTACCAAGTAATACCACATCGTCACTATCATCATAATTATTATCCTCACCATTATTATTTCGAAAAGACGTTATCGTCATGTTCTGCAGCAGGAGAATTACAGGGAGTCCTTGACTTACGACCACAACTGGGCCAGGGACTTGTTGTTTAATGAGTTACACCCCATTCTTTGCCATGGTCTTTAAGTGAGTCATGCGATTGCCAAGCGAATCCAGCTTCCCGGATTTGACTTTGCTTGTCGACAGTATGCTGGGAAGTCACATATGGCAATCCAGTGATCCTGGATGCTGTATTTGTCTTAAACAAAGCACCGTTGTAACTTTGAACAATTGTTAAACTGATAGCTGTAAGCCGAGGATTATCTGTAGTATCATTTTGTTAATTAAGAGAGTGTTGATCTCTGATTTTAGACTAAGGCTGGTTTTAGACTAAAAACTCTATGGATTGGGCCTCTATTTAGCAGGAAGGCAATTGTTTTGCTGTTGAACATATTTTCTTAATTAAATAAGGGGAAGAGGTGAAGAGTCTCTTTACTATGAGGTTAGGGTTCAAGTGATCGAGTTTCTCTTCTCTTTTTCATCCATTTACTTCCTTTCCTTTTCCTTTCTCTTTCCCTTTTGATTCTTTCCTTTTCTCCCTTCCTTTCTTCCTTCCTTTCTTTCTTTCCCTTCTTTTCCCTTCCTTTTTTTTTCTTTCCCTTTCCTTTCTCTTTCCTTTCTGTTCCTTTTCTTTTTTCCCTTCACTTTTCTTCCTTTCTTCCTTCCCTTTCCTTTCCTTCTTTCCTTTTCTTCCTTCCCTTTTCTTCTTTCCTTTCTTTCACTTTCCCTTTTCCTTTCCCTTTCTGTTTCTTTTCCTTTTCTTCCCTTCCCTTCCTCTTCTTCCTTTCCTTTCCTTTCTTTTCCTTCCTTTCCCTTTCCTTTCTTTCCCTTTCCTTTCTCTTTCCCTTTCTGTTTCTTTTCTTTTTTCCTTCACTTTTCTTCCTTTCCTCCTTTCCCTTTCCTTTGTTTCTTTCCTTTTCTTCCCTTCCTTTTCTTCCTTTCCTTCTTTCCATTTCCTTTTCCTTTCCTTTCTGTTTCTTTTCCTTTTCTTCCCTTCCTTCCTCTTTTCCTTTATTCCTTTCTTTTCCCTCCTTTTCCCTTTCCATTTCTCCTTTCCTTTCCTTCTCTTCCCTTCCCTTTTCTTCCCTTTCTTCCTTTCCCTTTTTCTCTTTTCCTTTCCTCTCCTCTCCTCTCCTTTCATCTATTTACTTTCTTCCCTTTCTCTTCTTCATCCATTCCTTCCTTTCCTTCCTTTTCCCTTCTTTCCTCCCTCCCCTCCTTTTTCACCATTTACTTCCTTTTTTTTTTCCTTCCTCCCCTATCTATTTCCTTCTCTTCCTTTCTTTTTATTATCCATTTATTTCCTTTCCCCTTTTCTTCCCCTTCCCTTTTGCCTTGCCTTTACTGTTGCCTTTTAGACATTATTTTAATCATCTTTTCTTGCAGCAGTGGAGTTTGGAAAAAAAAAAAAATCTCCTTGCCAAGGTTATATTATCTGCTGCTTTGAAAATGTCAGCTTTGTTAGATTCTGAGATAAATGACCTGAAGAAGGATCATAACTCAGTAACACAGAGACACAGACTGCCATGTAGGCACCATTTCTTCACATAATGCCTCATTCATCATCATTTAATGACCCCGTAATCCCTTGCAGGAGGGGTGGGAGTCTGGGCAACTGAATGGAGCTAGCAGAGTGTTTTAATGGCCGGATGCCTTTCCTGTCGCCAATGCAGAGTTTTGTTCAGCAGATAAATTCTCATTGTGCCCAGATAGAGAAATATCTGCCTCTACCTAGGATCGAACTCACAGCCTCCTGATTGTGAGGCAAGAGCTCCCCCTCTAGGCCACCGCACCACTCTCACACAATGCCTCATCAATACCCTGTGGAAATCATGGCTAGGAATGGCCACCAACTGGGATGGCTTTTAAAGAGGGCCAGACAACCAGTTGCCTCCTGAAAAAGCACCTTTGGGACATGCTGCTACAATGCCTTAAATATTATTAAACCAAAAAACCACATCTGCCTATCCCACGTCCTTGGGGAAGATTCAATAGGTGGACAAAAATGCCAAATCCAAATGCCAAAGAGCCTTGGTGGCGCAGCAGACTAAAGTGCTGTTAAGTAGCACCAGCTGCCTGCAGTTACTGCAAGTTCAAATCTCACCAGGCTCAAGGTTGACTCAGCCTTCCATCCTTCCGAGGTAGGTAAAATGAGGACCCGGATTGTGGGGGCAATAAGCTGACTTTGTATAAAAAGAACACCGCTTAGGGGCCCGAAAGCCCTACTAAGCAGGTATATACAAAAGTATGAAGGCTATTGCTTAACGCATTGTAAGCCGCCCTGAGTCTCCAGGGAAGGGCGGCATATAAATCGAACACAATAAATAATAAATAAATAAATCCAGGTTGAACATCTGGCTGACTGTGCAACCGACCATAAAAACATTAGCAATGGCAATAGCACTTAGACTTATATATGGCTTCACAGTGCTTTTACAGCCCTCTCTAAGCTGTTTACAGAGTCAGCCTCTTGCCTCTGACAATCTGGGTCCTCATTTTACCCACCTCGGAAGGATGGAAGGCTGAGTCAACCTTAAGCCTAGTGGGATTTGAACTGCCAAATTGCAGGCAGCCGGCAGTTACCAGAAGTAGCCTGCAGTACCACACTCTAACCACTGCGCCACCAAGGCTCACGAGAATTAATAATAATTCTGCATTTCTTTCTATGGATCTAAGCACCCACATTCCCTCCCGTGCACAGAACACATAACATTCAACGTTCCCCTTACCGTGTCACCCCCCGAAGCGAAGGAGATAGATTGCATGTGGTGATTCGCGATGATCTACAATGGAAACAGACAGATAGAGATGGAAGGGAAGGTATGATCAGCTTTGTGAGGAAGAAGGGGGAAAGGCCATAAAAAGGCTTGGGCATTGCTCAGCAAATTGGCTGGATCATATTGTTCATTAACAGGAATCTGCAAATTTGGCAACTTGAAGACTAGTGGACCAGTGGTGAAATCCTCTGAAGTCTACTACCAGTTCTTCGAGTCTACTATTGAGTGCGCGCTGCGCAGCGCTAAAAGATAAACATTTTGAAGCCTTCCAAGTCTGCAAAGATAAGTAGAATAGCGGGGGGGGAATCCGCTGTGCCACGTGATTTAGATTAGCTAAAAAGCAGGAAATCCGACGATTCTAGCTAATATAAATCGCGTGACACAGCTGATCGTCGCCCAGCTGATCGTCGGAAATACTGGTTCGCCCGAACCAGTCTGAACCGATAGCATTTCATCTCTGTTGTGGACCTCAACTCCCAGAATTCCCCAATCCTTAATTGGCTGGGATCACCCCATGCAGCCAGTTGAAAAAACCAGGTGTTTGCTATACAGGCAGTCCTTGATTTACGACCACAATTGGAAACAGAAAATTCACTGTTAAGCAATGCACTTATTAAAGTGAAATACCACATGACTGCATCCAACATTGCAACCTTTTTTTCAGCAGTCATTAAGCGAGACATCGTATGTCCACAACTTGCGTCCTTCCCTACCGATTTCCCGTTGTTGGATGCCAGCTAGGAAGGTCACAAATGGCGATCACGTGATCCCAGGATACCACAATCGTCATGAATGTGAATTCATTGCCAAGCACTCAGCTCACAATCGGTAACCATGGGGATAATGCGACAGTTGTAAGTGCAAGGACCAATTGTAAGTCAACGCTGTCGTAACATCACACAGTTGCTAAATGAATGGTCGTACGTTGAGGACTGCCTGTAAGTTGATTTTACTGCAAGGCAGTGCTTTCTGATTTTACCCATTCAAGAAAGGATCCCTAATTGACTGGGATCATCCATACGGTCAATCCAAGAATCTCACTCTAAATTGGCAACATAGGCCTATGTTTTATGTTTCGGTGGATTCAAGCAGGAGATTCAGGCAATTAAATTAGTATAAAGATTTATGGCAAGCTTAAGCTCTCTACAAGAATCTAACCAACTAACAGTCAAGGGAAATGAACGGGAGATAAGAAGGCATTGACAGTGGGCTGGATTTAGATTGGGCGCGCAGGGACTCGTGACTTATGATGTGTTTGACCCCTCCTTGGGCTCAGCCTGCTTTTCTCCTACAAATTCCTAATCTCAGCAAGATGTGTTTTGAAGTGGAGGTTTTCAGATTTGCCTTCTTCCAACACATACCTGAGGGAGGAGGAGTCAGATGGCAGATGGAACAACCCAAATGGAGGAGGATGGAGGTCTCACCTGTCGAGTGGTGGGGATCATCAGGTTCAAACCATCGATGGAAATGTTGACAGCTATGCTAATGCCAGCAAATCGGAGATTGCTCTTGCCAAGGATTGAAAACAGGCTTTTGTTTGGCGCCTGGGAAAACAGAATCAGAGGACCATCCGATCTATGAAAGCTCTTCAAACCTTTGTCAACTCAGCAAAGTCAATGGGGCAGCTTAACGACTGATTCACTTAAATCAAGGGTTGTCAAACTCGATTTCATTGAGGACCGTGTCAACATTGTGGTTGTCCTTGTGGGGGAGGGCAGTGGAGGGGTGGGGGGTGGCCGGGGTGGTCACGGCCGACTGGGCGTGGCCAGCTCAATGTTGCTCACGTGGGAGGGCTCCTGTGGGGGCCAAGCGGGGGGTTGGGGAGGGAATCCAGGGGTCTCCGGTGGGTTGGGAAGGTAGCAGGAGGCTCGTCCCACAGGACGAGATGAGGTGAGGCAAGGCAGAGGGTGGGGGCAGCTGCTGCCAGAAGCCATCGACCATCACGCGCTTGCCGACCTTTGTGTGCGGGGGCTGATGGTTTCCGGCAGCAGCCGCAGCCTGCTGGCCCTCAGCTAGCGCACTGTGCAGCTCCAGAACCCTCTTCCACTGGGCTGGCTGCCCAAGCAGGGTGCAGCGGCGGCATCAGCAGCAGGCGGAGGGGAGGCACGTGATGCAGATCGGTGGACGAGATGCTGTGCTTCTCGGATGGAAAGCCAGGAGTCCAGGTTCGAGACCCGAGTGGACCGGGTGAGCTCCTGTCCTCATCTCAGCTCGCAGTTCAAAAGCATGAAAACGCGAGTATATAAATAGGTACCACTATGGTGGGAAGGTAATAGCAAATCCCACTCCTGGCTGGCCCCACCCCACCCCAACTTGCCCCTCCCAGGAGTCCCACACAGCCTGTTTTGGATGCAGATAAGTGCAGGGCGCACAGGAAGCTTGGGGGTGGCAAAAAAAAACTTCCGGGCTTATCGGAAGTTCGGGAAGGCCAGAAATGGGCCCGTTTTACAGCCTCCAGAGGGCCTCGGAGCCTGGGGAGGCTGTTTTCGCCCTCCCGGAGGCTCAAAGAAAGCCTCTGGAGCCTGGGGAGGGCAAAATCCCCCCCCATGGTGCAGGAGGGCAACTAGGCACGCCACCATGGCCACGCCCAACCAGCAACCGAGCAGAGAAACCCTTTCCAAAAAATTTTGAAGCCCAGCTCTGCAGATGACCACAGAATTGTCTTCGGCTATGCTGCTTCAATGGTCTTGAACGGAGATGAGCATCAGCCCTTACAGTTGGCAATGATTAGCGGAGTAAAATCTGCAAGGATTTCTTTACTTTTTACTCATGTGCACCGGGGGGGCTCCAGTGATCCAAACACACTCACTTTTTCTTCCAGTTCCCTCTGACTCCGGGACTGTCTCATACAGTCGGTTGATGGCTTCCCTGCAGCAAAGATAATTTCAGGATGGATATTAATTCCAGGAAAAATAAATAAATCTCAGATGTTGCTTTAGCTAGATTTTGTCATCCAGCCGAAGCTTGTGCTCATTCACATGGTGAGTAGCCTATTTTGCAAATGACTCAAATTGTAAAATTACTCCAAAAAGATCACACCAAACCACAAAAGCATTATCCAATCTGAAAGTAACCACGCTTTGGTTGTGCTACAAATAGATCTCTTATTATTTTCACTGATCTAATTAATTAATGTTGCATGGCATATCAGGATGTCAGTAATTCCACCTGCTTCTCTCAGGCAAAGATGCTGGGGCTGCCTGGCTATAATCCTCACTAAAAGGCAACATGACAAATTACAGGTAGTCCTCAATTTATAACCGTTCATTTAGTGACGGTTCAAAGTTATAACGGCACCTGAAAAAAGTGTTATGGGAAAGGAACTATAAACTAACAATGTCCACTGCATATAAAGAGAATCAATATAAAATGTTTTATAGATGGCATATGCCTCCGGAAAAAATTGAAAAAATGTTGAAAGACAAATCAGCTAAATGTTGGAAATGCCATCGAATACCAGGATCTTATTATCATATGTGGTGGACATGCCAGAAGCTAGAGACTATTGGAGCAGAATTAAGACATGGTTAGAAGAATGGAATGGAATGGAATGGAATGGAATGGAATGGAATGGAATAGAATAGAATAGAATAATAATAGAATAGAATAGAATAGAATAGAATAGAATAGATAGAATAGAATAGAATAGAATAGAATAGAATAGAATAACAGAGTTGGAAGGGACCTTGGAGGGTCTTTCTAGTCCAACCCCCTGCTTAGGCAGGAAACCCTACACCACTTCAGACAAATGGTTATCCAACATCTTCTTAAAAACTTCCAGTGTTGAAGCATCCACAACTTCTGCAAGCAAGTTGTTCCACTGATTAATTGTTTTACTGTCAGGAAATTTTCCTTTAGTTCTACGTTGCTTCTCTCCTTGATTAGTTTCCACCCATTGCTTCTTTTCTACCCTCAGGTGCTTTGGTCCAACAACATATTGATTTAAAACCTGAGCTGTTCCTATTGGGTATACTACCAGAAAAATTAGTAAGAGAAAATATATATTTGATTATACATATAATAACAATAGCGAGGATAGTATTCGCACAAAGATGGAAAGCAGAGAAAATCCCTTTGGAAGGGGAAAGTCATTAAAAAAAAATCTTAGATTGTGCAGAAATGAACAGATTAACTTTGATGATTAAAGAGAGAGAGGATATGGACTATTATAAGATATAGGGGAAATTTTATGATTGGTTAAAAAAGAGATATAGATAAAGATTGTGATAATTAATAAGGGACTGATTTAAATGGTAAAGACTTGAATTTGGTTTAAAGACTATGAGACTGTTTTTCTACTAATAAAGTAAGCTTTTGATAAAACCAGTTTGCATATCTCATATTCATCACTCTCAGCAACGTTTCCTTGTGCATTTACTCTGCTGTGTTGGTAACACAACACCATATCCTTAACATGGGTCCTCATTTTACAGACCTCGGAAGGATAGAAAGCTGAGTCAACCTTGAGCCTGGTGAATTCGAACTGCCAAACTGTGGTAATCGGCAATCATCAGAAGTAGCCTGCAGTACTGCATTCTAACCACTGCACCACAATCATTTCCATCATTGTTTCTTGTCTGGCCTTCTGGTGCTTTGGAAAATAAGTTGACTCGCTCTTCTCTGTGGCAGTCTGAGATATTGGAAGATGCTATCATGTCTCCCCTAGTCCTTCTTTTCATTGAGCTAGACCTACCCAGTTCCAGCAACCGTTCTTCATATGTTTTAGCCTCCAGTCTCCCTAATCATCGTTCTGCATTCTTTTTGCCATTACCTCTTTCCCAAGGCTGAGAGAAAGGAACTGACCCAAAGCTGACTTTCTATCTAAGGAGTACTTGAACTGAACTCCACTGGATTTTTAGTGTTGTGCCTTAATTACTATACCACAGCAACTTTGTGGGTTTTTTTTTTCCTTGTAAGCAATCTTTTTTTAAAAAATAGGGGAAGACAAGCTGTTGTAGCTCAACCATCTGCCAAATTAGGCTACCTGCAAGTTCTTTTGACTTTGGAAAGAGGACTTAGGAGGCAGTTTATTCGTTCAAATGGAAGGAAGGAAGGAGAAGAAGAGGAGGAGGAAGAGGGAGAGGAGGAGAGGGGAAAGAAGGAGGGAGGAGAGAAAGAAAGAAAGAAAGAAAGAAAGAAAGAAAGAAAGAAAGAAAGAAGGAAAAGAAAGAAAGAGGGAAATGGAAGAAAGGAAAAAAGAGAGGGAGAGGAAGGGAGGGAGAGAAGAAAGGACAGGAATGAAGGAAAGGAAGGAAAGAAAAAGAAGGGAGAGAGAAGAAAGGAAAGGAAAGGAGGGAGGGAAAGGAAGGAAGGAAAGAAAGAGAAAGAGAAAGAAAAGAGAGGGAAAAGGGGAAATGGAAGGATGGAAAAAAGAGAGGGAGAGGGAGGGAGGGAGAAAAGAAAGGAAAGGAAAGGAAGAAAAGGAAGAAAGAGAAAGAAAAGAAAAGAGGGAAAAAGGGAAATGAAAGGAAAGAAAAAAGAGAGGGAGAGGGAGGGAGGGAGAGGAGAAAGGACAGGAATGAAGGAAAGGAAGGAAAAGAGAGAAGGGAGAGAAGAAAGAAAAGAAAAAGGAAAGAAAGGGAGGGAGGGAGGGAAAGAAGAAAGAAAAAGAAAAGAAAGAAAGCAAAAGAAAGAAAGAAAGAAAGAAAGAAAAGGCCAGCACAGGGTTTTTTCTCCTCTCCCTCCTTTTCAGCTTTTTTGTAAAAACAAAGCAGTTCCTTTGAGACTGGTACTAACCACACTTCTTTCTTTCTTTCTTTCTTCCTCCTCTTTCTTTCTCTCCCTGAGACATAATCCTCTGATTGATTGAGCCACCTTAGGTAGTCCCGGCGTGTGTCAGTGGGCACATCCTGAAAACCAGCAATTTTGGGATTAGGATGTAGTAAATCGACTAGAAAATACCTGGCAGGGGAATTGGGAGCAAACTCAGTTTATTGCATCGTTCAGAGACCGATTAGCCTTCCAGAGGATAATAAAACAAATATGAATAACTGCAGGAAAATTGGCACAGCCACTTGCTTTGGCGCTCTCTTCTTAAAGGGGAAGAGCAATATTTTCTCCCCCCCCCCCAAATCTTTGTAAGGGTTGTGCGTGATGAAAATTCAAAGGGTGTTGGCAGTATCGCTTCCCTCAGTGGAATTTTAAAGAACCTCTGGAGACGCAGAGAGAGAGAGAGAGAGATGCCCGACGGCGGTATTTGCAGCCTTGTAAGGTAGTCCTCAACTTACAACCGTTTTTTTAATGGCCGTTTGAAGTCACAACAGCGCTGAAAAAGAGACTTAGGACCAGTTTTTCACACTTATGACCATTGCAGCATCCCCCCCATGGTCACGTGATCAAAATTCAGATGCTTGGCGACCGGCTCGTATTTATGACGGTTGCAGTGCAGTGTCCCATGTGTGTGTGTGAAGCGATCCCCCTTTTGCGACCCTCCGACAAGCCCAAATCCATGGGGAAGCTAGATTCACTTAACAACCGTGTTTTTTTGCTAACTTTGCTACTTTGCGGTTGATTCCCTTGACGGTTGTGGCGGCAAGAATGGTCGTAAAAAGTGGAGCGACCCTCGCTTAAGAACTGTCTCGCTTAAGAACAGAAACGTGGGGCTCAGTTGTGGTCATAAGTCGAGGATCTCCAGATGATATAAACCTCCGTTGGTAATTCTGTTTGTTTACACTCGTGGGCCACTGGAATTGGTAGATAGGACGCCAGATTTAAAATAACTCATTGTCTTCGCACTTAAACAAAGATTTTTATGCTTGGTCATCTATCTCTGAAAATTATTATTCTTTTCGCTGATGTACGAATGCTCTTTTCTTTCATCCCTCCCCTTGTACCCCAGAGAGGAATGGATTATTTGTTATGACGTACCTCAAATCTTGTTGATGATTCTGGACCAGAAACTGATCCTCTCAATAGAATTTTTTTTATTGGCCAAGTGTGATTGGACACACAAGGAATTTGTCTTTGGTGCCTATGCTCTCAGTGTACATAAAAAGACAAGATACATTCGTCAAGAATCATAAGGTACAACACTTAATGATAGTCATAGGGTACAAATAAGCAATCGAATCATACTAGGAAACAGATAAATAGCTAGAAGATAGATAGATAGATAGATAGATAGATAGATAGATAGATAGATAGATAGATGGATGATAGATAGGAAGGAAAGAAGAAAGAAAGAAAGAAAGAAATTTTTTATTGGCCAAGTGTGATTGGACACACAAGGAATTTGTCTTTGGTTCATACGCTCTCAGTGTACATAAAAAAACGATACATTCGTCAAGAATCATAAGGTACAACACTTAATGATAGTCATAGGGTACAAATAAGCAATCAAATCATACTAGGAAACAGATAAATAAATAGAAGATAGATAGATAGATAGATAGATAGATAGATAGATAGATAGATAGATAGATAGATAAGATATTTATTGTATTTATTGGTTCAATTTATATGCCGCCCTTCTCCGGAGACTCAGGGCGGCTTACAATGCGTTAAGCAATAACCTTCATACTTTTTGTATATAAAATGTCATTGGTGCATGCGTTCTCAGTGTACATAAAAAGAAAAGATACGTTTGTCAAGAATCATAAGGTACAACACTTAATGATAGTCATAGGGTACAAATAAGCAATCAGGAAACAATATCAGTATTAATCGTTAGGAATACCAGCAACAAGGATAAGTCCTAAGTGGGAGGAGATGGATGATGGGAACGATGAGAAGATTAATTGTAGTGCAGACTTAATGAATAGTTGGACAGTGTTGAGAATTATTTGTTTGATGGCGTTCGGGGAAAAAACTGTCCTTGTGTCTAGTTGTTCTGGTGTGCAGTGCTCTATAGCATCGTTTTGAGGGTAGGAGTTGAAACAGTTGATGTCCAGGATGCGAGGGGGTCTGTAGATACTTTCCCAGCCCTCTTTTTGACTCTCGTGCAGTATACAGGTCCTCCATGGAAGGCAGGTTGGTAGCCATGGTTTTTCTGCAGTTCTAATGATCCTCCGAAGTCTCTTTCTGTCTTGTTGGGTTGCAGAACCAAACCAGACAGTTATGGAGGTGCAGATGACAGACTCAATCATTCCTCTGTAGAACTGGATCAGCAGCTCTTTAGACAGTTTGAGCTTTCTGAGTTGGCACAGAAAGAACATCCTTCGTTGTGCTTTTTTGATGACATTTTTGATGTTAGTCAAGAACTTTCCTTCAAGATTGATTTAATGGTGTGTTGTTGTTGTTTTCCTCCCGGTCATATTGTTAATGGTACATTTGATGCTCGCTAGAAGATAACGTCCCGCTGCTGGCGCATAGAATATAATCAGATCCTCAAGATTTTATCTTACTTCATTTAAAGCAGATACGGGCATTTCTGCCACGGTTATGTGCAGTGTGGGGTTTCAGTTGCGTAACTCTAGACCTAGAATTCTGTTGAGAAAGCAAACTTTCGAAATATAGTTTGGACCATCAGGTAACTCCTCTCTTAATGCCGCCACCGTTCTTATCCGCTCGTCAAAAAAAGCTTTATATCAGATTTTCCCAGAAATGCTAGTTGAATTCTTGGGACGTCTGGTTTACACATTCGGTGACACCTGGTGCAGGTTTGAGTTCGTGAAATCCTTAGATTGGCTTTTTTTTTTTTTTTTTTTTGTATAGGGAATGGCCAGATTTCTGGGGAAGGGTGGTTTGAGGAAAGGCATGCTTTATTTCAGGCCTAAAAATTTGTATTTATAAAATAAGTTAAAATAGCCCTTTCTTCGCAGAGTTAGGCAAGCGTTCTTTAGGCCTTATGGCTGACCCCAAGCCTCCTATCTTTTTGTAAGGAGCTAAAGACGAGGCTCTGCAATGGAAGTGGTCCATTGAGTAATAACAGATCCCACCTCCTCCCCCCCTCAAATCTGCCCCTGCCCTGCCTGCCCTGCCCTGCCCTGCCCTGCCCTGCCTGCCCTGCCCTGCCCTGCCCTGCCCATGTGTCCTTGGTTTTAATGTCTGCTTTGAACTTTTTAAGTTTTAACTGTATATATAACTGGAAACCTCCCAGAGTTACCCTGTGGTAAGATTTGCAGCCAATAAATTAGATAGATAGATGGATGGATGGATGGATGGATGGATGGATGGATGGATAGATAGATGGATAGATAAGAGATAGATATATAAATATAAATATAGATAGATAATTGATAGAAGATAGATGATAGATAGATAGATGATAGATAGATAGATGATAGATAGATATGGATGGATATAGATATGCAGCTAATAAATTTGATAGATAGATGGATAGATAAGAGATAGATATATAAATATAGATAGATAATTGATAGAAGATAGATAGATGGAGGGAGGGAGGGAGAGAGAGAGAGAGAGAGAGATGGATGGATGAGTGATGGATGGATATAGATATGCAGCTAATAAATTTGATAGATACACTGCCAATAAATTTAATAGACAGATAGGTGCACACACATATATACATATATACATACAGGCATATAGTCCTGATAAGATTTGTGATAGACAGACTCGTTCATTCATTCATTCATTCATTCATTCATTCATTCATTCATTCATGTAATCCTGGTTTGATTCGCAACCAATCCTGGTTATGTATGTATATATGTATGAATGAATAAATAAATAAATTACTGTAAATAAATAAAGGTAGTCCTCAACTTACGACCACAATTGAGCCCAACATTTATGTTGCTAAGTGAGACATTTGCCCCAATTTACGACTTCCCTTGCCACATTTGTGAAGCGTACCACCGTACTGGCTAAATTAGTCACACGGTTGTTAAGCGAATCTGGCTTCCCCATTGACCTTACTTGTCAGAAGGCCCTCAAAAGCGGATCACACCTTGACTCCGGGACGCCTGTAAATACGAATCAGTGGTCCAGCATCCGAAGGTAAATTATGTGACACCGAGGGGGGGTGGAGGAACGCTGCAATGGTCCTAAGTGTGGGAAAAAAAAAAACAGCCATAAGTCACTATTTTCAATGCCCGTTGCAACTTTGAACGGTCACGAAACAAACCGTTGTAAGTCGAGGGCTCCTGGCAAATACCCTGATTCTTTGACGAAGGGAGCAGAAGAAGGCGACTGGAAGGAAGGCAATTTGTGGTCCCAACGTCTTTGGGAATCGTCCATGCCTCTGAGCAGTCGTCGGGAGAAATGTGTGAATGGCAACTGTCTCTGAGAAGGTTTGGAAACTCCCTAACGGTTGCGGTTTCCTGTAGTGCCTTGCGAAGAGCCAGAAAAATCCTTCCTTTGGCTCTTCCTCTTGAGAAAGTTGGTCTTCCCTGGGATGCCAGCTCTTGTTTGCTTAAAAACCCTCCAGCCTCGCTTGCCAGCGTCTTCCCATCGCTCAGGGGTGGCTTACATCCGTGGAAAGCCACAAATCCTGCGTAAAAGGCACAGAAAGCAACAGCAGGAAATATCAGAAGGGAGCTGAGCAGATGAAATAAATGCCTGCCATTAAAAAAAAAAAATCCTCTGCTTGACAAGACACACACGCACACACACACACACACACACACACACACACACACACACACACACACAGGGGCTGGCTCTCCGGGAGATCGGGAAAGATTTAAGCAAGCGAGGGTAAAATAAATAGGACCGAGGGAGGGGACATTGCGAGGGAAGAGAGCATCCCACAGACACTGTGAAGGATTTTATTCTTGGATTCATTATTTAGCCATTTGTCTGGCATGTTATAGGGCAGTGATGGCGAACCTTTTCAGTGTGCTGAACAGGGAGCGCACAACACGCTTCTGGGCCGCAACTTGGAAGAGGAGCTACAAAATGTGGGCTGGGGCCACAAAACATGCGTTTCGTCAACATGGCGTCAGGCACGAAGAATCGGGACTATACATTACGTTCGGGTCTGGTATTCACTTACCTTCGCTACCAGTTCGCAAATGTGAGCGCATGTGCACCGTCACTTTGCTAGTACGCACCACTTCCGCGCATGCGCAGGACCTTCCGCACATGGGCAGAGCGTCAAAAACGGGACATGATGACGTCTGGGCAGGTGGGCGGAGCCTCCCTCACCGCCGTCGCTACCGATTCGCCCAAACCGGCTGAATACCACCACTGGTTACATTGCAGTTAAGATTGATTGCCAAAGCCTGTACCCAGGAATCTGGTTCATTAACATTCAAAAGTAAATTGACGCTAGACAAAGAGCCGGTGGAATTGAAGAATTTAACAGTAATAGTTGGAAGGGACCTTGGAGGTCAACTAGTCCAACCCCCCTTCTCACGCAGGAGACCTGTACGAGGGATTCGAACCGCCGAACTGCCAACTTTTCTGATCGACAAGCTCAGCGTCTTAGCTGAGGGGTTGGAGCTAAGACTGTTTGTGGGAATATTAAGGATTCTAGGCCGATGACTTGCTTCACTCCACCTCCCAGCTCGGCCCGCTTTTCTTCTGCACTCAGGATCACAATTCATGTTCTCAAGCTCTTTGGGGAGTTTATTACATGCTATGGATCCACAGGATGAGAATCCCTACCAATCTTCTTCTTGAGCTCCCCTCCCCCTCCCCAAATGTTCCCCAAAGGAGTGTTGCATACAACATAAAGCTACTAAATAACTCTGGAATTTGGGGGCCAATTCAACCCTCCGGGGTGGTTGATTGGAATCCTGGGGTGGGTGGGGGGGGAAAGTGCTCTCACAACGGCTGCCGTTTTCCATTTTATCTATTCTTCGTACCCTTTGCAACTTCGAGGAGGGATGGCAGGAAGCAGTTGTTGGAGAAAGCGTGATTGTGGAAATGGATTCATAGTGAGGGAAAAGGAGTGTGTTATACCTTACACGTGCCGTGTATGCTCCTATACCTGGGATGGCGAACCTATGGCACGGGTGCCACAGGTGGCACGCGGAGCCATATTTGAGGGCACACGAGTGTTGCCCTAGCTTAGCTCCAGCACACATGTGCCCGCCGTCCAGCTGATTTTCGGGCCTTCCGGGCCCACCGGAAGTTGGGAAATGGGCTGTTTGTGGCCTCCGGAAGGCCGTTTTTGCCCTCCCCAGAAAGAAAGAAAGAAAGAAAGAAAGAAAGAAAGAAAGAAAGAAAGAAAGAAAGAAAGAAAGACAGACCAACTCAAGAAAATTTGAGACTTACTTGCGGACTTTCATGGCCTCCTCGTTGTCAGGACGGAAGAAGTTGTAAGAGCTGTAATGTTTCACAGCCTCCCGGCGATACTCGCCCACATTAAACACTGCCAAAGCAGATGAAGACGTCAATCAAGCTTCTTATAAAACTTGTTGTGCCCTCTTCAGAATTCCTGGGGGTGGTTCCCCATCCAGATTTGATCCTGCCTGGCCTGATCCAGAGACCACCTAGGCCTGCTAGATGCTGCAGCCAAGCTGGGATCATGGTTTATACACCCACAGGATCCACTCTTGGACATTAAGAGCACCCCACTTCAATAACTGTCGCCACACATATTCCATACATAGGCAGGTAGTCCTCGACTTACAACGGTTGGTTTAGGGCAGAGGTCTTCAAACTTGGCAGCTTTAAGACTTGTGGGCTTCAACTCCCAGAATTCTCCAGCCAACTATGCTGGCTGGAGAATTCTGGGAGTTGAAGTCCACAAGTCTTAAAGCTGCCAAGTTTGAAGACCTCTGGTTTAGGGACTGTTCAAAATTGCAATGGAACTGAAAAAAGTCCCTTATGACCGTTTTTCACACACTTACGACCACTGCAGCATCCCCATAATCACATGATCAAAATTCAGACGCTTAGGAACCGACTCACACTTATGACGGTTGGAGTGTCCCGTGGTCACGTGATCCCCTTTTGCGGCCTTCCAACAAGCTAAGTCACTGGGGAAGCCAGATTCACTTAACAACCGTGTGACTTAGCTAATAATAGCAGCGATTCACTTAACAACTGTTAACTGCGAGAAAGGTCGTAAAATGTGGCAAAACTCCCTGATTGTCTCACCTAAGAATCGAAATGTTAACCTCAACGGTGGTCATAACTCGAGGACTACCTGTATCCCCTCAGGTTGAAGGCCTCAAACCTGACGCTCGCAAGCATTTTGATTTCGCACCACCCATTTAAAAAAAATGATTCGCCTCAGAGCTCACCTTTCGTCGGCACGCCAATCCAGTTGAGGTAGCGGGTTAGTTTTTTGGAAATGTAGGTTTTCCCGCGAGCCGGCAGTCCAACCATCACGATTACGGTGGGGGAATTGGTGAGCTGCGGACCACATACTGTAGGAAGAAAGGCAGAAAGAAAGAAAAAAAGATAAGTTAAAAAACTTTTTTAGGGAGAGATGGGTTTGATATTCCACAATAATGTCGAATGTATACATAAGGAGTGGTACGGTGGCCTAGAAGTGGCACTCTCGCCTCACAATCAGGAGGCTGTGAGTTCGATCCTAGGTAGAGGCAGGTATTTCTCTCTCTGGGCACAATGAGGATATATCTGCTGAACAAAATTCCGCACTGGCGATAGGGAAGGCATCCGGCCAGTACACAATCTGCTAGCTCCATTCAGTTGCCCAGACTCAACCCCGCAAGGGATTTTAGGGGTCATTAAAAGATTATGATGAGGATGAATGTCATCGTTAAATGATGATGATAATGATGAATGTTGAATATATACATACCCAAACATAATTAAATAGCAAAAAAAAGAGGAAGTTTGGTGAGCTGAAATGATCTAAAAGGCTCACTTGCAAATGGACAAGGCTACTACTAAAAATCCAAACTCTTCATCTTGGTGAACAGCTGTAAACAGGGTGGATTTGATTTAAATCGAGTTGATTTAAATCACAATTTAAATCATGATTTAAATCACTAGTAAAAAGGCTTGATTTAAATCAACTTGATTTAAATCATAATTTTTAAAGAGCAACTGTCATCTCTGCTACTCCTTTGACCCACTGTTGACTCACCGACAGTCCCAGCGTTGCAGAATATACAGCCTCATGCTACATAACTAAGCTCCATTTCATGCTGAATAAGCTAAATTATTTATGTATTTTAAATAGATAACTATGTTACGATAGATTTTTACCCCAAAAGTTTTTTTATTAAAATAAATTTGATAAAAATAAAAAAAATCCAATTTAAATCAAAAAAATCTGATTTTTTTTGATTTTTTAAAAAAAAATCATTGATTTTTATCCACCCTGGCTGTAAATAATGCCACAGGTTCACAGCCTCAGTCTTCCTTATCCACAGAATGGGGCTAATGCCACAAATAACACAGAACAGGTTGATAAACAGCAAGCACCTGTTAGATCTGGCAAAAAGAATTGCCTTGTGGAGAAGACGGGCAACCAACAAATTTTTAAAAAATAAATAAAAGGCACATTGTGAGTACCATCATGGAAGGACCTACATTTAACCGCACGAATCACGGGATTCCCCAGTTTTAACCTTCTCCCCTCTCCTAATCAAATTCGCTCCACTTAGTCAAAATCAAAATGCAAAATGCTGTTTTGCGGCCTGGAGAATCTTGATCCGAGAGCCTTGGTCAAGGAAGCTGGTCAAACCACATCCTTTCCTCCTCCCTCTTTAAAATGCAACAAACCACAATGCACCTCGGCGATAAAACATACACCAGAAATGACAACTGCCTGGATATCTTATCATTTTTCTCCACAAGGTTAAGTTTTTAGGCTTCAGCATCGCAAAGCTGAGGCAATTGTCCTAAAATAAACTTTCCAGGCACGATGCATTGGACTACAACTCCCATCAAGCTCAGCCAGGATGGCTGTTGTAATATGCCAGCAATCAGTGTGGCTTAGACCAAGGGTCTCCAAACTTGGCAACTTTAAGACTTGTGGACTTCAACTCCCAGAATTCCCTAGCCAGCAAAGCTAGTCCACAAGTCTTAAAAGTTGCCTGGCTGGGGAATTCTGGGAGCTGAAGTCCACAAGTCTTAAAAGTTGCCTGGCTGGGGAATTCTGGGAGCTGAAGTCCACAAGTCTTAAAGTTGCCAAGTTTGAATACCCCTGGCTGAGACTCGTCTTAAAATATTCTTGGGATCTCTAAAGCACCACACAACATACCCACATGGCATTTAAAGGCCCACCCTATCATTCTATAGACCACTGGACTTAAAAACTGATCTTTTTGGAAAAGTTAAGATTTTTTAAAAATCTTTTAGGTTAAGGAAAAAAAAGAGTAACTTGCAATTAAATCTTACCCTGACTACCTTAAGTCTATACTTCCTGTCTTATAAATCTAGATTAATGGCTTTGCTAAACCCAGAACTGCCTTCGAATCAAATGTGAGCCTGTGATTTACATTCTCACTCCATCCAAAAGCTTCTGTGTCCAGTTCAGCCATCCATTCTGAAAAATATGGTATTTTGGCTCCTGTTTCTTGAATGACAAATGAATGTGTCAAGACTGCTAAATATGTTCATTGCTGTCATATTTTTTGACACGGCAATGGCAAAGTGAAGCTGAATCACACAAGGAACGTTGGGACTGCACAATTTGCTTTCATGCATCACGCTAAGCCATAATGTGCTTTATAAACCACGATTCATGGCTTGCAGTAAATTCTGTCGCAGACCTAACAAACCTGGCCTGTAGAGAAGGCGGGCAAGAAACAGTGTGAAAAGGAGTGACGTGAATGAGTATTCCTCGCATGGCTGCATCTAAAGCTTTAAAAGATCAGGAATGGCATTTACTATTCTTGAGTCAATGCTATAAATATTGTTGGATTAGTATATTAAATAACACGAAAAGCGCATGGAATGGAACCCTGTTTTCCACATGGTAATCGAAGGCTACACTACTAAGGTTCGGTGAATGATTTATCGGTGGCAAAACAATAGTGAATAAACAGTGGTTATTGATACCAAGATTTTCTCCTTGGCACTTTAAATAATTTCAAGACAAGAGTTATACGCACATTTAGTGCCGGTCTCCAAAATAAGAACACTTTCTTCCATTTTAGCAAGAAACCTGCTGCAACCAGTAGGAGATTTGCTTGGAATTTGAATAAAACCTGAATATGTGCAGGCTTTAAACCCTCTGGACTTTTGCTCCTTCCAAAATGCAGCTATTTTACAAACCAGCAGTCGCGCTTAAACAAACAAGCAGCTTTATTTGGGAGCAAATCCTTTTATAACAAGGTTAGGAAGAAGAAAAAACCTGAAAGCATCCAAAACCGCCGGTTTCACAGAAAGCATCTTGAATCTTTGCATCAAATAGTAATTTAAAAAAAAAAAAAAAAAAACCCAACAATCCTGTACGAAATGTATTTTGTCCCCTTTACGGTAGATTATGAAGTTCAGAGGTAGACAGACCCCTTTCATGACTAACGGAGCGGATTAAAACACCCTCAAAGTTTACACCCTACAAACGAGACAAGAGAAAATATCAACATTTGAGAGATCGTAAGGGTATGTATGTATGTATGTATGTATGTATGTAGGTAGGTAGGTAGGTAGGTAGGTAGGTGTTTGGTTATTCGGGTTTTCTCCCACGTAAAATTGGAAGCGTCTTGGTGATGTTTCGACGAAGTCTCATTCGTCATTCGTCATCTTCAGGCTGGTGTGACGAATGAGACTTCGTCGAAACATCGCCAAGACACTTCCAATTTTACGCGGGAGAAAACCCGAATACCCAAAGATATATATATATATATAGATAGATAGATAGATAGATAGATAGATAGATAGATAGATAGTTCTTTTTCGTAGGTCTATATGTGCATTACTGTTCTAGCCAGGGTTTTTCCTACGTAAATCAAGATGTTTGTATTGCCATAGTTAAGTGACATCCCATATCACTATTTTCTAGGCTTTATCAGACATTTAAGTAGCATTACCTCAAGTCTTACAGCAGACAACATAATGCTACTTAAATGTCTGATAAAGCCTAGAAAATAGTGATTTGGGATGTCGCTTAACTATGGCAATACAAACATCTTGATTTACGTAGGAAAAACCCTGGCTAGAACAGTAATGCATATATCTATATCTATATCTATATCTATATCTATATCTATATCTATATCTATAACTATATCTATATATGAAGACATTATTGCAATTGCTCAACTCAGACTCAGGAAGATAAAGGGAAGTGTCTATGCATTAGAAACCGTGCAAAGCTTTCGCCCAACCCTGCGTGCAGAGACTCACGCTGCCACTTTCCCCTAACTCCATCCTCAGCCAGCCCTAATGTAAGCTCCAGAGACTCTTACGTGGTGGACGTGCCATCTGGCAGAAAACGAATGGATCGCCCTTCGGAATCCTAGCTGAAGCATCCCTTTGCAGCCGGGGCCCACCTCTTCCCTGGAGGAGGAGCCAGGGGTGAGGAGGTGGCATGCAAAACACACTCACGAATCCAAAGGCATCCAAGGCCAGCTTCGGGGTGCTTGGAAAAGGAGAGAAGCCACGCACCCGCCCCGTTGTGGGTTTTCCATTCTTATTTGCATTGGAGATGCACACAAATGCACGCACGCCAAGGCAGCTATTTGCATCCAAGATAGCTATTTGCAACTCCCCCTCCCCTTCTTCTTCTTCTTCTTTTTTAATTTAAAGCAGCAGATATGTGCTCCTCCTGCAAAGCTGAGTAGAATTTCGCTTAGTTGGCTACCCATTCAGAAAAAAAAAAAATCAAACCCAGAGAACTGAAATACACAAAAGAAGCATCAGGGTAGTGGATCCTGGAAGGATGATTTAAAGACACAAAAGAAAGAATTTCCTTTGTGATTAAGGCCCCCGGGGCTTAAGTGTCTGAGACAGCCCCAATTTGCAAAAAAATATTGGTGAGATTGGCTTCCGAGCTGAGGCTATAGATTTAACAAAACCCTCCAGAGAAAAAAGGACATTTTTTTTTTTTTTTTGCATTCGGACAAGAATACAGCACTTCTACAAGGGATCCGAGATTGTTTTTAAATAACTTGCTTTCGTGGTGGTTCTGAATGCCTAACGAATCTGATGAAAGACTCTAGTTAGAAAACTCATTCTTTTAAAATAAAGTCTCTACGATCTTCAGCTCTTCCACTTTTCCTTCTGTCCTCAAAAGTCCCCCCCCCTACCCAAAACCCACTTACAAAGAGATTATCTGAGTAGCTCAAGGCAATTTTCGAGGAGGAGGAGGAGGAGGAGGAGGAGGAGGAGGAGGAGGAGGAGGAGGAGGAGGAGAAGAAGAAGAAGAAGAAGAAGGAGGAGGAGGAGGAGGAGGAGGAGGAGGTGTTACTACTACTAATCCATGTTAGGTTGATATTTAAATAAACCCAGTAGGGATTTTTCTCTATTAATTTGCAAAAGTCATGGCTCAAACTGTTTTCACACAACATATTAAGCCAATACCAGACAAATGCATTAATCTTATCAGAATGACCTGACCTGTAAAACAAAAGATATCAACCCTTTAAAAAAAAAAAAAAGGCAACCGCTTTAAACTTCAGAGTTTTAAGAAGCTAGACTTATCAAAGATGGTTTAATTGGTCCTTCCGCATATTTCAGAAGGCTGGATTAGAGGACATTTGTGGTCCCATTTTAACTCCACAATTCTATGATTTGGCCTCTCCTGTCAATGGCCCTGGATTGACACCTCCTAAAAGGGAAGAGAGGATCTGAGCCACAAAAGAATTCACACCCTTCAGATAACACAACACAAACAGGAATCTCCTTGGCCTGCCCAATTGCTATCTCTTAATTCTGCTGCCTTTGCAGAAAATAGGCATAAAACTATTATGTTGCGTTCACCAAAAAGCAGAGTTTTCTTACGGAAGGTGGTAGAGAGGAATACAGTATTAGGATCAGGGTGGATAAAAATCAATGATTTTTTTAAAAAAAATCAGATTTTTTTTTATTTAAATCGGATTTTTTTATTTTTATCGAATTTATTTTAATAAAAAACTTTTGGGGTAAAAATCTATCGTAAGATAGTTTTCTATTTAAGATACATAAATAGTTTCGTTTATTCAGCATGAAATGGAGCTTAGTTATGTAGCATGAGGCTGTATATTCTGCAACACTGGGACTATCGGTGAGTCAACAGTGGGTCAAAGGAGTAGCAGAGATGATGGTTGCTCTTTAAAAATTATGATTTAAATCGAGTTGATTTAAATCAAGCCTTTTTACTAGTGATTTAAATCATGATTTAAATCAACTCGATTTAAATCAAATCCACCCTGATTAGGATTAAACGGAGGGGATATCTTGGTGTATTTAGTCGGGATGAAGAGATTATGTTTTTTGCAGCGAAGTAAAAGACTGGAAATTGATTTTAAAATAAAAACAAACCAACCCAGGTATTTCTAAAGCCCAGTTTGGCACGCTTCTGAACCCAAATAAAACGTGCTTCACACAATAAAGCATTGTTCTCTTAATGAACACAACTGTGATGATTTACAAAATTAGCAAATCTAGAAATGAAGTCCATTCTAGCTAGATGGGCCCAGATTTCTGGAGATTTATCGGTCTTTTCAAGTTCTTTGATGAATGACAAAAGCCTGCAACAACCCCAAGTGATTTCTTCCAAGCATAATAGGAGAAAGGTCCATAGGGATTCCCCTGGCAGTTTTCTTTGAGCACATCTTTTCACAAATAATTCAGAGG
The DNA here is from genome assembly GCF_029531705.1 of Pantherophis guttatus. The sequence continues at coordinate 1,473,850 of NW_026843744.1, read as the reverse complement.
AGGAGGAAGAGGAGAACAAAGGAGAATTTACAACCTATTATTTCTTCTTCGCCTTCCCTGAGCCACTGCAGAAATTAGTTTCAAGAGACCCGTGGTGGCCAGGAAGGATTTGAAAAGGTCTTTTGACTTTCCCCATCTAAGGCTATCCAAAGTTAAATCAAGAAGTTGCCTCCAATCAAGAGTTTGCATCATTCCAACAAGTATTTCACCCACACACACACACACACAATTGTGAGCCCTTCCAAGATAAGATACTGGGCAGAACTGCTGGTGACATCTGCCTCTCCCTTGGTGGCCTTTAAGGACAATAAAGGGAAGGAGGAAATGGAGAAATAAATGGATTAACACAGTGTTAAGTATCGTTTCCCCGCCTGCCCAGGTACATATTAGGACAGGAAACCAGAAGAGAAATCCTAGAAACGCAATTAAGACAGCATCATCATAAAATTTGTATTAGGGTCTGTTGCATCTCATCCCTGGCTCTTTTTTTAAAAAGTTGGAAGTGTATAATGGATAGAAGAGAATTATCTTTCTTGCAAATGTTTCATTACCAAACTAGGTAATTATCAACAGTGCTAGACGGATGATGCACTGATGATGTTACCCAGTTTGGTAATAAAACGTCTGCAAGAAAACAACCAGTTCCAACGACCCCACCCCGCCCTTTTCCTCCTTCTCCTCCCCTCCTCCCTCTCAGAAACTCTACTCCCCTTCTAGAACTGATGATGTTCCCTAGTTTGGTTAATGAAATGTTTTCAGAAAACCACCAAGCTCAGAGAGCACCAAGGACCCCACAGGTGTTTTGCTCTTCCTCCACTCTGCAAATCTCACTCCCTTCTAGCATTGATGATATTACCTAGTTTGGTAATGAAACGTCTGCAGACAGCAAACAACCAATCTTAGAGAGCACCAAGGACCTCACAGTTGTTAATTCTTAATGACCACATAATTTTTTTTTCATGATGATCTATCCCTATCCTGGTCTTTCAACAACAAACTTGACAAAACTTTTAGGGTGGCCTCAGGTCTGGGCCAACCCAACGCACTACGTCTGGTTATGATTCAAGGTCCTGTGTGAAAACAGGAGCTAAGTTCACAACTGTTTGGATAAGAGCTGATGAAAAAGGTTGGGCTGCTTGGTTCGAGACAAACACAACTTTCACACTGAGCGAAGTAAGGTCTTCTGGGAGGTGCCTCCATCTCTGGGGCTTCACTTTCCAGTCCCGAGTCACCTGGCAGGACCGGCTCCTGATTCGACAGGCGGCTTTCGAGGATTGCAGCTGCAACCCAGCCTTTCACCAGCAGCAATGTGCAGTTATACCCATTCACACAGCTTTGCGGCCCATCCAAAAGGGTACTTACATAATTAGTTAATAACTCACACACAAGGGATACACACACACACACACAGAGTACCATACATATACATATACATACACACACACATACATACATACATACATACATACATATTACAAACTATTCTAAAAATACGAGTTCCAAGTATATTAGTAAAGAAAGAAGCAGACATCCTGCGAGCTCCGGAACTTAAAATTTTAAAATAATTAAGTTCCGGAGCTCGCAGGATGTCTGCTTCTTTCTTTATACATACACACACACACACACACACACACACACAGACACACACACAGATATATACATACATATATACACACATACACACATATACATACACATATACACACATACATATATATACATACTTATACTCACATATACACACATAGTACTATACATATACATGCATATACATACACACATATATACATGTGTGTATATATATATATATATATATATACACACACACACACATATACATGCATATACATACACACACCCTCATATACTCACATACACACACATACATATACACACATAGTACCATACATATACATGCATATACATATATGTACACACATACATACACATATATACATACATACACACACACATATACATATTACACACAAATATATTATATATACACATACATATATATGCTTATACATCAAATCCAAGAAGTGAATATACTTTCTGCACAATATAAGATTACAGCAACTCCTTGACTTTACATTTGTTTAGGGACTGTTCAAAGTTACACCATTGAAAAAAGAGACACATCATTTTCCACACTTAACGACCGTCGCAGCCTCCCCATGGTCACGTGATCAAAATTCCAGACGCTTGGCAACTGGCATGGACTTATGACGGTTGCAGTGCCCCAGGATCACGCGATTCCCCTTTTGCGACCTTCTGACGAGCAAAATCAATGAGGAAAGCCAGATTTCACTCAACAACTGTGTTACTAACTCAACAACTGCAGTGATTCGCTTAAAAACTGCGGCAAGAAAAGTCGCAAAAACGGGGCAAAACTCGGTGAACGAGTGACTTACTTAGCAACTGAAAGTTGGGGCTCAGCTGTGATTGTAAGTTGAGGACTAACTGTATTTGGCAATCTCCCAGAATATAAAATAACTGCAAAAAAAATTATCGTTTCTCCTCTGCAGATAAAAGTCTGGGCAAAGGTAGGATAAATTAAGCCATGTCAGCCGAGCATCCGTGTCCTTTAATCAGCACTACACAGTGCAGGACCGTAGCCAAGTGTAATCTAATCCTGCTCGTACCTTTCACAACAGCTTGGATCCAAGAAAACAAATAAGTGGCCCTTATCACCCGACAGCAAAGGTTCATTTACTTGGCTCACCTTCATTGCGGCCAGGAGAGTCTTAAAAGGCCCAGGAGTCTGGCCAAACAGCAGAAAAAGTGGCACCCCAAATCACAAAGCAATCACTGGAGGGGAAGCGGGGAGGACCTATGGGTCTAATCTGTACCCTTTCCCCAACAAGTAGTTCTTGACTTAAAACCGTTCGTTTAGTGACCAGAGATACTGGGAAAAGTGACATTTTGACGCTTTTGCCCATTGCAATGCAATCAGTGATCCAAACTGCAGCTTCCTGGGATCGTGTGATTGTCAATTTGTACACTTCCCAGACGGCGTCTGACAAAGCCCAAGGGGGGGAAGCTGGAGGATTCACTTCACCAACGTATGAATCGCTTAACAACCACGCAGCGATCCGCTTAACAACCATAGCAAAAAGGTCTTCAAACGAGCCAAAACTCACTTCGCCCCTCACCTCGCTTAGGAGCAGAAGGTTTGAGCCTCAATTGCGGTCACAAGGGAAGGACTACTTGTAGTCAAGGGGCGCAGAATCAAACAAGTGGGGAGGGGAGAAGGGAAGGAGGGGCAACGTAGGCAAGGCAACCCACCCTTCGCCCCACTCTTGCAGGCTGCAGGGCATCTTCCCAACTTGAGCATCCCGGAGACCGAGTGTACTTTTTCCTGGCCTCCCCACAGACGTCTCAGGGATAGTTTGGGTGGGTGGGACCCTCCACAGCTGCAGCGGATCACTCAATCTGAAAGCATCAACGGGCCACACAACCTCACCCAGGGACCAGAAGCGCTTCCTTGGTGCTCTCTGAACCTTGTGGTTTTCTTGCAAACCCAAACTAGTCCCATCACTAGCACTGATGATGTTACTTAGTTAGGTCATGAAATGTCTACAAGGAAAATACCAAGCTCAGAGAGCACCAAGGACCCCACAGTTGTTCCCCATCTCCTCCGTCCCCGTTCATTCTTTCTCCTTCTTTTCCTCCTTCTCTTCCTTAAACCATATTCCCTCCTAACCCTGATGACGGTTCTCCTTCTTCCTTCCTCCTTCTTCTCTTCCTTAAACCATATTCCCTCCTAACACTGATGATGGTACCTAGTTGGGCCATGAAACGGCCTGCAAGGAAACCAAGAAGCTGAGAGAGCGCCAAGGACCACACAGTTCTTCTCCTCAGTTTCTTTCTCCTTTTCCTTCTTCCCCTTCATTCCTTCTCCTTCTTCCTTCCTCTTCTTCTCGTCCCCCTTAATTTCCTTAAACCATATTCTCTCCTAACCCTGATGACGGTACCTAGTTAGGCCACAAAACATCTACAAGAAAACCACCAAACTCAGAGAGCACCGAGGACCCCACAGCTCCTTCCTCTCCTCCTCCGTCCTTCATTCCTTCCTCTTCTCCTCCCTTCCTCTCCTCCTTCTCTTCCTTCAACCATATTCCCTCCTAACCCTGATGATGGTTCTCCTTCTTCCTTCCTCTCCTTCTCTTCCTTCAACCATATTCCCTCCTAACACCGATGATGGTTCTCTTCCTTCCTTCCTCTTTCTTCTCTTCCTTCAACCATATTCCCTAACACTGATGATGGTTCTCCTTTTCCTTCTTCCCCTTCATTCCTTCCTCTTCTTCTCGTCCCCCTTCATTTCCTTCAACCATATTCCCTCCTAACCCTGATGACGGTACCTAGTTAGGCCACAAAACATCTACAAGAAAACCACCAAACTCAGAGAGCACCGAGGACTCCACAGCTCCTTCCTCTCCTCCTCCGTCCCCTTCATTCCTTCTTCCTTCCTCTCCTCCTTCTACCATATTCCCTCCTAACACTGGTTCTCCTTCTTCATTCCTCCTTCTTCTCTTCCTTCAACCATATTCCCTCCCAACACTGATGATGGTTCTCCTTCTTCTTCTTCTCTTCCTTCAACCATATTCCCTCCTAATACTGATGATGGTTCTCCTTTCCTTCTTCTCTTCCTTCAACCATATTCCCTAATACTGATGATGGTTCTCTGCTTTCCTTCTTCCTTCTTTCTTCCTTCAACCATATTCCTCCTAACCCTCATGATGGTTCTCCTTCTCCTTCTCCTTTCCTTCAACCATATTCCCTCCTAACCCTCATGATGGTTCTCCTTCTCCTTCTTCTCTTCCTTCAACCATATTCCCTCCTAATACTGATGGTTCTTCTTCTTCTTCTCTTCCTTCAATCATATTCCCTCCTAATACTGATGATGGTTCTCTGCTTTCCTTCCTTCTTCTCTTCCTTCAACCATATTCCCTCCTAACCCTCATGATGGTTCTCCTTCTCCTTCTTCTCTTCCTTCAACCATATTCCCTCCTAATACTGATGATGGTACCTAGTTGGGCCACCAAACGCCTGCAAGAAAACCACCAAAGCTCAGAGCCCGCGGAGGGACCCCCTCTCATTTTCAACCCGGAGATTAAGCGCTCCAGCGCGAGGGGCTTGGAGGGAGGGCGCCGGTTGGGGAAGCCCGGGAGGCAGCACCGCCCCCACCCCTCCGCGTGCGGCAGACAGGGCTGGCGACGACCCGCCCTTCCCTCCGCCATGCGCTGCGTGCCATGCCCGGCATCGCCACCACTAACCACCACCGCCAACCAGCCAAGCCATCCAAACAACCAACCAGCGCTCCGCAGCCGGGATGCTGGAGAGAGACCGAGCTCCGCCAGCCAGATCCGCCCGGAGCTTGCATGCAACGCCCGCAAAAAAAAGGAGGAGGATGATGATGATGCGGCGGCGATTACGGAGCTCTTGCAACGGGGGAAAAAAAAAAAAAAGATAAAACCCCAAGCACGCTTCGTGCAACAAGCAGCAGCTCGGCTCGCCTGCAAAGCGCTACCAAAAATGAAAGGAAGCGGCCGCTGGAGACGCTGCAGCGGCTCAGTCCGTCCGCCCCGAGATGATGCCGCTGATCCCCGCTTGGATCTCTCTCCCGCTTCGGAAGATCGGCCTCTCCCACCCGATCTGCTCTCCTTTTCCCCGGGGATCGGCTTTGATGATTCCCGGCACTTAAATGCCCTCTTCCCGGCTTTGGGGTGTTTTTTCTCTCTCTCTCTCCACCCTTCCTCTCTTGGTTTGGCTTGGCTGCAAAGCCGGCATCTCTCTCTCTCTCTTTTTTTCCCCCTCCGTCCATCAAATCCGGCCGGGACCCTCCGTCCTCCTTTTCCTCCCCCCCCCTCCCACCAGCCACCCCTTCTTACTCACATCGGCGCGGCAACGTGGGGTGATTGTCGGGCGGCAGCCAAATCTTCTGGATCCGGCTCTGCGTCAGCTCCATGGGCATCTTGGCGAGCAAGGTGTCGCCGCGCTCCGACTCCACCTTCGTTGCGGATGCGGGGCGAGGAAAGGTGGGAGAGGGAGGGAAGGAGGGGCACCCAAAAAAAAGGGGGCGATCGGTCGATCGGGTGGGTTTTTTTGGGGGGTGGGTGGGTGATTTATTGGGGAGGGGGTTTCCCCCGTCTGCTTTATCCTTTTTTGCAAGAAATGGAAGGGGCGTCGGAGGGGGGGAAGCCCCCAAAATCGACCCTTAGAATCCGGGATCCTCAACAGGTCCCCTTGCTCGGGCCGAAGGAAGCCTCGCAACGGCTTCAGTCTCTTGGAGGAGGTGGGGAGGGGGGCTGAGATCGGACGGCGGACCTTGAACTGAACTGGGTCGGCGTGGCTGGAGAAATGAAGCGCGGCCGCCCTTGCGCTGCTCTTTTCTAGGAGCCGGCCGGCACTGTGACGTCACGGGGGTGGCCCCGCCCTGCTTTCTTTTCCTCCCCCCCCCCCCCCCCCCCCCCCCCCCCCCCCCCCCCGCCGCAACCGCTGGGAGGGGCGGCGGGATTCTTCTTTCGTTTCCCGCTGCTGCCCCCGCCAGGCGCCTGGCTGAAGGGAGGTGCGCCCGCGGGCGCTCTTTCTCTTTCTTTCTCTCTCTTTTTTCATTCTCTCTCTTTCCTCCTTCCTCTTTTTCTCTGTCTCTTCTTCCTTCTCTTTCTGTCTCTTCGTCTTTTTCTCTCTCCCTCTTTTTTTCTCTCCCTCTTTTTTCTCTCTCCCTCCCTTTTTTCTTTCTCCTTCCTCTTTTTCTCTCTTCCTCTTTTTCTCTCTCTTTCTTTTTCCCTTTCTCTCTATTCCACCTTTTCTCTTTCTCTCTTTTCTCTCTCTTTCTCCCTGTTTTTCTCTTTCTCTCTCTTCCTCCTTTTCTCTTTCTCTCTTCCCCCTTTTCTCTCCCTTCCTCCCTTTTTTCTTTCTCCTCCTTCCTTTCTCTTTGTCTTTTTCTCTTTCTTTTTCCCTTTCTCTCTCTCTTCCACCTTTTCTCTTTCTCTCTTTTCTTTCTCCCTTTTTCTTTCTCTCTTCCTCCTTTTCTCTCTCTCTTCCTCCTTTTCTGTCTCCCTTCCTCTCTCTCTCCTTTTCTTTCTCTTTCTCCCTCTTTCTCTTTCTTTCTCCCTTGCTCTTTTCCTTTCTCTCTCTTCCTCCTTTTTTCTCTTTCTTTCTCCCTTCCCTTTTCTCTTTCTCTTTCTTTCCCACTCTCTTCCTCCTTTTCTCTCTCCTTTCTCTCTCTTCCTCCCTCTTTTTCTTTCTCTTTCTGGCTCTCTTCCTCCTTTTCTCTCTCTCTCTCTTCCTTTTCTCTTTCTCTCTTTTCTCTCTTTCTCTCTCCTTTTCTCTTTCTCTTCCTTCCTCTCCCTCCTTCTCTTTTCTCTCTCCCTCTCTTTCTTTCTCTCCCTCCTTTTCTCCCTTCCTTTTTCTCTTTCTCTTCCTTCCTTTTTTCTCTCTTTCTCTTTCTTCCTCTCTCTCTCTCTTCCTCCCTCTTTTTCTCTCTTTCTCTCCCCCACTCCTCAGGAAGCAGGAACCATCCTCCCCAGCTTGAATTCTCTCAGAAAGTCTACAGTATATATGGGATTCTAGAATAAAGCCACATAACCTCCTTTCTGGCCAGGCTAAGAAGCCAATTTTTGATCCATTCTCCACATACAGGTAGTCCTCGACTTACAACAGTTCATTTAGTGACTGTTCAAAGTTACCAAGGCACTGAAAAAAGGGACTTATGACCGTTTCCCACACTTACGACCATTGCAGCATTCCCCCGTGGTCATGTGTTCAAAGTCTAGATGCTTGACCACTGGTTCATATTTATGACGGTCGCAGTGTCCCTGGGGTCACGTGATCCCCTTTTGCGACCTTCTGACAAGCAGAGTCAATGGGGGGAAGCCAAACTTGCTTAAGAACTGTGTTACTAAATGATTCACATAACAACTGTGGCAAGAAAAGTCATAAAAGAGGCAAAACTCAAAATGTTTTGCTTAGCAACATAAATTTTGGGCTCGATTGTGGTCGTAACTCAAGGACTACTTGTATTTCAAAGGGAACACACTGCAGGATCTTAGGGATCCCAGGGAGCTGCCTTAGATCAAGTCACTTCCTTTTTGTCTCCTCTGGATTTGCCATTCTCCAGATCTCCAGCAAAACGTTTTTGCATTACCTGCTGCCTGATCTCCTTCATCTAGCATCCCTAAGGACTTAATTAGGATTAAATAGCCCTCGATTTATAACCATTCATTCAACGACTAATTGAAGTTACAAAGGCATTGGAAAAACGATTTATGTCCGGTCCTCACACTTATGACCATCACACGAGTACATGATCAGAATTTGGATACTTGGCCACTGCTGAATCCCGGGGCCATCTGATCACCCTTTGCAATCTCATTTTCCCAGAAGCAAAGTCAATGGGGGAAGATGGGTTCGTTTAGCGACAACTTGATTCACTTAACAACTGCAGTGGTTTGGTTAACAACCGCGGCAAACAAGGTCGTAAAATCCGACGCCACTCGCTTAGCAACCCCACCTTGTTTAGCCCTGGAAATTCTGGTCCCAATTGCGATCGTAAATTAATGACCTGAGGTGCTGCAAAACAGAAATACTGCCCTTAAATCAATGTTTCTCCCAATACTGTTCACCTGTGCAGGTCAAGGTGTTTCAAGTCAATGGACAGACACCTGGCTGCATTTATGGATACAAAAAATGCAATAAACTGCATTATAACTTAATGAACTTTCATGCTTATGTGGTAACCATGAGTCATCTTCTTTTAACGACCTGATAATCCCTTGCAGGGTAGAGTCGGGGCAACTGAATGGAGCTAGCAGAGTGTTTAATGGCCGAATGACTTTCCTGTCGCCAATGAGGAGTTTTGTTCAGCAGATATATTCTCATTGTGCCCAGAGAGAGAAATATCTGCCTCTACCTCGGATCGAACTCACAGCCTCCTGATTGTGAGGCGAGAGCTCCACCTCTAGGCCACCGCACCACTCCCCACCACACCACACCACACCCATCAGTGAAATAAGGAAATTATGAGAAACTTACAGAAATAGGACAGTCCACATACAGAGGGAATGCCTAGACAGTGGCATTTTGGCGAGCATCTAACTTTATGCCGCAAATAACCAAGTTCACACAGGATGCTATACAGATAGTCCTCGACTTACAATCATTTGTTTAGTGACCAAAGTTACAACAGCATTTTTTTTTTTAATTTTTTAATTTTATTTTTATTTATTTTTATATGCCGCCCTTCTCCGGAGACTCAGGGCGGCTTACAATGCGTTAAGCAATAGCCTTCATACTTTTGTATATTTTATACAAAGTCAGCTTATTGCCCCCACAAACCGGGTCCTCATTTTACCCACCTTAGAAAGGATGGAAGGCTGAGTCGACCTTGAGCCTGGTGAGAATTGAACTCGCAGTAATTGCAGGCAGCTGGATGTTAAATGCTGCCTGCAATTACAGCAATGAAAAAAACCCTGACTTATGACCGTTTTTCACAATCATGACCATTGCAGCATCCATCCCCATGGTCACACATGATCAAAATTCAGATATTTGGCCAACTGGCATGTACCGTATTTATGACATAGGGTCATTGATCACCGTGTGTGATCTTTCAACAAGCTAAATCCATGGAGAAGCCAGATTCACTCAACAAACGTTTGACTAACTTAACAACTGCAGTGATTGACTTAAGAATTTTTGGCACGAAAGGCTGTCAAGCAGGACAAAATTCACTTAACTGTCTTGCTTAGCGATGGAAATTTGGGATTCTGTTGTGGTTATAAGTCAAGGACTACCCGTTCTATAATATCTTGGCAAACTGCTCATCATATTTTTCAGGCCCACTTTATGGCCTGGTGGGTTGTGAGAATCTGACCAACAATAGCTTATTCAACAAGCTTGTGGGGTAAACAAATTGGAATTTCACATCATGTGACCCTGGAAATAGTTCCCTGCCAACATTAGTGTTTTCTAGGAAATAAGAACACTGAATTCAGGAAAAGGGATTTCTATACAAACTATTTTAGATGGAACATAAATTTGAGGGATTTTTGGCTCCCTTAAGTCAAAACTTATCACTCTCCACAAAGACAGGGGAGGAAAAAACAGTCTGAAAAAGCGAACATGGGAAATTTGAGAAGAGAGAAAACAAGATTATTTATTTTTCTCCTCTCAAAAGTCAGCGTTTTTTTTTTGCTCAAGAAACTAGAAGAAAAGGGCTGTGAATCAAAAACTAAGGAAATGGTTTTATTTATTTATTTATTTATTTATTTATTGGTTCGATTTATATGCCGCCCTTCTCCGGAGACTCAGGGCGGCTTACTATGCGTTAAGCAATGGCCTTCATACTTTTGTATATACCTGCTTAGTAGGGCTTTCGGCCCCCCCCTAAGCTGTGTTCTTTTTTATACAAAGTCACCTTATTGCCCCCACAATCCGGGTCCTCATTTTACCTCCCTCGGAAGGATGGAAGGCTGAGTCAACCTTGAGTCTGGTGAGATTTGAACTCGCAGTAATTGCAGGCAGCTGGCAGCTAAGTGCTATTTAACAGCGCTTTAGTCCGCTGCTCCACCAAGGCTCCTTGGTTTTGGATAAGATACGCTTAAGATAAATGGGCATGGCAAGAGGGAGGGAAAAAACCCCCACATTTTTGGTACTGAAATACAGGCTGCTTTCGGAAAGTTTTCAGTGCTGCTGATGGCAAACCCCCCAGGGGGCTTTCAAGAAACCTGATGCAACTTTTAGACCAGAGAAATTACAGGGTGGGAAATTTTCAAGAACTTCCAAGTGATGTCACCCTGGCTGGTGGGATCCTAAGATCGCCCAGAGAGGTCATATAACTGGACAGGGAATGCCTGGAGCTAATTCCATATGCATGAGATGTTAGTCCAACCTTGCATCTCAAGACACTTGAAAAAATCCATTTTTGGAGCTTTGGGACTCAGCGGGCGGGAGGGCGGGGGATGCTTGAGACAGGTTGGGGCAGACAGGAGGCATGCAAGTCACCTGGCTTAGCTAGTGGTTTTCCAGGGTAACGTTTTGCACTGGGACTGCAAAACACGACAGCCAGTTTGGTGCAGCGGTTAAGGCATCGGGCTAGAAATTGGGAGATGGTGAGTTCTAGTCCTGTCTTAGACATCAAGGCCAGCTGGCTGACATTGGGCCAATCACCAGGAGACGGTGAGTTCTAGTCCCGCCTTAGGTATCAAAGCCGGTGGCTGACATTGGGCCAATCACTAGGAGACGCTGAGTTCTAGTCCCACCTTAAACATCAGCTGGTTGACATTGGGCCAATCACCAGGAGGCGGTGGTTGACATTGGGCCAATCACCAGGAGGCGGTGAGTTCTAGTCCCGTCTTAGACATCAAAACCAGCTGGTTGATATTGGGTTGACATTGGACCAATCACTGGTTGGTTGGCGGTGGTTGACATTGGGCCAATCACCAGGAGGTGGTGGTTGACATTGGACCAATCACTGGTTGACATTGGGCCAATCACCAGGAGGCGGTGAGTTCTAGTCCCGTCTTAGACATCAAAGCCAGCTGGCTGACATTGGGCCAATCACCAGGAGGCGGTGAGTTCTAGTCCCGTCTTAGACATCAAAGCCAGCTGGCTGACATTGGGCCAATCACCAGGAGGCGGTGAGTTCTAGTCCCGCCTTAGACATCAAAGCCAGCTGGCTGACATTGGGCCAATCACCAGCAGGCAGTGAGTTCTAGTCCCACCTTAGACATCAAAGCCAGCTGGCTGACATTGGACCGATCACCAGGAGACTCTGAGTTCTAGCTCCGCCTTAGGTTCAAAGCCAATTGGGTGACCTTGGGCCAGTCACTCTCTCTTAACCCAAGGAAAGAAGGCAAGTGGCAAACCACTTCCAAAAACCTGAACCATGCAGTCATGGAAGGAAGGAAGGAAGGAAGGAAGGAAAGGAAGGAAGGAAGGAAGGAAGGAAGGAAGGAAGGAAGGAAGGAAGGATTATTTAATAGTTGTGCTTTGCTATCATAGTGGCTATTAAGACACACACCTTAGCTGGGGCCTCACGTACTAGGGGTCCCTTCCTGTGTCTTTCCCCCAACCCTGTAACCTAAGTATGGCCACCGATCCAGCTGCTGATTTAAAATCTCCCATCATGCCCCCAGTATTTTATCACCCTAGAGCAGGGGTGGGCAATTGTGGCTCTTTTACAACCTGTGGACTTCAACTCCCAGAATTCCTGAGACAGCCTGGCTATCTCAGGAATTCTGGGAGTTGAAGTCCACAGGTTGTAAAAGAGCCCCATTTGTCCACCCTTGCCCTAAAGCATTCTGGGAAATAAAAACCGGTTGGTGAATAGAAAATGGTGGAACTCCACATACAAATCTTCAATTCCCCACCATCCCCTCAGACACCAAATACGGCCAAGAACACAAACGCTTGCCCAAAATCAGAAAGTTAACCACCTTTTCCACCAGAACAAAGTGGTTATAGCATTTGGAAAAAAAACCACAACTTCATCTTGCACAATTGACTCGATGGGAGGATTTCAATACACTCCTCGGATTGCAGTCGAAAATAATTTCTTGGCAGCAGAGGCCAATCTCAGCTTCCTATTTAAAAAAAAACCCACAGTGTGTGTTGATGGCTCAGTATAAAGTATCTAAAGAGCAACAGGACTCACATCAATTCGTCAGCAAAAAAAAAAAATATCCAGCTGTACATGTCGCATAGTCTAAAATCCTAGGATTGTGACATCTTGTTTATACTAATACTGTAATGGGGGAACCAGGGTACGTCTTGTACCCTTTTTCACATAAAGATATACAAAATAGTAGACTTCTATTCTATTCTCTTCTAGTCCAACCCCTGGCTTAGGCAGGAAACTCTATACCAGAGGTCTGCAACCTTAAACACTCAAAGAGCCATTTGGACTCCTTTCCCACAGAAAAGAAAACACCGGGAGCCACAAAACCCTTCCCGTGCCTGCCTATTTCTTGAGTGGCCCCAAAACTAGCATATGTAGTTGAATTAAACGCTCTGTTTTCTTCTGAAACTTTACTTTTCTTGGATTTATCCATGGTTGGCCTACCGGGGGTTGAAAAGCTCAATAAATTGCGCGCCGGTGGGTGTCGCACATTGGCGGTTGTGACGCATATTTTGAGTGACAGGGAGCCGCAGCAGAAGGGTGAAAGAGCCACATGCGGCTCCAGAGCCGCAGGTTGCTGACCCCTGCCCTGTGTCATTTTAGACAAATGGTTGCCCAATCTCTTTTTAAAAACCATCAATGATGGAGCAGCACCCACAACTTCTGGAGGCAAGTCGTTCCACGGATGAATTGTTCTCACTGTCAGGAAATTTCTCCTTAGTTCTAGGTTGATTCTCTCCTTGATTAGTTTCCATCCATTGTTCCTGCCTTCAGATGCTTTGGAGAATAGATTGACCTCATCTTTGTGGCAGCCCCTCTAATATTGGAAGACCGCTATCATGTCACCCCTAGTCCTTCTTTTCATTAAACCAAACATAACCCAATTACTGCAACTGTTCTTCATATGTTTTAGCCTCCGGTACCCCTAACCATCACTGTTGCTTTTCTCTGCACTCTTTCTAGAGTCTCCACATCTTTTTTACGTCGTGGCGACTAAAACTGGATGCAGGATTCCAAGTGTGGCCTGACCAAGGCATTATAAAGTGGTATTAACACTTCACGTGATCTTGATTCCAGCTAGAGGTGGGGTTTCAGCAGGTTCTGACCCGTTCTGGAGAACCGGTAGAGGAAATTTTGAGTAGTTCGGAGAACCGGTCGTAAAAATTCTGACTGGCCCTGCCCCCATCTATTCTCTGCCTCCTAAATCCCAGTTTATCAGGAGGAAATGGGGATTTTGCAGGATCCTTCCCCTGAAGTGGGGGGGGAATGGAGATTTTGCAGTATCCTTCCCCTGCCACGCCAACCAAGCCATGCCACGCCCACCAAGCCACACCCACTGAACCGGTAGTAAAAAAATTTGAAACCCACCACTGATTCCATCCCTCTGTTTTTGCAGCCTAGGACTGCGTTTGGCTTAGCAGTACATTCTGCAGAATTTCTTCTAGTCCAGTTGGACTACCGAACTCTGAGTGGTGTTTGCCTGGTGAAAATACCCCAGCAGTTAAACCTTGAAGAAGGAAGAGGCCAGCAAAAGAGGAAAGGTTTAAGCTATCAGCTGCTCTCCTCTGTGCCTGTGGCACGTTCCCCCGGCCTCCTTGGCATTCATCTCGGGTTGCAGAAACACACAGACATCCGTCGGCAAACAGGCAGCCATTCTCAATCTGATCACCATGCAACCATGCGTCCCTCTCATGCGTAGAAGCCGCCTTCGGCTGGGAGTAGCAGACATACCTTGGCAAAGCTTCCAGAGACCTCCTATGACTCACCCAGCGGAGCTCAAAATAAACTGATGTTGCTGAAACGGCAACACCTTAAGCTGCTTCAGCCAAACAGGAGATCATCCAATGCCTCCGGGGTGAAAAGGTGCAAATTAGAAAAACAAACAGGGAGGACTCAACCCACCTAGAGTAGATGGGTCTCTCCTCTCTTTATTTCTGCTCCAAAGGAAAGCAGTCTCAACCCTGCACCTACTATTCTTAGTTTTTGCAAAAGAAAATATATTTCCAAAATTTATATTTTCCTTAATGTTTGTGTCTGGGTAAAACATCTTCTTGTGCCTTATTTTGTAGAATAGAATAGAATAGAATAGAATAGAATAGAATAGAATAGAATAGAATAGAATAGAATAGAACAGAATTAGAATAGAATAGAATAGAATAGAATAGAATAGAATAGAATAGAATAGAATAGAATAGAATAGAATTCTTTATTGGCCAAGTGTGATTGGACACACAAGGAATTTGTCTTTGATGCATATGCTCTCAAGTGTACATAAAAAGACAAGATACATTTGTCAAGAATCCTAAGGTAGAACATTTAATGATAGTCATAGGGCACAAATAAGCAATCAAATCATACTAGGAAACAACCAATATCAATATAAATCATAAGCAATGGTGGGATTCAAGTAATTTAACAACCGGTTCTCTGCCCTAATGATTTCTTCCAATAACTAGTTTGCCAAACTGCTCAGAAAGTTAACAACCGGTTCTCCCGAAGGGGTGCGAACTGGCTGAATCCCACCACTGATTGTAAGGATACAAGCAACAAAATTACAGTCATGGAATAGGAATAGGAATAGGAAGAAGAGAAGAGGAGAGGAGAGGAGAGAAGAGAAGAGAAGAGAAGAGAAGAGAAGAGAAGAGAAGAGAAGCTTTGGAGGTCTTCTAGTCCAACCACCTGCTCAGGCAGGAGACTCTATACCATTTCAGACGAGCAAAGTCAATGGGGAAGCAAGATCATAATTATCATAAATATGAGCCAGTTGCCATACGTCCACATTTCGATCACATGATCATGGGGATGCTGCAAAGGCCGTACGTAAATGTGAAAAACGATTATGGGTTACTTTTTTCACTGCTGCTGTAACTTCGAACGGTCACTAAACGAATGAAAGTTTGTAAGTTCAGGACTACCTGTATCACTTTTTTATTTTTTTTTTAGCAAACGATGTGACACGGGTGAAATGCTATCGGTTCGGACCGGTTCGCCTGAACCGGTAGCAATGGTAGCAGGTGGTTTGGAGAACCGGTAGCGATGGCAGTGCGAGGCTCCGCCCAACCGCCCGATCACAATTACTTCCTGGTTTTAACCAGGAAGTAAACTGTCTTTTACCCTCTGCACATACACAGAAGGGTTTGCACATGTGTAGACGGTCCGTGTGTGCATGTGCCCCGCACACATGTGAGCAGAGCGGGTCCCCGCGCGTGGCACGTGCACTTCCAAACTGGTGGGGAAGGTAAGTAGATTTCACCCTTGATGTGACACAGAGGTGGTATTCAGCCGGTTCGGACCAGTTCAGGCAAACCGGTAGCAGAAATCGCGGGTGGGCATGTCCAACCATTCCGGCCCTATGCTGTCCTATTTAGACATGTTTTTGAGGCCGGGTGCATACGCAGAAGGCACACCCATGAGCAAAGTGTATGCACGGAAAGTTGGGCGCATGCACGCTACATTTTCGGTGCTGGGCGAACCGGTAGATAAATTATGTGAATCCCACTTCTGATGTGACACCAGTGGTGGGTTGCTTCCGGTTCGGTCCGGTTCTATAGAACCAGTAGTAAAACTCTGCCCACCCGCGATGTCGTCATCATGGGTAATCTGCGCATACGCAGAATCTTCCGTTGCGAACCGGTAGTAAAGGTAAGTGGAACCCACCCAGTGGTGGGTTTCAAAATTTTTTACTACCAGTTCTGTGGGTGTGGCTTGGTGGGCGTGGCAGGAGAGGATACTGTAAAATCTCCATTCTCACCCCACTCCAAGGGAAAGTTACTGCAAAATCCCCATTTCCTCCCGATCAGCTGGGACTCGGGAGGCAGAGAATCGATGGGGGCGGGGCCAGTCAGAATTTTTACTACTGGTTCTCCGAACTACTCAAAATTTCCACTACCGGTTCTCCAGAACTGGTCAGAACCTGCTGAAACCCACCTCTGAAACCACCCCTCCGTGACACCTGTTAAAACCACCTGTTCCTTGGTGAAATAACGGTCCTGAGGTCGGGGGAAGGACATTTCAAGAAATTTTAGGAGAAACGTCTTAACAACAGCAACGGTTCAACGGAGGGCCTAGTGAGTTGTTGAGTTTCTTTTTTGGGGGAAAAAAAAATAATGGCCATTTCTAAAGGATGGGGTGGATGATTGAGCTGAATAATTAAGACACTGTGGATGACATTTCCCTGTGTCATATAGTTTTATGCTATCACGCTGTACGTCTTGCGTCCAAATGTCTGAAAGGGGATTCCCCCACAGTATATTCCACGAGTGTGATTCAGTGCTGACAGGGGAAGCATTTCCTCACTTTGAATTTTGAATTGCCCTAGTCGATTAGTTATCATACAAGCCGCTTGCTTCCTGTCCATAAAAAGTCTACAATGATATGAGCGAGTTAGGATTTTAAAGGTTCAAAGATGATTTCCCAGAGGGCCAGTGAGATTTGAGCTTTCTGGACCTAACCTACATTTTTCAGCCCCAAAGATCCTCTAAGCCAGGAGTGGGCAATTATAGTAATATTACGACCTGTGGACTTCGACTCCCAGAATTCCCCAGACAGGCAACTTTAAGACTTGTGGACTTCAACTCCCAGAATTCCCCAGACAGGAAACTTTAAGACTTGTGGACTTCGACTCCCAGAATTCCCCAGACAGGAAACTTTAAGACTTGTGGACTTCAACTCCCAGAATTCCTCAGCCAGGCAACTTTAAAACTTGTGGACTTCAACTCCCAGAATTCCTCAGCCAGGCAACTTTAAAACTTGTGGACTTCAACTCCCAGAATTCCTCAGCCAGGCAACTTTAAAACTTGTGGACTTCAACTCCCAGAATTCCTCAGCCAGGCAACTTTAAAACTTGTGGACTTCCGACTCCCAAAATTCCCCAGCCAGGCAACTTGGGAATTCTGGGAGTTGAAGTCCACAAGTCTTAAAGTTTCCTAGTTTGGAGACCCCTGGTTGAGAGTGTTGTGCGAACGCAGACAGAACAGGGGAAAGGGGGAAAGCATCTCTGTCACAATCCAGATCAGGACAATGAGGTGACTTTTCAGGGGCTTTTAAACCAGGAAACGACAAGCTTTTAGAAATAATCTGTTGTTGTTTTTTAACAAGCATCTCTTTCCTAGAAACCGATTTACACGAAATGAAACAGGGGGCCGAGGAAGCGGAGACCAAAAGCATCACCGCCCCTGGGAAAGTTTTTTGTCACTGTGAAGTAACGACCCCGGGACAGAAAAGTGTATATAGAAGAGATGGGAGTTTAGGACCCATCTGAAAAGAGATGATTAGGGGCCTGGAGGCTAAAACATATGAAGAACAATTGCAGGAATTCGGTATGGCTAATCTAGTGAAAAGAAGAACTAGAGATGACATATAGCAGTCTTCCAATATTTGAGGGGCTGCCACAAAGAAGAGGGGGTCAACCTATTCTCCAAAGTACCTGAAGGCAGGAAATGAAGCAATGGATGGAAACTAATCAAGGAGAGAAGCAACCTGGAATTAAGGAGAAACTTCGTAACATTGAGGACAATTAACCAGTGGAACAGCTTGCCACCAGAAGTTGTGGGCGCTCCATCATAGGAGGTTTTTAAGAAGAGACTGGACAGCCACCTGTCTGAAATGGTATATGGTCTTCTGCTTGAGCAGGGGGCTGGACTAGAAGACCTCCGAGGTCCCTTCCAACTCTTGTTATTCTGTGAGATTGGCTAGAAGGAGCTGAGCCATCTTCTTCTGTCCCCGTTCTGCCCCCAGGTCACACGCTGTTTGATTAGTTCATTTCCTCAAAGGGAACTTCCCCTCGATGAGTCTTACTCAGAGCCTCCGGCAAGAGGCCGTCACTCAGTGCGGGTCCTGCCCGTTAATTGTGTCACTTAAGGTAAATGCTGCAATGGAAGAGAAAAGCAGTTTCATTTTGAAGTGCACGTCTCACAGGAGAGGATCACTCTGGACTTGAGGCAGGGGGAAATCAAGGAAGTGCACAGAGTTAAGCTAGCTCAGGGTTTCCAAATCTTGGCAGCTTTACGATGGGTGGACTTCAATTCCCAGAATTCCCCAGCTGGCTTGCTTTAAGATGGGTGGACTTCAGCTCCCAGAATTCCCCAGCTGGCATGCTTTAAGATGGATGGACTTCAATTCCCAGAATTCCTCAGGCAGCATGCTTTAAGATGGGTGGACTTCAATTCCCAGAATTCCTCAGGCAGCATGCTTTAAGATGGGTGGACTTCAGCTCCCAGAATTCCCCAGCTGGCATGTTTTACGATGGGTGGACTTCAGCTCCCAGAATTCCCCAGCTGGCATGCTTTAAGATGGATGGACTTCAATTCCCAGAATTCCCCAGCTGGCATGCTTAAGATGGATGGACTTCAATTCCCAGAATTCCCAGCTGGCTTGCTTTAAGATGGGTGGACTTCAGCTCAAAATTCCCCAGCTGGCATGCTTTAAGATGGACTGACTTCAATTCCCAGAATTCCCCAGCTGGCATGCTTTAAGATGGATGGACTTCAATTCCCAGAATTCCCCAGCTGGCTTGCTTTAAGCATAGGAATTCTGGGAGTTGAAGTCCACATGTCTTCAAGTTGCCATGGTTCAGAAACCGTGAACTAGCTATAGGTAGTCTTTGTTTGGCAGCTGTTTGAAGCTATGATGGAGCCCCCAAAATATATCTATAACCTGGTTCTGGAGTTCCAATGATGGTACATACCCTCCGTGGTCACATGATCGCATTCTGGACAGTTGCCAACCGGCTCACCAATTTACAGCTGTTTTCAGTGCCAAGCGCTCACGTGATTCAATTTTTGTTGTTTTTTTGCCAGTTTCTGCAAACTTCCGATTTCCGGCAAAAAAGAAAAAAAGTGTCCATAGTAGAAAACGGGCTTGTTTAACAACTGAGGCATTAACCACCCCTGCAAAAATGATCATAAAATCAGGCATAATCACATGGTAACTCAGTTAAAATCGTCATGACTTACCACCATAATTCTGAATTCAAATTAAGGTTGTAAGCCTGTGACCAACTGTACTTTTTTCCCCTCTCCCAGAATTCCCAGGCATCGCCAGGGTGTTCTGGGAAATTCCGGGAGATCATTAAACTGGGGACAACAGCCTTACAAATTTCACACTGGTGAAATTGATTACGGGTAGTCCTTGAGTTACGGCCACAACTGAGCCCAAAATTTACGTGGCTACGTGAAACATTTGCTAAGCCAGTTTTGCTCCATTTTATGACCTTTCTTGCCACAGCTGTTAAGTGAATCACTGCCTGTGTTAAGTTAGTGACGTGGTTGTTAAGGGAATCTGGCTTCCCCATTAACTTGGCTTGTCAGCAGGTCGCAAAAGGGGATCATGTTGACTCACATGACACTGCAACCGTCGTAAATATGAAGCAGTTGCCAAGCGTCCGAATTTTGATCACGCGACCATAGGGATGTTGCAAGGGTCGTAAGCAGTTCATGGTATTCAGCCGGTTCGGACTGAATACCGAACTGGTAGCGGCGACTGCGGGTTGGCCCGCTCCTCCCCCCCACCCCAGTGTAATACCATCCTATTTAGCTACGTTTTTGAGGGCTGGGCACATGCACGGAAGGCGAGCGCATGAGCAAAGTGCATGCACGGGGGGGGGCGCATGAAGCAAGCATGCGTTCGCACAGCGAACCAATGGTAAGAATATCTGCAACCCACCTCCGGTCATAAATCTGAAAAACAGTCATCGGTCACTTTTTTCCAATGTCGCCGTAACTCTGAACGGTCACTAAATAAAACTGTTGTAAATCGAGGACTACCTGTAGTGAACAAATGCACCCCCCCCCCCCCCGTTGCTTTGTAGCTCTATTCACACAACTCGCTAAAAGCTCACACACCTGTGTTAACCACACAGAAGTCTTGAAGTTTGCAGGAGTTGGAATTCTCCCTCCAAAAAGAATGATGGTATGATGGCTTAATAGGATTAACACCGCATGACTTCACGCTAAGCCATGGTTGAATTCCCATCGCACACTCAGCCACAAAAGAGTCAATATCATTTTAGCCTGTATGGATCCAGTTAGCTTGTGAGCCAATTATCACTGACCCAAACTCTAAATGCTTATTCTTTTCAGATTGGTATGAACCTTCAAATTTCTAGGCTCTATTATCTCCAGATCTAACATGGACACTGAAATGGACACATACGGCATTCAGTTGTGGTCGCCATGATGTAAAAAATATGTGGAGACTCTAGAAAGAGTGCAGAGAAGAGCAATAGGGGACTGGAGGCTAAAACATACGAAGAAAGGTTGCAGGAACTGGGTATGTCTAGTTTAATGAAAAAGAAGGACCAAGGGGGACATGATAGCAGAGTTCCAATATCTCAGGGGCTGCCACAAAGAAGAGGGGGTCAAGCTATTCTCCAAAACACCTGAGGGCAGGACAAGAAGCAACGGGTGGAAACCAATAAAGGAGAGAAGCAACCTAGAACTAAGGAGAAATTTCCTGACAGTTAGAACAATTAACCAGTGGAACAACTTGCCTCCAGAAGTTGTGAATGCTCCAATACTGGACGTTTTTAAGAAGATGTTGGATAACCATTTGTCTGAAGTGGTGTAGGGTTTCCTGCCTGAGCAGGGGGTTGGACTAGGAGACCTCCAAGGTCCCTTCCAACCTAACATCAAAAACAAGGTGGATTTGATTTAAATCGAGTTGATTTAAATCACAATTGAAATCATGATTTAAATCACTAGTAAAAAGGCTTGATTTAAATCAACTTGATTTAAATCATAATTGTTAAAGAGCAACTGTCATCTCTGCTACTCCTTTGACCCACTGTTGACTCACCGATAGTCCCAGTGTTGCAGAATATACAGCCTCACGCTACGTAACTAAGCTCCATTTCATGCTGAATAAACTAAATTATTTATGTATCTTAAATAGAAAACTCTCTTACGATAGATTTTTACCCCAAAAGTTTTTTATTAAAATAAATTCAATAAAAATCAAAAAAATCCGATTTAAATAAAAAAAAATCCGATTTAAATAAAAAAAATCTGATTTTTTTTATTTTTTTAAAAAAATCATTGATTTTTATCCACCCTGATCAAAAACGTCATCAAAAAAAGCACAACAAAGAATGTTCTTTTTGCACCAACTCAGAAAGCTCAAACTGCCCAAGGAGCTGCTGATATAATTCTATGGAAGAATTATTGAGTCTGTCATCTGCACCTCCATAACTGACTGGTTCGGCTCTGCAACCAAACAAAACAGACACAGACTTCAATGGATAAGTAGAACTGTAATCAAATAGTCCATGGATAAATGAACAACCACACTAAGTCAGGGATAGACAACTATGGCCCCTTTACAGCCTGTGGAGTTCAACTCCCAGAAATCCTGGGCCCTTTTATGATTCGTGGACTTCAACTCCCAGAATTCCTGGTCCCTTTACGGCCTGTGGACTTCAACTCTCAGCATTCCTGGCCTCTTTACGACCTGTGGACTTCAACTCCCAGAATTCCTGGCCCCTTTACGACCTGTGTACTTCAACTCCCAGAATTCCTGGCCCCTTTACGACCTGTGTACTTCAACTCCCAGAATTCCCCGCCCCTTTATGACCTGTGTACTTCAACTCCCCAGAATTCCTAGCCCCTTTACGACCTGTGTACTTCAACTCCCAGAATTCCCGGCCCCTTTACAACCTGTGGACTTCAACTCCCAGCATTCCTGCCTCTTTATGACCTGTGTAGTTCAACTCCCAGCATTCCTGGCCCCTTTATGACCTGTGTACTTCAACTCCCAGAATTCCCAGCCCCTTTATGACCAGTGGACTTCAACTCCCAGAATTCCTGGCCCCTTTACAACCTGTGGACTTCGACTCCCAGAATTCCTGGCCTCTTTACGACCGGTGGACTTCAACTCCAGAATTCCCAGCCCCTTTATGACCTGTGGACTTCAACTCCCAGAATTCCCAGCCCCTTTATGACCTGGTGACTTCCAACTCCCAGAATTCCTGGCCCCTTTACAACCTGTGGACTTCAACTCCCAGAATTCCTGGCCCCTTATACGACCGGCTGGACTTCAACTCCCAGAATTCCCGGCCCCTTTACGACCTGTGGACTTCAACTCCCAGAATTCCCCCGCCCCATTACAACCTGTGGACTTCAACTCCCAGAATTCCTGGCCCCTTTACAACCTGTGGACCTCAACTCCCAGAATTCCTGGCCTCTTTACGACCGGTGACTTCAACTCCAGCATTCCTGGCCCTTAAAAAAACCGGTGGACTTCAACTCCCAAATTCCCGGCCCCTTTACGACCGGTGGACTTCAACTCCCAGAATTCCCAGCCCCTTTATGACTGTGGACTTCAACTCAAAAAATTCCCGGCCCCTTTATGACCTGTGGACTTCAACTCCCAGAATTCCTGCCCCTTTACAACCTGTGGAATTCAAACCCCAGAATTCCTGGCCTCTTTACTGACCGGTGGACTTCAACTCCAGCATCCTGGCCCTTTACAACCGGTGGACTTCAACTCCCAGAATTCCTGGCCCCTTTATACCTGTGGACTTCCACTACCAGAATTCCTGGCCTCTTTACACCAGTGGACTTCAACTCCAGATTCCTGGCCCTTTTATGACCGTGACTTCAACTCCCAGAATTCCTGGCCCCTTTACGACCTGTGTACTTCAACTCCCAGAATTCCCGGCCCCTTTATGACCTGTGTACTTCAACTCCCAGAATTCCTAGCCCCTTTACAACCTGTGTACTTCAACTCCCAGAATTCCCGGCCCCTTTACAACCTGTGGACTTCAACTCCCAGCATTCCTGGCCTCTTTACGACCGGTGGACTTCAACTCCCAGAATTCCCAGCCCCTTTATGACCTGTGGACTTCAACTCCCAGAATTCCCGGCCCCTTTACGACCTGTGGACTTCAACTCCCAGAATTCCTGGCCCCTTTACAACCTGTGGACTTCAACTCCCAGAATTCCTGGCCTCTTTACGACCGGTGGACTTCAACTCCAGCATTCCTGGCCCTTTACAACCGGTGGACTTCAACTCCCAGAATTCCTGGCCCCTTTATGACCTGTGGACTTCAACTCCCAGAATTCCTGGCCTCTTTACGACCGGTGGACTTCAACTCCAGCATTCCTGGCCCTTTACAACCGGTGGACTTCAACTCCCAGAATTCCTGGCCCCTTTACGACCTGTGGACTTCAACTCCCAGAATTCCTGGCCTCTTTACGACCTGTGGACTTCAACTCCCAGAATTCCCAGCCCCTTTATGACCTGTGGACTTCAACTCCCAGCATTCCTGGCCCCTTTACGACCTGTGGACTTCAACTCCCAGCATTCCTGGCCCCTTTACAACTTGTGGACCAACTCCCAGAATTCCTGGTCCCTTTACGGCCTGTGGAATTCTGGGAGTTGAAGTCCACAGGTTGTAAGGGAGCCATAGTTGTCTACTCATACACTAAGGCAAAAACACACACACACACTTCACAGGTTGTGCAAATGTAGCTATTAGGTCTTTCATGAAGCTGGGCAAGCGGATTGTGTGAGTGTGGCCTGTAAAGGCACAATTGTGTGATTCAACAACTCCAGAGCTCCTTTTTCACTTCAGCAGGAAATCCAGATTCTTTTTTTTTTTTAAAAAGCAGAATATGAAACTGCACAGAACTCTTTGTATCTCAATCAATGGGCAGAAGAATATGGAAAAAAACAACAACCCAGATTTCCATTTCCATGGCAAGGGCATTGGGAGCTGGCAGGCTTGAGCAAAGTACCCTCAAAAACTGAATGCAAGTTGCCAACAGCATCTGAACAATGAAAGCGCCCAAAAGAATATGTTTTTGAGGAATAAAAGTCTCTGAGATGCCTATTTAATTGATTTTTTTAAAAAATAAAAAAATAAATAAATTCAGCAGCTTAAATGCTGGGTGAATCTTAAAGGCGCTTCGTGGCTTTCTGATTTTGCCGTATGCATGTTAAAGAGGGAATAATTCTTCCTTAAACACGGGTGCTCGGCGGACGGAACGCGTGAGATTTCCGCTGATTAATTAAAGCGGTAGGCATTTACATGTGAATGGAAGCAGTGAATTGACTCCAGAATCACATGAAGAAGGAGTCTAACTTTTTTTTTTTTTTAACTTTCCAGGATGATCAGAAGGGGCAAGAGATTTGGACCAGAAGAGTTTAAAAGCAGTAAAGACCCCCTTTCGGGTTTTTTTTTTTTTAATTTGATTTATATGCCGCCCTTCTCCGAAGACTCAGGGCGGCTTACAATGTGCTCAGCAATAGCCTTCATCCTTTTTTTGTATATTTATACAAAGTCAGCTTATTGCCCCCACAAACTGGGTCCTCATTTCACCTACCTTAGAAAGGATGGAAGGCTGAGTCAACCTTGAGCCTTGGCGAGATTCGAACCCTGCAGTAATTGCAGGCAGCTGGTCTTAATAACCAGCTTAATAACAGGGTGCCTTAAACCCCTGTACTACCAAGGCTCTTTTTACTCAGGTAATCCTAAACTTACAACCATTCGTTCAGTGACCATTCAAACGGCACTGAAAAAAAAGTGACTTATGACATTTTTCACACTTGAGATAGTTGCAGCCATCCCAAAAGGTCACGTGATCAAAATATGGGGGCTTGGCAACTGACTCATCTTTATGACGGTTGCAGGGTCCCGGGGTCATGTCCAGTGGTGGGCTGCAACCAGTTCTGTGAGTGCGCGCATACCTAACACATTTGTGCACAACATTCAAAATACAGCAATTTGAAGCTCAGCTCCTTACCTTCTAAGGCAGCCCCGGTAAGTAGAACAGCGGAGGCACGGAAATAAGCTGTGCCGCGCAAATCAGCTGAGCCAGAAAGAAGGAAATATAGAGCAGGATAGAGCAGGGGTGCGTGGGCGGGGCCATCTGATCACCAGAACTACCGGTTCGCCAGAACCAGTCTGAACCGGCAGCAGTCATCCTCTTTTGCGACCTTCTGAAAAGCAAAGTCAACAGTCCCTTTCAACCTTGTTATTCTACGTTGAGCATCTTGAAGTGAGGAAGATGATGTACTGCAGCTGTCACAAAAGCCAACGCAATCCTAGGTTGCATTAACAGAGGGATAGACTCAAGATCACGTGAGGTGTTAATACCACTTTCTAATGCTTTGGTAAGGCCACACTTGGAATATGGCAGCCAGTTTTGGTCGCCACGATTTAAAAAAGATGTTGAGACTCTAGAAAGAGTGCAGAGAAGAGCAACAAAGATGATGAGGGGACTGGAGGCTAAAACATAGGAAGGACAGTTGCCGGAACTGGGTATATCTCGTTTAATGAAAAGGAGATCTAGAAGTGACGTGATAGCATCTTCCAACATTTGAGGGGCTACCACAAAGAAGAGGGGGGCGGTCAAACTACTGTATTTTTCGGAGTATAAGACGCAGCAGACTATAAGTCGCACCTACCTTTTTTGGTGAGGAAAACAAGAAAAAGAAATCTGCCCCTGCCTCCCAGCAATTTTGCCTCCTTGCAGCAAACAGCAAATAGCCTGCTTTGCTTTCATTTTCGTTTTCAGCATAGCTTGATTAGCACAAGAAAAAAAAAATCTGCTCCCAGAAATTTACCTCAATGCAGCAAGCAGCAGAGGACCCTGCAAAACAGCTGAGAGCAGAACAGCTGAGAGTCGGGAGGCCGATCCAATCAACTTGTGCTAATTAGACTATGCTGAAGCTGAATGGGGCTGTTTTTTCTTGCTGTTTGCTTGCAAGGAGGTAACTGCTGGGAGGCAGAGGCCAAAGGGTGGGGGCCAGTGGGTGGGCGGGGCTACATTCGGTGTATAAGACTCACCTAAATTTTTACCCCCTTTTAGGGGCGGGAAAGGTGTGTCTTATACTCTTAAAAATACAGTATTTTCCAAAGCACCAGAAGGCAAGACAAGAAGCAATGGAGGGAAACTGAACAAAGAGAGTTACAACCGTTCATTTAGTGGTTGGAAATTAACCACAGGAGAGACGCAACCTAGAACTGAGGAGAAATTTCCTGACAGTGGGGGAACAATCAATCAGTGGAACACAGCTTGACTTCAGAAATTGTGGGTGCTCCACAATTGGAGGTGTTTCAAGAAGAGATTGGACAATTCTTTGTCTGAAATGGTGCGGGGGTTGATCAGGGGGTTGGACTAGAAGACCTCCAAGGTCCCTTCTAACTCGGTTATTTCTGTTCAATATTCAGTTCTGTTAAAAAGATGTCCTAAACTTTAAGAAGGGATGCGGTGGCTCAGTGGCTAAGACTCTGAGCTTGTCGATCGAAAGGTCGGCAGTTCAGCGGTTCGAATCCCTAGTGCCGCGTAATGGGGTGAGCTCCCGTTCCTTGTCTCAGCTTCTGCCAACCTAGCAGTTCGAAAGCATGTAAAAAATGCAAGTAGAAAAATAGGGACCATCTTTGGTGAGAAGGGAACAGCGTTCCATGCGCCTTTGGCGTTTAGTCATGCCGGCCACATGACCACGGAGACGTCTTTGGACAGCGCTGGCTCTTTGGCTTTGAAACGGAGATGAGCAGCGCCCCCTAGAGTCGGGAACGACTAGCACATATGTGCGAGGGGAACCTTTACCTTTAAACTTTAAACCTGCTCTTTCAGGAGAAGTTCGTGAAGCTCCAGAATGTATTTTTCAGTGTCATTGTCTGAACGTTACCCTCCCATCTGGCTGGGATTCCTACAAGGGTTGATTGCTGGAGCCCTTCCCGATGCCTAAGAGACTCTCCTGAAAAGCAGAGGGGGCCAAGCTTTCGTTCATTCCAACCAGACCGAAAGTTTGCTTTGCAAAGCCCTCGAAAGCAGCTGACGCCGATGGGAAAATGAAAAGCTGAAAAGAGTTTTGATGCGCCAATTTTGGGTCGCGGCTCACAGCTTGCCCAGCACGGTT
Organism: Pantherophis guttatus; assembly: GCF_029531705.1. The sequence goes on along the minus strand of NW_026843744.1, from coordinate 1,446,363 downwards.
GACTTGGACACGGTTCTTCAGAGGGCACCGAATAAATGTTCTTTCGCCTTCCCGAGGGGGAGATAAGACGTGGAGGTCACCCAGCCTGGATTTCTTTTCTAAAATTGCCTGGTACGGGCCAGGGGAAGTGCCAAACATCCTATGTTTTTGAATAGCCTCAGGCGAAAGAAAGAAAGAAAGAAAGAAAGAAAGAAAGAAAGAAAGAAAGAAAGAAAGAAAGAAAGAAAGAAAGAAAGAAAGACTCGCCAGAGAGCTGGAAAAAATGTCCAGGACAAGGAGAGCTAAGATTTTAAAAAAGGCAAGTTGGAGGGAGAGAAAGAAAAATGTGACTTCTTTTTTAAGTATCTGTAGAAATCTTAGCAATTAGAAAGAAAACAAGGTACTCACTGAAGCGCAAAAAATAAATTAAGAACAAGCAGAGAGTACAGATAGTCCTTGACTTATGACCACAATGGAGCCCAAAATTTATGTTGCCAAGCGGGAGAGCTAAGTGAGTTTTGCCCCATTTTGCGATCTGTCTTGCTTGCCGTTGTTAAACGAATCACACCAGTTGTTAAGCTAGTAACAGGGTTGTTGACTTTACTTGTCCAAAAGTCACAAAAGGGGATCACATAACTCAAGGACCAGCGGTGGGTTTTGTTGTGACCCAGGCCCAAGTAGTTAGTATTAAATATAAAAATTTCGAAAACAAACAGAATTTACTAGAACAGCTGAGAATTAACCCATTCTCAGCGTAGTCCAAACTAAATCAAAACAAATTCTTCATAACACAAATTCCTCAGTCTAATCACCAACCTGGTTATAATTAGGCAACCTGCCAAAGGCTTTTCTTGGCAAAAGTTCAGGAGCAGAAGACACCGACAAGAAATAAATGCAGCAAGACAAGAAACAAATCTATCAGCGTTGTTTTCCGACAAAGAGGCCAAGAGCCATTGCTGGTCTTTTAAGCCTTATAGGAGGGGCCAATCATCTCTTGGCCTTACTCCTGAGTCGTCCTCTCTGCTTTAGCTGCTCCTGCCTTCTGGCAGCTCTTCTCATGCGCGCACTAGGAACAGGCTCCTCCTGTTCCTCTGCCTCTCTGCTGTCAGCCTCTGGAGGCTCCGAAGTCCGCACATCACTCCCTGATGGCCCTGGCCCCATCTCTGCCTCTGACGCAGAGCTCTCATCCGGGCCTTCCCCAGCCTCCGGGACTGGCCCATGTTTTTCCTCAGCCTCCTCACTGTCCGACTCCGCTGCCAGCTCCGCAGGCTACTGGCGGACCACAACAGGTTTCCTTCTGCGCATGCGCCCAGCCTCAAAAATACGCCTAAATAGGACGGCATAGAGCCAGGGTGGGTGGGCAGGCCCACCTGTGATCTCCGCTACAGATTCGCTCAAACCGGTACGAACCGGCTGAATACCACCTCTACCCAGAACACTGCAACCGTCACAAATCCATGCCAGTTGCCAAGCGTCCGAATTTTGATCACGCGATCATGGGGACGCCGCAACGGTCGTTAAGTGTGAAAAACAGTCTTTAAGTCTCCCCCCCTTTTTTTAGTGCCATTGTAACTTCGAACGGTCACTGTTGTAAGTCGGGGACAGTCTGTATTTCAAATTCTGACCAGGAAATGTTAGGAATTCAATTCCTGGAAACAGGAGTAACAGCCATTCCGGGGACTTTCTCTCTTACCCATAAATATGTTTTTGTTGCAATAAGGAACTGTCTCTTGCCTGCCAGTGGGAAATCACCCTTGTAAACAAACTTTTTACAGCACCAGGTTGGCGTTAAATATCAGGCACAATTAAACTCGGAAAAAAACAGAGTTGGGGCACAGCTAAAAAGAAAAAAGAAAGCAAAGGAAGACAGGAGTCTGCTAATGAATAGACTGTGCTGGAATAACATGTAATTTACACACCCCGCAGCTATATTTAGGAGGAAGTTGATAGAGGCAGGAGGTGAAAAACAGTTTAGTCCTAACTGGTTCTGGCTTGTGCGTTGCTGGGCATCTGAATTGCAGCCGACCACAAGCAATCATGATTATTTTCAGCCAACCGGTATTTTCCGGTGAATTTCTCTACAGGTAGTCCTCGACTTACGAGCACACCTGGGGATGAGGATTTCCATGGTTAAGCGAGGTGGTTATTGAGTCGTGTGCAGTTTCACCCCCTATTTTGCCACAGTTGTTAAGCGAATCACGGCAGTCCTTAAGCGAGTCGCCTGGTCGTTGCATCAATCCGGCTTCCCGCACTGACTTCGCTTGTCGGATCAAGATGTCAGGGCAATCACATGTCCCTGGGATGCCGTAACCATCATAAATACAGGGACAAGTCAGTGGTGGGATTTAAACAATTTTACTACTGGTTCTGCGGGCATGGCATGGTGGGTGTGGCTTGGTGGGCGTGGCAGGGGAAGGTTACTGCAAAATCCCCATTTCTTCCCGATCAGCTGGGACTCGGGAGGCAGAGAATAGATGGGGGCGGGGCCAGCCAGAGATGGTATTTACTGGTTCTCTGAACTACTCAAAATTTCCGCTACCGGTTCTGCAGAACTGGTCAGAACCTGCTGAATACCATCTCTGGTACAGGTAGTGGAACTAGGTGGCTCAATGGCTAAGACACTGAGCTTGTCGATCAGAAAGGTCAGCAGTTCGACGGTTCGAATCCCTAGTACAGGTCTCCTGCATGAACAGGGGGTTGGACTAGATGACCTCCAAGGTCCCTTCCAACGCCGTTATTCTGTTACACAAATCCCTCTTGTGAAGGTAGTTCAACCAAACTCAGAAAGCAAAACCCATCCCCATCTAGCATGGATGGTATTACCAAGTTTGGTAATGAAACGTCTACGAGGCAACAACCAAGATCGGAGGCACCCCGCTCCTTTCTGGCATTGATGATGTGACCTACTGTGGTAATGAGAAGGAAGTCTGTAGAGATTCTCAGTCATCCAGAGTTGTCCCAAAGGTGCCTTTTCAGGAGGCAACTGGACTTCCTTGTTTTTTTTCTTTTGAAGACATTTCACTTCTCATCCAAGAGGCTTCTTCAGTTCTGACAGGACAGTGTCAATCCTTCCATTCCCCACTGTCCACTCAGAGCTGAAGAAGCTTCTTAGATGAGAAGCGAAACGTCTTCAAAAGAAAAAAAAATAAAACAAGGAAGTCCAGTTGCCTCCTGAAAAACACACCTTTGGGATAACGAGAAGGAAGGTGAGCTCTTTAAACCTCTTTTGTTAGTTTAAGTAAAAAGCACAGGGCTTTTAAAATGATTATTTACAAAGGTTTGCTCAGTGCAACCCATTTGCTTAGTGTAACTCTTACGCACCTGTAGAGACGTCTCTACCAATTGACGCAAAGGGCACCTTCAGTTGGTACCTAGGCCAGCTACCTGGGACTTCTGCCAAAGCATCAGCTGTGCTCAGCGTGAACTGCTGCTCGAATCCAAGTTTCATTCGCCATTCCCGGCTTTAGCCCGGATTTGTCACTTGTTTCAAATCAGAATAAGAGTCAGCCTTCCGGCCTGCCTTACAAAGAGACTGAGGGAAGAAACAGTACACCAGGGATGGGATTCAGCCGGTTCGGGAGAACCGAGGTTAAATTTTAATCTGGTTCGGTGAACTGGTTGTTCCAAGGACTGGCTGACCCCGCCCACTCCTCCCTTCCCCTCCCCTCCCTGGAGTCTCCACGTGGGAGGGCAAAAAACGGGCCTACCAGAAGTCTGGAAATGGGCCTGTTTTTCCCCTGGGAGTACCGAGGGGAGGCCGTTTTCGCCCTCCTGGAGGCTCCCGGAAAGCTTCTGAGGCCTGGGGACGGCGAAACCGGGCCTACCGGAAGTACGAAAACAGGCCCATTTCCAGCCTCCGGAGGGCATGCGAAGAGAACTGGTTGTTATAACCGGTGAATCTCACCACTGCAACACCCCCATAAGTTGAAATACAGGTAGTCCTTGATTTACAACTTCAATTGAGTGGGCTGCTCTCTGAGCTTGGTTGATTCCTTGCAGACCTTTAATTACCAAACTAGGTAACATCATCCGTGTTAGAAGGAGTGAGGATGTTTTTCTCTGAGCTTGCTGGTTTTCTTGCAGACAATTTTCATTTCTAAAGTAGGTAACTTCATCAATGCTAGAAGGGAGGGGGGGGCTTGCGTTCTGAGCTTGGTTGTTTTCTTACATACGTCACATTACCACACTTGGTAACATCATCAGTGCAGCATAAGAACGGTCCAGGATAAGAATTAAAGGGGCGGGGCGGGGTCATTTCTCCTCCTTTGGATAATATTACGGTGTTACAACGTTCTTGCCCCACGTTCGGTCTTCCTTTGGGGCCCCTCTGCCAATGCCCCCGAAATCATAGCTGGAAAGTGGGACGTGCTAAGCAATTCCTCCAACATTTTCTCAGACGTGAAAGCAAGTCAAAGCATTTTGACTCTCCAGCAACATTCCATGCTGAGAAAGAGCAATTTATCCATGCGCGGAAAAAGCTGACACTAGCACAATGTTCCGTCGGATTTACACAAGTTTAGCGACAACGTTGTGTGGGTGCCCAAGGCAGGGAAGAGGGGGGGTCAGCTTGCTGGAGTCGATGGCTCTACAACCTACAAGCCTGAAATCTGGAGGTGTCAATGGAGAGAGTGAGTGTGAAGGAAGCTTCTCTTACGTCTGGTCCCCAGAACTGAATATTCAGGAAGATTTCCAAAGCTCCTGACTTGATGGAAATCTGCCAAATAGATTAGAAACCTTTGTTCTTTTCTCCGGCTGGACAGTTCTCCCAAGACGTTCAGAATCAGAATAGAGCTGGAAGGGACCTTGGAGGTCATCTAGTCCAACCCACTGCTCGAGCAGGAGATCCTACACCATTTCAGAAAAACGGCTGTCCAGTCTCTTCTTAAAAACCTCTAGTGATGAAGTACCCACAATGTCTGAAGGTAAGTCCTTCCACTGGTTAATTGTCCTCACCAGTAGTGGGTTCCACTTACCTTCCCTAACGTTTCGGAATCAGGAGCGTCCGTGTGTGTGTGTGTGCTTGATTTGCGCACGCACGGCGCTTCTATGCGTGCGCAGAGCGTCTGTGATGACATCTGGATGGGTGGGCGGAGCCACTACTGGTTTTCCCGAACCGGGCTGAACCAGTAGAAACCCACTGGTCCTCCCTGTTAGGAAATTTCTCCTCAATTCCAGGTTACTTCTCTCCCTGATTAGTTTCCATCCGTTGTGTCTTGTCCTGCCTTCAGGGGCTTTGGAAAATAAGTTGAACCCCCCCCCCTTCCTTGTGGCAGCCTCTCAAATCCTGGAATACTGCTATCATGTCCCCCTTAGTTCTTCTTTTCTCTAGACTAGCCAAACCCAAATTCTGCAACCGTTCTTCATTAGAATAGAATAGAATAGAATAGAATAGAATAGAATAGAATAGAATAGAATAGAATAGAATACATAGAGTTGGAAGGGACCTTGGAGGTCTTCTAGTCCAACCCCTTGCTGAAACAGGAGACCCTATACCAGTGATGGCAAACCTTTTCGGCACCGAGTGTCCAAAAGGTCGCGCGGAAACATCGTGTGCGCTCATCAGGGCCACGCTCCGGAAAAGCTGAACTTCCGGTTTCTAGTGCGGATGTGTGCCCGACTACCAGCTGGCCGGCGTGCATGAGCACACCGGTTTTCGGCACTGCCACACGGGCGAAGGGATCGCACTGCGGAGAAGCCAAACTTCCGGGTTGTGGCACGTATGCGCACTTGACAATCAGCTGGCCGGCACATTTGCGCACACCGGTTTTCGGCACTGCCACACGCACGGACAGTTGATTGTCGTGGGTGCATGCACACCAGAAACCCAGAAGACAAGCAGGCAAGGCCATGCGGGCTGACAACATGGTTTTGCATGCCACTTTGGGCACGAGTGCCATAGGTTTGCCATCCCGGCCCTATATCATTTCAGACAAATGGTTGTCCAATCTCTTCTTAACAATTTCCAGTGTTGGAGCATTTACAACCTCTGGAGGCAAGTTGTCCACTGGTTAATTGTTCTCACTGTTCTAGGTTGCTTCTCTCTCTTTTTTTTTTTAAATTTGATTTATATGCCGCCCTTCTCCGGAGACTCAGGGCGGCTTACAATGCGTTAAGCAATAGCCTTCATACTTTTGTATATTTATACAAAGTCAGCTTATTGCCCCCACAATCCGGGTCCTCATTTTACCTACCTTAGAAAGGATGGAAGGCTGAGTCAACCTTGAGCCTGGCGAGATTCGAATGTGCAATAATTGCAGGCAGCTGATGTTAATAACAGTGCTTTAGTCTGCTGCGCCACCATCCTTGATTAGTTTCCATCCGTTGCTTCTTGTCCTGCCCTCAGGTGCTTTGGAGAATAGCTTAACTCCCTGTTCTTTGGGGCAGCCCCTCAAATACTGGAATACTGCTATCATGTCCCCCTTAGTCCTTCTCTTCATTAAACTAGAAATTAAAACTTTATTAAGGATGTTAAATTTAAAATGGGATTTTAAATTTGGGGTTTTAAATTGAGCCTATCATTTAATAATTTTAATTATTTTTAAGTTTTGTCTGTCTTTGTGCTTTTAATCAGGCTGTACACCACCCTGAGTCTTTCGGGAGAAGGGTGGTATAGAAATAAAATAAAATAAAATAATAAATAAATAAATAAATAAATAAATGTGCTTAGTTGTAATCTTTGGATATTTATCATCTGGTTACTATATAGCAGGAGAATTTGGGTTAATAATTCAAAAAGCAAGCTTAATGGTGTTCTGTGACCTTAACCTGTGTGGGCCAAACTACATGTTACACCAGGACCTCTTTTGTAACTGGCTCAGAATAGAAGCTCAACCGTATGATTTGGGTGCTGAAAATCACCACTACAATTTCAAGGGATGAGTAATCTTCCAGAGGAAAATCACTTGGGGTGGGGGGGAAGGGGTTATGTGTGGGAAGGGGTGAGGGACAGGAAATCAGGAGAAAATAATCATTGCACAGAGGAAACAGTTTCTGTTTGCTTAAAATTCTGATGGAATCCTTAGAAAGCACACACCCATCCTATAAAATCCCTATCATGCCCTTCTTCTCCTTAGTTCCCTTGGTTAATTTAATTAATTAATTTAATTTATGCTTAACCCACCCAGACTATTCCTAGGACATGGTCAAAAAAATCTGACATGCAGCCAAAATGATGCAATCTAAGCTTTACTGGGTGTTTATACAGGTAGTCTCGACTTACAACAATTCACTTAGTGACCGTTGGAAATTACATCATCACTGAAAAAAAGTGACTTGGGACCAGGGGTGAAAATTCACTTACCTTCCCTACCGGTTCGCGAATGTGAGCGCTTCACTCTCGCGCGCCATCATCCGCACATGCACAGAGGCCTAAAATGTCGCAAAAAAGTGACGTCATGACGTCCACGCGAATCCTCCCGCAGCTGCCGCTACCGGTTCTATCCGCTACCAAGCCGGATACAACCGGCTGAATTTCACCCCTGCTTACGACCGTTTTTCACAGTTATGACCATTACAGCATCCCCATGGTCAGGTGATCAAAATTCAGATTTTTGGCAACTGACTCCTATTTATGACGGTTGCAGTGTCCCGGGATCATGTGATCTCCTTTTACGACTTTCTGACAAACAAAGTCAGATTGGGAAGCCAGATTCACTTAACAATTTGTATTACTAATTTAATAAGTGCAGCAATTCGTTAGTGGCTAGAAAGGTCATAAAATGGGGCAAAGCTCACGTAGCAAATGTCTCACTTAGTGACAGAAATTCTGGGCTCAATTGTGGTCGTATGTCGAGGACTGGCTGTAGGCACCTCCAGACCATCAGAAGGAAGAGTAGATGGGGCTCCATAAGGCTGAGAACTAGAAACATTGAGCGCCCAAGTTTTGAAATCTTCCTGTAGCTAAAGAGCTTTGATGATTAAATTGTCTTCCTTCCTCTTTATTTCCAAACAATGCAACCGCTGATGGAACATTTTGATTGCTTCTTCCTCCTACTACTATTGTGTTTTGAAATAACATTAGAGTTGTAGAAGTGTTGGTCATGTCTAGGAAAGTAATCCCATAAGCAATTGAAACCTGGTTCAGTTACTAAAATCTTCTATATAAACCACCAGGAAATCAATTCCCAGATGAATATAGATTAACATCAAGATTAACATAGCAATCAAGAAATAAACAATGCCTCAATCAAGGAACTGTCAAACAAGGTAACAGTTTACTTTATTGATTAGCCCTTGGGCCATGTCTTTTCGTCGGGCCCTGAAAACTTATTTATTTCACTTAGCCGGGCTGGCTTGATCCCACAGCTTTGGTTAATTTTAATTGATTTTAATTGGGTGTTTTAAATTGCGGCCAAAAATATTTAATTATTTTTAAACTGTTTTTAAATTTTGTGTGTACTGTTTTATTCTGGCTGTTCACCGCCCTGAGTCCTGCTGGAGAAGGGCGGTATACAAATTAAAACAAATAAAAATAAATAAATAAATAAAAATGTCAAAGTGCAGAGTTCCAGACCCAAATTATTACAAAAATTTGATAAAAACAATATAAAATGGAATTGGATCAAATGCAATGTAAAACAAAATGGCAATAAAATACAGTTTAAAATGAAATTGGAATAAAATACAATAATTTAATATATAGATAAATAATATATAAAATAGACTCCTGCGAGTCCCTTGGACTGCAAGGCGATCCAACCGGTCAGTCCTACAACTCTGACTGCTCTTGAGAAGGCCAGATCCTGAAGAGGAAACTCAAATACTTTGGCTACCTATTGAGAAGGAAGGACTCCCTGGAGAAGAGCCTAATGCTGGGAAAGATTGAGGGCAAAAGAAGAAGGGGACAACAGAGAACGAGGTGGCTGGATGGAGTCACTGAAGCAGTCGGTGTGAGCTTAAATGGACTCCAGAGGATGGTAGAGGACAGGAAGGCCTGGAGGAACGTTGTCCATGGGGTCTTGATGGATCGGATACGACTTCGCGACTAACAACAACAAAAAATAAAATATGATAAAATTATATTTCGATATCATCCCTACAATCTACCCCAATGAGTCCCACATATGCCAATCTCAGTCGAACCATTCTGCTTAAGTAGTGTGCTGTGTTGAATGATATTTTCAGATTCTGGCTGCACATAAGGTAAGTTGGTTTGATATGGGGATCCCAATGGGTCATTAGTATGTTATATATACCCAGATACCTGTTTCTCACCCCCTTTAACAAAGTTGGAAGTGACCTTATAGGTCAACTAGTCCAACCCTCCGCTCAAGCAGGAAACCCTATACCATTTCTGAGAGTCCAATCTTTTCTTGAAAATCTAAAGTGATGAAGCTCCCACAACTTCCGAAGGCAACTTCTGTTCCATAGGTTGATTGTTCTCACTGTCAGAAAATTCCTCCTTAGTTCTAGGCTGAATCTCTCCTTGGTCAGTTTCCATCCATTATTCCTTGTCTGGCCTTCAGGTGCTTTGGAAAACAGCTTGACCCCCTCCTCTCTGTGGCAGCCCCTCAAATATTGGAAGGCTGCCATCATGTCTCCCCTGGTCCTTCTCTTCACTAGACTAGTTGTGCCCAGTTCCTGCAACCGTTCTTCGTATGTTTTAGTCTCCAGTCCCCTCATCATCCTGGTTGCTCTTCTCTGCACTTTTTCTAGAGTCTCAACATCTTTTTTATAGTGTGGTGACCAAAACTGGATGCAGTATTCTAGGTGTGGTCTTACTAAGGCTTTGTAGAGTGGTATTAGCACCTCACTTGATCTTGATCCCTTATACAGGCAACAATCAAATAGGATAAATAACAAGCTAACAGTAAACAGCTGAACCAACAAAAGCCATCAAGATCACTCCCAACAACATGGACAGGGCAAGCTACTGGACTATAAAACGAGAGCAAACCCCATTCCCTACTATCCCTGATGAAGTAACCTAGTTGGGTAATGAAACGTCTGCAAGAAAACAGCCAAGCTCAGAGAGTATCAGGGACCCCGCATTTCCACCCTGAGCTACCAATATTCTCCGCTATTGGGAAAGAACCATCCATCAAGCAAATAAAATATTGGGTGTCCAGTGATTTAAGGCTGGAGGGAAACATCCTTGCAACCCGTCTTCATATATGTGCTTGCGGTTTCTCCAATGAACCAAGTCACTCAGTGGACCAATTCCCTCGGCCACCAAAGCAACTGACCTTCTCGTGGTATTCTGAACTCTTTTGAAGACCCTGTTGTTCCGCCAGGCAGGGCTGTCAATATAATAATTTTAAATTGGGGTATTTTAATTTTTGGGGTTTTAAATCGGCCAAATCTATTTAATTATTTTAATTTTTAATTATTGTTGTGTCTTGTGTTTTTAAATTGGCTGTACACCGCCCTGATTATTATTATTATTATTATTTGACCACATGTGATTATTTCAAAGAAAATTGTGTTCTGTTAGGAAAAAAAATATGAACCTTAGGGACCTTTTCCTGTTGGAAAAGCGTGCAAAGGGTTTTAGGCAATGAATTTTGAATTTTTAAACAATTGACCCAGTTCATAAGAAGGAAACACAAAGCAGATGCCAAGAAACAGCCCTTTCTTAAAATACTTTTCTACTTGGTCCAGGAAATGGGATTCCAGGTTCCTGGTAAGGAAGAAAGTTATTTTTATTTTCCAAAATCGGTGTGTCTAGCTGTTTACGTCTCTATGACCCAGCACTTTCCATAGTTCAAGAAATTCTTCTGAAAAAACCTTAATGAGAAAACCTACAACCCAACATTTGAAATCTCAGCAAAACTACGATAGACTTTTGCTCGAATCTACAGAACGGCTGCTAATCAACAGAAACCAATGATCTGACTTGGTCTAAGGCCGTCTCCATCTTGGGGAGTCTGTTCCCAACCTCATGTTTTCCAGATGTTTTCATTGGGGGGAATTCTGGGAACTGTATTCCCATGCAGCTGGAGGACACCAAATTGGGATGGTGTAGTAGTCTAAGCGGGAAGTGGTGGCTCAGTGGCGAAGACGCTGAGCTTGTCGATCGAAAGGTTGACAGTTCAGTGGTTCGAATCCCTAGTGCCGCATAACAGGGTGAGTTCCCGTTACTTGTCTCAGCTGTGCCAACCTAGCAGTTTGAAAGCACGTAAAAAAATGCAAGTAGAAAAATAGGGACCACCTTTGGTGGGAAGGTAACAGCGTTCCGTGCGCCTTTGGCATTGAGTCATGCCGGCCACATGACCACGGAGACGTCTTCGGACAGCACTGGCTCTTTGGCTTTGAAACGGAGATGAGCACCGCCCCCTAGAGTTGGGAACTAAACTAGAGTTGCTAAGTGAGACAGTTGTCTAGTCAACTTCGCCCCATTTTTACGCCTTTACTTGCCACCCTTGTGAAGCGAAGCACTGTGGTTGTGAAGTTAGTAACACAGTTGCGACACAGCTTCCCCAGGTCGCAAAAGGGGATCACATGACCCCGGGACACAGCAACGGTCATACGTATGAACCCGTCACACGACTTCAGGACGCTGCAGCTGTCATAAATACGAGCCAGTTGCCAAGCGTCTAAATTTTGAGCCCGTGGCCGTGGGGATGCCGTTAATGGTCGTTAAGTGTGAAAAACGGTGCTAAATCACTATTTTCCATGCTGCTGTGACTTCAAACGGTCACTAAACGAAGTGTTGTAAGTCGAGGACAGCCTGTACTAACCACGTTCAATCTGATTAGGTTTTCTAGGGTCAGCTCTCAACCAGACTCTTGAGCCTGCTCGCCTCTGCTGGATCCATGCCTGATGACACCCCCGGCTGCCATTAACTGAATCAACTGCCCACCAAAGGCTCTGATTTCATAAGGCTCCAATGACATCATCAAGGCTCCCGTTGCCACGGCAACCGGCCCAGCCACTTTACACAAGCCTGGTGATGTCATAAGTGACTCAGGCCCTCTGGCTTTACAGAAGCCTTAAAAAAAAACGTGTGTCTCCATGCGTGCGCATTTCTCAAGATTGTATTGTTTTCTCCATTTGTGTGTGTCTTTTAGCTCTGTGGCAGTATTAGTCATCCAGCAACCATAAATACTTCTTTAAATGCTAATTGGGGGGAATAACGCCTCCGTTTTCTTGTACTCGGAGGTTCCCGAATGGCAATACAAATCTATCCACATGGCTACATGTGGCAAATGTAAATCCCTCTCAATTCACTAGGATTTTTTTTTAAAGTTTATTTAAGAATGTTTTAATTCGGCCTTGTTGTTTTCCAACCCGAAGAACCGGTTGTAGAAGTTCAGCCTCAGGAATATTTCTCGTCTGGGTATATCAGTGGTGGGTTGCTACCGGTTCTCCCCGGTTCTTGCGAACCGGTAGTGGAAATTTTGAGTAGTTTGGAGAACCGGTAAATACCACCTGTGCCTGGTCCCGCCCCCAATCTATTCGCTGCCTCCCGAGTCCCAGCTGATTGGGTAGAAGGAAAAAATCAGGGCTCACTTGACAAAGAAGAGGAAAAAAACAACAAGACACCGTAGCTTTAAATTGAGAAGCCAAGAAGCCTCCCAACTGATCGGCTAGAACCGATCCACTCTTTGTAAACCACTCGGTGGTGGTAGATTGGCAATTGAGGCCAAGCTGCCTGAAAGCGGTTTCCGATGCTCTCGGTGGTGGCAGAGCGGGAAAAAACTGTTTAAATTCTTGCCGCGGTGCTTCAAAGGGCCGCCCTACAGCTGATCAGCGGTAACAGGCAGTGTGGTGGTAGACTAGTGCGCTCCAGAAACAAATAGGTAGACCAGTACGGCTCTGCAAGCAGTTAAAAGCCTGGTAGACCAGTACCCCTGCTAAATCCTAAAGAATTGTTTCTCACATGACCATCAAATCATGCCCACAACGTAAGCCATGCTCACAGAACCAGTGGTAAAAAAATTTAAAACCCACCCCTGGGGTTTATATAACAGGATAATCAACTTGGGACCTTCGAGGTCTTCTAGTCCAACCCTCTGCTCAAGTAGGAGACCCTTTACCATTACAGACAAATGGTGGTCTTATTTCTTCTTAAAAACCACCAGTGTTGGAGTATTCACAACTTCTGAAGGCAACTGTTCCACTGGTTGATTGTTCTTACTGTCAGGAAGTTTCTCCTGAATTTATGGTCGTAGGGGTTCCATTGCTGGAGGTTTTTAAGGAAAGACTAGACAGCCCCGTTTTGCTGTATTTTACGACCTTTCTTGCCACTGTTGTTAAGTGAATCACTGCAACTGTTAAGCGAGTAACACATCTGTTAAGTGAATCTGTCTTTCCCATTGACTTTATTTATTTATTTATTTATTTTTGAGATTTATATGCCGCCATTCTCCCAAAGAACTCAGGGCGGCTTACAACAACAATCAATAATACGAAATCACAAAATAATAAAACAAGTTAAAAACCCCTTAAAAACCATATTTAAAATTATTACAGTTTGTGCAACCCCTTTGCTTGTCAGATGGTTGCAAAAGGGGATCATATGACCCCAGGACACTGCAACCGTCATAAATGTGAGCCACTTTATTTTTTTCCCTTCACTTTGAATTCCAAAATGCCAATTAGCCACTTATTTCAGGTTGGGATCTCTTTTAAAGTTTAAAAAATTTGTCCTTCATACCTGTGAGTTGGCCAATCACTTGGTAACAATCAGGGTGGATTTGATTTAAATCGAGTTGATTTAAATCACAATTTAAATCACAATTTAAATCACTAGTAAAAAGGCTTGATTTAAATCAACTCGATTTAAATCATAATTTTTAAAGAGCAACTGTCATCTCTGCTACTCCTTTGACCCACTGTTGACTCACCGATAGTCCCAGTGTTGCAGAATATACAGCCTCATGCTACATAACTAAGCTCCATTTCATGCTGAATAAACTAAATTATTTATTTATCTTAAATAGAAAACTATCTTATGATAGATTTTTACCCCAAAAGTTTTTTATTAAAATAAATTCGATAAAAATCAAAAAATCCAATTTAAATAAAAAAAATCCCGATTTAAATTAAAAAAAATCTGATTTTTTTGATTTTTTTTTAAAAAAATCATTGATTTTTATCCACCCTGATTCTTATTAGAAGATACCTTAAGAGGGGGAAATGAATAGGTTTATTATGCTTATTATTATTGGAGATTAGAGAATATCAATGTACTGAATACTGTAAATTGTAATTGCACAGAGATGCCTGTACCCAGATGACACAGTTTAATGGAAGATGAAATGTTCAAATTAAAAAACAATTAAAATTTAAAAAGACTTGATTTGCACCTGTGGTTTTCCCAGGGTTAGAGAAGATGCCCCCCCCCCTTTTTCCTGGTTTTTACAATATCTCAAATTCCTTTCTCACCCCAAAATACAGGTAGTCCTCGAGTTACGACCAAAAGCCGAGCCCAAAATTTCTGCTGCTAAGCGGAGACCTTTGTTAAGTGCGTTTCGCCCCATTTTACGACCTTCCTTGCCACAGTTGTTTAAGCGAATCACTGCAGTGGATGGAAACTAGGCACAAAACTAGGAAGGCAAAGCCTCCCATCCTGGTTTTGGGGGGTCCAAAATGCACCCCAAAATGCACCCCCAAAAAATGATAACACGAAGGGAGTCTGAAAAATGGAGAGACTTGATTTGCACCTGTTGGCTTTCCAGGGTTAGAGAAGAGACAGACCCCACTTTTCCTGGTTTTTGCAACACCCCAAGTTCCTTTTTCACCCCCCTTTTCCCTTTTTCTCAACGCAGGTTTGGCTTTTTCAACCCCGTCCGGGAAAAAAAACCCAACACTGCGAAAGACTGTGTGTACACAGCACTGTACGTGGCGTTCCTCCGGCCAGTTTATGAAATAGATTTATTGCCAGTTTATGAAATAGATTTATTGCATTTTGCAACCCGCTTGCAAAGTCCCCAAACGCGATGCAAAAGATTTTTTTTTTTTTCGACCGACCGGAGTGGTTTTAAAAAACACACACACACACAAAACACCAGACAGACAGACAGACAGACAGACAGACAGGCAAGCAGACAGCCGGCAGCTGCAAATATAAACACTTTTTTTTTTTTGCAAACTATGTTTTTGCTCTCCGCAAGCGCTCCACGCCCCGCGCTCCCTCGCTCGCCTTGTTGATCAGCTCCGCGTGTTCCGCAGGGTTCTCGGAAAATTAGAAAAAAAAAATCACCCCCCGGGCACGGAGGAGACACGCGAAGGGCTCTCCGGGGAGCACGCTTCTTTCACGTGCTCGCCGGGCCATGCAGCGGACGCGTGCACGCTCCCCTGGCAGGCACGGAGGCAGCGAGTGGGCGAGCATCCGCCTCTCCCGTGTACCGGAGGCGGGGAAGCCGTCTCCTTCTCTCTCCCCCTCTCTTTTTCTCTCTCTTTTTCTCTCTCCCTCTCTCTCCTTCCCTCTCTCTCTTTCTCTCTCCCTCTTTTTCTCTCTTTCTCCCTCTCTCTTTTTCTCTCTCCCTCTCTTTTTCTCTTTCTCTCTCTTTCTCTCCCTTTCTCTCTTTCTCTCTCCCTCTTTTTCTCTTTCTCCCTCTTTTTCTCTCTCTCTTTTTCTTTCTCTCCCTCTCCCTTTCTCTCTCCCTCTTTTTCTTTCTCCCTCCCTCTTTCTCTTTCTCTCTCTCCCTCTCTTTTTCTCTCCCTCTTTCTCTCCCTTTCTATCTCTTTTTCTCTTTCTCTCTCCCTCTTTTTCTCTCCCTCTCCCTCTCTTTCTCTCCCTTTCTTTCTCTCTCCCTCTCTTTTTTCTCTCTCTCTCCCTTTCTCTCTCTTCCTTTCATTCTCTCTCCCCCCTCCCCCTCTCTTTCTCTTTCTCTTTCTCTCTCCCTTTTTCTTTTTCTCTTCCTTTCTTTTTTCTCTTTCTCTCCCTCTTTTTCTCTCTCACCCTCTTTTTTTCTCTCTCTCTCCCTTTCATTCTCTCTCCCCCTCCCCCTCTCTCTTTCTCTCTCTCCTTCTTTCTTTCTCTCTCCCTCCCTTTCTCCCTCTTTCTCTTTCTCTCTCCCTTTTTCTTTTTCTCTTCCTTTCTTTTTTTCTCTTTCTCTCCCTCTCTTTTTCTCTCACCCTCTTTCTTTCTCTCTCTCTCCCTCTTTCTCTCTCTCTCTCCCTCTTTCTCTCTCTCTCCCTCTCCCTCTCTTTCTTTCTCTCTCTTCATACAAATATGCCTTTAAAAGGGTTTGAGGGGTTGCATTTGAGGAAGGGGACGGCACCTTCCCTCCCCAGGTTTGCACGCTGGTGGGGGGGAAGAGAAGCATCAGGGAAGAACTATTCCCCGCTCTCCCAAAGGTGCTTTTTTTTTCAAGAGGCAACTGGACTTTCAGGTTTTTCTTTGAAGACGTTTCGCTTCTCATCCAAGACGCTTCTTCAGCTCTGACTGGATGGAAGGGAAAGAAGATGAAGAAGCTTCTTGGATAAGAAGCGAAACATCTTCTATAAAGAAAAGAGCAAGGAAGTCCAGTTGCCACCTGAAAAAAAGCACCTTTGGGTTTGGGACAACCACGACCTGGAGGACTGAGAATCTCTACAGACTTTTAGCTCTATAATTTGGGATGGACACCCTTGGAATGCTGAATTTATGTTTAAACCGAAAAAGGAGATTAGTATAGATCTATTTCAAGCTATTGAGCTCTCATCAGCTAGCTAGCCATACCATTCTGGGATTCGAACCCGGGCTACTTGCATATTGGGTAGACGTATTAACCTCTAAGCCGGAAGCGGTATGCTCCGTCCGGTAATTGGGTAGACCAGGTCTGGTGACCCCGAAGACACAGATAAACCTCCAAGGGCTTCAACAACCCTCTTAAAAGGATGCAAATGACCAGCTGTCCGCAAGGAATATCAATCCTTCCGTTCCTCACCAGAGCTGAGGAAGCTTCTTGGATGTGGAAGTGAAACATCTTCAAAAGAAAAAAAAACAACAAGAAAGTCCAGTTGCCTCCTGAAAAAGCACCTTTGGGACAACTCTGGATGACTGAGAGTCTCTACAGACCCTAAGGCTGCAATAGAAATAAAGCAAGATTTTCTCCTTCTTACGGCAGCTTGCAGATCTGCGGACTTCAACTCCCAGAATCCCCTCCGGCCAGCGATGCCCCGCAGAAGTCCACGCACCGTTGTAACCTAGCGGCCAAGCGCTGCAAAATCCTGCAGATCTGGGCTGCAATCTGACGGCGGCCACTAGAGGGCGGCGTCCTGGTTTCTCCTTTGCCGCCCCCTAGTGGCGGCTCCCGCCCCAGTAAGGGCTTCCCTCGCCTGCAATGCCAGCTAACAGATTCTTTTCCTCGCACAGCTGTTGATTTAGTTTGCAAAAGTACTGTACAGGGACTGCGTCATGCAGGGGAGAGGGTGCCCGGGCTGGAATGGCGCAGCAGGTGGTTTTTGTGGTTGCGACAGCCCCTGCGAGGCAGTTCTCGGTGCGAATTTTAAATATAGCTCCAAACGAACAATCCATCACACGGCCAACTGACCTAACTGGCACGCAAGACCTTTATAAACTAAGAAGAATAGGACCAGAAAATCCGGATGATGACGTTCCCAAGTTCCGGTAACGCGACGTTCAGAAACTAAATTGAAACAAGCTTGGAGAGCAAACTCCGGCCAAAAAGATCTTAGTGTTCTCCATTCGGCCGGCCCTTGCAACAGGTGGCATAAATGGGGCCTTTGAGTGATGGATTGGATCCAGAAGCTAAAAATTATTGGAATAAAATTTAAGATACGGCTGGAAGAAATGATACAACAACGTATTGATTTAAAACCAGAACTGTTCCTATTGGGCAGGGTCGATAAAAATCAATGATTTTTTTAAAAAAATCAAAAAAATCAGATTTTTTTTAATTTAAATCGGATTTTTTTGATTTTTATCGAATTTATTTTAATAAAAAACTTTTGGGGTAAAAAACTATCGTAAGATAGTTTTCTATTTAAGATACATAAATAATTTAGTTTATTCAGCATGAAATGGAGCTTAGTTATGTAGCAGGAGGCTGCAATTCTGCAATATTGGGACTGTTGGTGAGTCAACAGTGGGTCAAAGGAGTAGCAGAGATGACAGTTGCTCTTTAAAAATTATGATTTAAATCGAGTTGATTTAAATCAAGCCTTTTTACTAGTGATTTAAATCATGATTTAAATTGTGATTTAAATCACCTTGATTTAAATCAAATCCACCCTGCTATTGGGTATCCTACCAGAAAAAAATTAGCAAAGAAAATATTTATTTGATTATACATGTAATAACAGCTGCAAGGATTGTTTATGCACAACATTGGAAAGCAGGGAAAATTCCTTTGGAAGGAGAAGTAATTAAAAAAAAGTTTAGATTTTTTTTTAACCTTGATTAAAGATAGGGAAGAATCAGAATATTTTGGAACATGGAATTATTTTTATTGTTGGTTGGAAAAGAGATTTAAATGATTAATTTTATAACTGTGTATAAAAATTTGATAGTAAGAATATGACTACAGGAATGAACTTTTACAGTGGATTGGATGACGATTAAGATAGAAGAAACTGTTGGAACAAGAAGAACAAAAAGAAAAGTAGAAGTCAACACCGAGATGTCACAGGAGAGGGATGATTGATGTTTTAAATGTTTATTTTTTTTATAATTTTTTTTTAAAAAAAAATTACAAAAAAAAAGTTTAGCTTGTGCAGAAATGAATAGATTGATGATTAAAGAAAGAGATGATTCAGAATACTTTAAGATATGGAATCAATTTTACTATTGGTTAGAAAAGAGATAGTTATGTATAAAAATGTTATAATTAGAATATTTTATTAGTGATGAATTGTTGTAATTGATTCGATGAGAAGGAAGACAGAAGAAATAACAAAAAAAGGAACAATTGGAGACAACACCGAGATGTCACAGGGAAGGAATGACTGATGTATTAAATTAAATTTTAATTAAAAAAAAAAAAGAATGATGGATTGGGGCTTGGTGTTATATTTAAAGTTGGCTTTAAGCCTTAGATTTTATTTGCCTGGGTTTTTTGGATTCTTAATGAACATATATTTTATTTTATATACACTGAGAGCGTATGCACCAAGGCAAATTCCTTGTGTGTCCAATCACACTTGGCCAATAAAAAATTCTATTCTATTTTATTTCCCTCCTAGTATCAAGAGTGGCTTTCTTTTTAACTTTTAAAAGCATTTTTTCAGTCAAAGAGGTTGTAGAAAAAATGCTTTTAAAAGGAAAAAAACACAAAGCCACTGATGAGGTGGGTGGGGTAAGCGAGCGGCGACTGGGCCGGGGACCGGTTCAGGGGCGTGGCCAGCCAATCTTATTACTGGTTCTCCGAACTACTAAAAAATTTTTTATTACCGGTTCTTGTGAACCGGTGAGAACTGGGAGCAACCCACCACTGGACTTCAACTCCCAGAATTCCCCAGCCAAACTTTCAGAATTCTGGAAGCCAAAGTGCACAACATCTTAAAGTTAACTTAGGTTAAGTCCACATCTCAGAAATGAACAATTCTCCACCGTGGGGAGTCTTGCCCCATTTTACGACCTTTTCTTGCCACAATTGTTAAGTGAACCGCTGCAGTTGTTAAATAAGTAACACAGTTGTTAAGTGAATCTATCTGGAACGAACTCCCCCCGGAGATACGGAGGATCCTGGATCTACGCACCTTCCGCCGCGCTCTCAAGACCTTTTTATTTCACCAGGCTGGTCTGGCCTAACCTCTCCCATTCTCTTTTTAATGTAAATTTTAATGTAAATTTTAATTTGTTCTTAACCTGGGGTTTTAAATTTGTCTTGGGCTAAATCGATTTAATTCGATTTTACTTCTGCTCTTAAATTTTTGTATTCTATGTGTTTTATCTTGCGCCTGTTCACCACCCTGAGTCCTTCGGGAGTAGGGCGTTATATAAATCAAATCAAATGAAAATGAAAATGAAATGAATCTTGGCTTCCCCATTGACTCGCAGGAGTCTTCTCCAGCACCAGAGTTCAAAGGCCTCCATTCTTTGGCGCCCCGCCTTCCTTATGGTCCAACTTTCACAGCCATCCGTTCAACTGGGAAAACCATAGCCTTGACTATACGCATTTTTGTTGGCAGGGTGATGTCTCTGCTTTTTAGTATGCTGTCTAGATTTGCCCTGGCTTTCCTCCCCAGGAGCAAGCGTCTTTTAATTTCTTGGCTGTAGTCCCCATCTGTGGTGATCTTGGAGCCCAGGATTTAAAATCTGTCACTCCCTCCATTTCTTCCCCATCTATTTGCCAGGAATTGAGAGGGCTGGGTGCCATGATCTTAGTTTTCTTAATGTTGAGTTTCAAGCCAGCTTTTGCACTCTCCTCCTTCACCCACATCAAGAGGCTCTTTAGTTCCTCTTCGCTTTCTGCCATTAGAGTGGTATCATCTGCATAACTGAGGTTGTTGATATTTCTCCCGGCAATCTTAATTCCAACTTATGATTCATCTAGCCCTGCCTTTCTCATGATGTGCTGTGCATATCAGTTAAATAGGCAGGGCGACAGTATACAGCCTTGCCGAACTCCTTTCTCACATCTAGTATTAGCACATACCAAAAGAGTGTGTTTGTCAACATTACAGAAGGCTTGTCTGAACAGGGAACCCCAGCAAGCGTGAGTCAAGCAATGGGAAAGCTAAAGAAACTTCCAACAACAGTGCTTCTGATTAGCTATTGCACCAAAATGTGTGAGTGTGTGGGAGGAAGAGAGGTTGTATGCGACAGAAAAACACTAAGCAAAAAAAAAACCAAACTTTTTTTCCTCCTATTGTTTTGGAAGAAAGGTTTCCAAATTGGGACAAACACACTGATGATATAACCTACTTTGGTAATGAAACGTCTGCAAGAAAAACGACCAAGCTCAGAGAGCACCAAGGACTCTACTACACCTTTTAAATCTGTTTAATTATCTAATTATGTTCTCCAGCAACCGGAAAGGGGAAAAAAAAGATCCCAACTTGTTTTACTTTAAGGAAGTCAGAACCAGAAGTCTGAACTGACCCCAGGCGATGGGAGATAAGCCCAGGTATAAAAGCGAGCCTCCAAGTTTTAAAAATAACGGAAATTCCGTTTCCGGTTACGGTCGCACGTTAAGGAATACCTGTCCGTATTCATTGCAGTTCGTATTTTTTTCAGGAAAATGTAATACCATTTTTGCAATTATAAAAGGCTAATTTACATTGAACAATATTCAGTTAACCGATAATTAAATGATTTTTGTTTGTTTGTTTCGAACAGCAAGAACGAGAACCGAATGCAGAAGGAATTTGGGGCGTGGACATATGGCTTCCTGTTACGGTTTCAGAGGCACTGAAGAAAAAAAAAAAGCTTGCATTTGTGAAAATAAACGCTCCTTTTTATTTCGGGTTAAAGATAAAACTACAGAGGCTGAAAAAGATCTTTAAGTAAGTTCACACAGGATTAAAAAAACACTATTCTACTCCACGCAAGGAATCAGGAACCTCTAACTTTACTATCAACATTCCCCTCCCAATTGCAGGAAAAGGTCAACAGTTACAGGTAGTCCTCAACTTACAACAGTTCATTTAGTGACCATTCAAAGTTACAATGGCACTGAAAAACAGGATTTATGACTTTCATACATACGTCCTTTGCAGGATTCCCACGGTCACATGATCAAAATTCAAATGCTCGGCAACTGACTCAAATTTATGACGGTTGCACAGTCCCGGGGTCACGTGATCCGCTTTTGCGACCTTCTGACAAGCACCAAAGTCAGTGCGGAATCCAGATTCGCTTCCTAAGCCTGTTACTAACTTGACTAATGCACTGAACAACGATGGCAAGAAAAGCCATAAAACGGGGGAAAACTCACTTAACCAATGTTTTCACTTAGCAACGTAAATTTGGAGCTCAACGGCGGTTGTCTCTCAAGGACTACCTGCATTTGACAAAATTGGACCTCCCTGCATCTAGAAATCTAGCTGCAATAGATAGGAAAGATGGATGATTGGATAGGTGGATGGATAGGAGAAAGGAAGGAAAAAGAGAAGGAAAGAGAAAGAATAGAACAGAATAGCTTTATTGTCCCTTTGAATGTACACTAATCGGCATACGTTAAAATGAAATTATGTTGTATACGGCTCTCAAAGGCTCACCACCTCCAATATACGCTACTTAAACATGACAAAATAAATAAATACAAAATTATGCATAGACTGACATACATTATATGGCATGGAGAAAGAAACACGGTCTAGTTTGGATGTACATGGCGAGAAAAACGAATCTTGCGAGTTTACCAGATGGATGGCCTAGGAAACAAAGCTGTTACAGAATCTGGAAGTCCTGCTAGAAATACTTGGAAACTTCCTTCCAGAGGGAAGCAACAGAAACAAACCATAAGTGGGTGTGTGGGGTCTCTAACAAGGCTTTGAGATCTAAGCACATAGCGCTTATAAGCAGTATCCTGATTGAGATGAACCCTAATGTTCTCGGCTGTCCTAACCACTCTCTGAATGGACTTTCTATCTGAGGCGGGGGGGGGAGTGACAGAGAGAGAGACAGAGAAAAAGGAGGAAGAGAGAGAAAGAGGAAGAGGAAGAAAGAGAGAAAGGAAGAGAGAGAAGAAGGAAGAGAGAGACAGAGAAAAACGAGGAAGAGAAAGAGAAAAAGAAGGAAGAGAGAAAGGGGGAAGAGAGAAAGAGGAAAGATGAGAGAGAGAAAAAGGAGGAAGAGAAAAAGAAAAGGAGGAAGAAGAGAGCGAGAGAGCAAGAGACAGAGAAAAAGGAAGAGAGACAGAAAGAGGAAGAGAAAAAGAGGAAGGGAGAGAGAGAGAGAAGAAGAGAGACAGAGAAAAATGAGGAAGAGAGAGAGAAAGAGAAAAGGGCGAAGGAAGAGAGAAAAAGGAGGAAGAGAGTGGAAAGAAAGAGAGAGAAAGAGGGAAGAAGAGAGAGAAAGGAGGAAGAGGGAAGAGAAATGAGGAAGAGAGAGAAAGAGAGAAAAGGAGAAGAAAGAGAGAGAGGGAGCAAGAGGGGGAGAGAGAGAAAGAGAGCAAGAAACAGAAACAGAGACAGAGAAAAAGGAGGAAGAGAGAGAGAGAAAAAGAGGGAGAAAGGAAGAGAGAGAAGAAGGAAGAGAGAAAGAAAAACGGTGAAGGAAGAGAGAGACAGAAAAAGGAGGAAGAGAACAAAAAGTGGAAGGAAGAGAGAGAGAGAGAAAGAGGAAGGAAGAGAGAGAGAAAGGAGGAAGAGAGAGAGAAAGAGGAAGAGAAAGAAAAGAGGACGAGAGAGAGAGAAGAAAAGAGAAGGAGAGAGAGAAAAAGGAGGAAGAGAAAGAAAAAGAGGAAGGAAGAGAGGGAGAGAGAGAAAGAGGAAGGAAGAGAGAGAGAGAGAAAGGAGGAAGAGAGGGAGAAGAAAGAGGAAGAAAAGAGGACGAGAGAGAGAGAAAGAGAGAAGGAAGAGAGAGACAGAGAAAAAGGAAGAAGAGAAAATGGAAGAAGAGAGAGAGAAAGAGGAAGGAAGAGAGAGAGAGAGAAAGAGGAAGAAAAGAGAGAGAGAGAAAGGAGGAAGAGAGAGAGAGAGAAAGAGGAAGGGAGAGAGAGAGAAAGGAAAAGAGAGAAGGAAGAGCGAGACAAGAAAAGGAGGAGAAGAGAAAGAAAAAGTGGAAGGAAGAAGGGAGAGAGAAAGAGGAAGGAAGAGAGAGAGAGAGAGAAAGGAGGAAGAGAGAAAGAGGAAGAAAAGACAACGAGAGAGAGAAAAAGAGAGAGGGAGAGAGACAGAGAAAAAGGAGGAAGAGAAAATGGAAGAAGAGAGAGAGAGAAAGAGGAAGGAAGAGAGAGAGAGAAAAAGAGGAAGAGAGAGAGAGAGAGAAAGGAGGAAGAGAGGGAGGGAGGGAAAGTCCACGACTTGAGTTTTACAGCCTAGGGCAGTGACGTCTTGTTTTGGGGTTTCAAGAAGGAAGAAACTTTCGCTTTCGCTTCGGAGAAAGCGGCTCAGCCTTCGCCACTGCCCGGCCTCGCCGCAGCTCCAAATCCACAGGGACGCCGCGCAAAGGGAGGGAGGGAAGGAAGCCCATTCCGCGCACGAAGCCCAACCGCCTTTGACAGGGATTGGGGAACCCGAAGAGCGAAGTCAAAAGCCGTCCAAACTCGGGGTTCATTTCACTCCTTGCCGGGAAAACAGCCCCCCCCCAATCTCCTCCCCCCCCCACCCCCCCCCCCGCCCCCCCCTCCCCCCTGCCAACCCGAGCAGAGAAGCGTCCCCCCCCCCCAAACCACTTGCCCAGGTGAGAGCGCGCCTTACCTTTCCGGAAAGGCATGGCTAAAAGCGTCACGCGTGGAGCCCCACCGGTGCTCTTTGGCCCTTCGTGGACGCCGCTGGAATCCTAACCGGCCGTTCCCCCCCTCTTTTTTTGCGCAACCCGCCTAGATAGGAACCGGAGCGCCGGGAAGGAAACCGACCAATTTGGTCAATTCTTTCTTGGGCGCGTCCCCGCTTTGGATCGCGGCGAGAGCGCGCGCGGGGCTTTGCGCCTCCGCCCCGCCCAAATGCTCGGAGGCTCGGGGAGCCTTTTTCCTCTCCTCCCTGCCTTGCTTTCTCCGCGCAAGGCAGAGGTGCTGCAGGTCGAGCTTTCTGCAAGGCGAGGATTGTGCATTGGAGGAAGGGAAGAAACGCAACTCCAAGGAGCCTGGATAGCTCTGCAGACAAGGCACTGCAATTTAACACCAGCTGTCTGCAATTACTGTAAGTTCGAATCTCACCAGGCTCAAGGTTGACTCAGCCTTCCATCCTTTCTAAGGTAGGTGAAATGAGGACCCAGTTTGTGGGGGCAATAAGCTGACTTTGTATGAATATACAAAAGTATGAAGGCTATTGCTTAACGCACTGTAAGCCGCCCTGAGTCTCCGGAGAAGGGCGGCATATAAATCAAATTAAAAAAAACAACTCAATAGTAATAAAAAGTGGTACCAATAGTAATGGGCGCCTTGGGTGCAATCCTAAAGCAATTGGATCTTCCCTAGGAACAGAGGTCTTCAAACGGGGCAGCTTTAATACTTGGGGACTTCAACTCTTGGAACATCGTCGGGCGTTGACAATTTCACCATTAAGTCAATTGCAAACGGCAGCTTTACTAGAACAGCTTACATCTGGTGAGGTATCTGTAACACCGGCAAACAGCCACATCTGCGTATCCCAGGTCTTTGGGAAGGGCTGTGTAAAGGTAAAGGTAAAGGTTCCCCTCGCACATACATGCTAGTCGTTCCCGACTCTAGGGGGCGGTGCTCATCTCCGTTTCAAAGCCAAAGAGCCAGCGCTGTCCAAAGACGTCTCCGTGGTCATGTGGCCAGCATGACTCAATGCCAAAGGCGCATGGAACGCCGTTACTTTCCCACCAAAGGTGGTCCCTATTTTTCTACTTGCATTTTTTACGTGCTTTCGAACTGCTAGGTTGGCAGAAGCTGGGAGAAGTCACGGGAGCTCACCCCGTTATGCTGCACTAGGGATTCGAACCACTGAACTGCCGACCTTTCGATCGACAAGCTCAGCATCTTAGCCACTGTATAGATGGATATAAATGTCAAATCCAGGCTGAACATCTGGCGGTGTGACAAACCATGATGCTTAGCAATTTTGGGGTCTCCCAAAATTGGTTTCCTTGGGAGGGGTGCCTCCAGGTGGCTACCTCATTGGAGATGGAAACCATCTTCGAAATTCCCTGCGCTGATCAGTCTTTCTCAAACTTGGTAACTTTTTATGTGCATGGACTTCAACTCCCAGAATTCCCCAGCCAGCCCATCTTCAAAGTTGCCTGGTTTTGGAAAAACTCTACGATGGGAAAAGGATGGAAGTTTTTCGATGCAGTGTTTTTTTTTTGGAGTTTGGAATTACAAATTGTCAGTTGGCGTGAGGCGTGAGGCACTCCACTACACAATTGTGTAAGCTGAACAATGGTTTTTACTAGTGGTCTCCCATCCAAGTACTAACCCAGTTTGATCCTGCATAGCTTTCTGAGATGAAGTCGCATAATGTTACTCTAGCACAGTATTTCCCCATCTCTGCAACTTTTAAGATTGGGCAGACTCCAAGTCCCAGAATTCCCCAGCCAGCGTGAGGAATCCTGGGAGTTGAAGTCCACCCATCTTTAAAGTTGCCAAGGTTGAAAAACATTGCTTTTCTAGGCTAGTGTGAAATCATTTCTTCTCAAGACATTTCCTTCCAAACAATCAATCCACCACTATTTTTAATCCTGCTGTAAAAAGTTTGATTCCAATGGGTTTATTTTTTTAAAATGATTTTTAGCCAGAGTAAAGATTTTGCTTTGATGCTGCTTGGCTTGAAATCACCAGAATTTTATTTCTCGTTCTCGAGAAGCGAGTTAAGATTTTCTATTCTTCCCCAATCTTCTGAGATTGGCATCCTTTACCACCAACACGCATACTATGCCACACATAATCACAATCTTATCGTATTATGCAAATCTAGTGTGAATTGTTTATGGGGGATAATAGCAATTCTGACAGTTGACTGAATAAACCGTGAATCTAATAACTATGGGTTTATATGCTGTAAAAACCACCGTAAGGTTAGTGTGGGAAATAATGGGGATGTTAAGGCAAAATGATTACGGAGTAAAATAATCATAATTTACTCAATTACTCTGGTTTTCTGGATCCACAGAACATACCGGACAATTAATCAACCACAGAAGCTGGCTTGCTGTGCAACCCAGGTTGCAAATGTGGTTGACTACCTTGTGGCTGACTTAACTGTGTGAATAGCGCCAAGATAGCTTGCCTTATGATAGGGACACGGTGGCTCAGTGGCTAAGACACTGAGCTTGTTGATCGAAAGGTCGGCACATCAGCGGTTCGAATCCCTAGCGCCGCATAACGGGGTGAGCTTCCGTTACTTGTCCCAGCTTCTGCCAACCTAGCAGTTCGAAAGCAGGTAAAAAATGCAAGTAGGAAAAATAGGGACCACCTTTGGTGGGAAGGTAACAGCTTTCCGTGCGCCTTTGGCGTTTAGTCATTCCGGCTACATGACCACGGAGACGTCTTCAGACAGCGCTGGCTCTTTGGCTTTGAAACGGAGATGAACACCGCCCCCTAGAGTCGGGAACGACTAGCATATATGTGCGAGGGGAACCTTTACCTTTACCTTTTAGCCTGCCTTATGGGTCTCACACATTAAGAGATAATGTGATGTCATTGAACAAAAAATTTTTTTTTCTAAAGAGTTCAACCAAGGACAGAATCTTCTTTTATCACCAGAGATATGTGTCTTGTTGGATTGTCAAAACAATGCTGACCAGCTTAATAAAAATTATATATATTTACAATTCACATTTTTGGTGCACCTTTCAGATAATTGCTTTGGGAGAACCGTCCTTAAAATTCAGAATGGGGTGGGGTGGGGTTCAGCTTCATGCTTTGCTCGTTACTATCAATGTTAGCCCATACTAATTAGCTCAAACTAATAAAAGACGAGGGAAATGTGAGTTTCTTTCCCATATTTGAAGAACACAATATGCTGTGAAGATGCTATACTAGAACTGGAGAGGACCAGATTCAAATGCATCTGCAATTTTGGGAACCCGAGGTGTTTTCCATTGGTTCGGAACCTGGTTAACTTCACAGGGCTGTTATGACGATGAACGATTTGAGGGCATTTTGATCTCCTGAAAGGTGACATACACATTTAATGAACATATATTAGTCTCCTTTTCCTTTAAAAAAACAACAGATGTTGGCTTTTAGAATGAATAGGTGGCTACAGACCCAAAGAAAGTTAAATCCTAGTACTCAATTGCAAAAGGAGAAAAAACAAAGATAAATCAAGAAATCACTGCTGAATGCAATACCTCGTGATTAATTCCTGAATACGAAGTGATAAAGTGATAGAGATAGACAACGTAAGTCAATTTTTTTAAAAATAAAAACTATAAAAAACAATAAAACTATTGTAACGCTCTCTACATGGGGCTCCCCTTGGGGTGCACCCGGAGGCTCCAACTGGTGCAGAATGCGGCCGCGCGGGGGATTATGGGAGCGACGGGGCGCTCCCATGTGACTCCTCTCCTGCGCGAGCTGCATTGGCTCCCAGTGGACTTCCGGGGGCGCTTCAAGGTGTTGGTGACCACCTTTAAAGCGCTCCATTGCTTAGGGCCGGGGTACTTACGGGACCGCCTTCTGCCACCAATTGCCTCCCACCGGCCAGTTCGCTCCCACAGAGAGGGCCTCCTCAGGGTGCCGTCGGCCAGACAATGTCAGCTGGCGACCCCCAGGAGGAGAGCCTTCTCTGTGGTGGCACCTACCCTCCGGAACAATCTACCCCCAGAGATACGAGTGATCCCAGACCTCCGGACTTTTCGTCGGGCCCTTAAAACCTATTTTTTTTCAGTTAGCCGGGCTGGCCTGATTTTATGGTGGGTTTTTAAAATTTGAAATTGGTTTTGAATTGAAATGTTTTAAATTATGGGCCAAACTTTATTTAATTATTTTAAATCTATTTTAACTTTTGTGTACAAATGTTTTACTTTGGCTGTTCACCGCCCTGAGTCCGAAAGGAGAAGGGCGGTATAGAAATCTGAAAAATAAATAAATAAATAAATAAAAAGACTTTTGGGTTTTTTTTTACTATTTCTAATCTACAGCAAGAAAAATCCTTATTCTTTAGGAATTCTCTTGAACCTTCAAACTATAGGGCTTCGGAGGCTATGATGAACAGCAAAGTCTAATAATAGAGAGGGCTTGGAGGAGACCTGATAGCATCTTTTGATATTTGAAGGGCTGTCACAGGGAAGAGGAGGACGGATTGATTCTCCAAAGCACTTGAGGGTAGGACAAGAAGCAATATGTGGAAGCTGGTCAGAGGAAGATCCAACCTGGACATAAGGAGAGATTTCTTGACAGTGAGAACAATTAACCTCCTGGAATTGTGAGTGCTCCATCGCTGGGGGTTTTCAAGAAAAGCCTGGATAACCATTTGTCTGAGATGGTATAAAGCCCCCTACCTTGGGCAGGAGGTTGGACTAGAAGACCTCTAAGGTCCCTTTCCAGTCCTACAATTCAATTATTTCAGGGGCTCCAAGAATATAAGGACTTACCTTTTACACCAAGGTGGATCACTGGCCTATCCAGAATCTAGTTTTCAATCGAGTTCATTAGCTACTCTGGTGTCCCCCTATCTCACACACAACCAAGTGCTACCACATCTGAACAGGTTCACACAAAACACCACACCGTGATTCAGGGCTAACTGAACAAGCTGTGTTTCCTGTCTTCGGTACCCTGTTTCCCCCAAAATAAGACATCCCCCGATAATAAGCCCAATCAGGCTTTTGAGCGCATGAGCTAAAATAAGCCTCCCCCCCAAAAAAATATTTAAATGCAGAGCTGGAAATCAGGTAAGACAACAAGAGGAGCCCCATCTTGCTCACGTGCCCCAAAATAATAAGACCTCCCTGAAAATAAGGCTAAGCGCTTATTTCGGGGTTCAAAAAAAATATAAGACAGAGTCTTATTTTCGGGGAAACACGGTATTTTCAATGTCTTCTATCACTTCTGATTTGGCAACAAATTGCACTTTCTCTACTGATTTAACGGCAAACCAGAGTTATCAAGGAAATCGTGGTTTGCCATTAAATCAGACACTCGGAGAGGGAATCAAAGCACAGGATGCGAAATAAAAAACCCCCGAAAGATATCCAGATTTACCATCAGCAAATCAGAAGAGGGTTGTGGAAATAGCCAAGAGACAAAGGCTGAAATCTTAAAACAAATAAAATAAAATAAAATAAACCAGGCATCTTTCAGGAATTTTATACTACAATAAAAATACAAATAAAAGTCTGTCCATCACAAGGAATCAGTAAAGGCCGTTCAAGGATTAGTTCCAGTTTGTTAGAAAAGACGTCACGTCGCCTCTTTCCTCTACTCTCCACATGCAGCTGAAAACTTGTGAGATCGCCAGAGGGTCACGTGTCCCGGTTTGACAAAAGAAAATCAGACTTGTTCCGCCAGGTCCAAGACTCGGAATTTATCCAGGTTGTAGAAACAGGCCTTCACCACTCGTCCTCCGAAGTATCTTCCATTCAGGTCAACCACCGCTGAAACCCAGGGAAAATAGGAACATTAGCCACATTCCCAGATAAGAAATGAGAAGATAGGACCCCACTGAGTTACAGTTTTTAAATTATGGTAAGCAGAATACCCAACTGGGTCAAAATAGGGTAACATGCAGTTTTCAGATGAGTGGACTTCAACTCCCAGAATTCCCCAGCAGGCCAATTTTTCTCACCCGTAGCCACTTTAAGACGGGTGGACTTCAACTCCCAGAATTCTCCAGCTGGCTGGAGAATTCCGGGAGTTAAAGTCCACCCATCTGAAAACTGCCAAGATTGAGAAAGATTGGGAGGTGTTCTGACTTAAGTTTCCTGATATAGTAAAAAGCACACAATTAGTCCCCAAACCCCCCTTTATTTATTTTAACGGCTGTGAATTCCTTTCATTCACAGCACTTGCTGAATCACCAGGAGTTTATAAATAGTCCAACAGAAGTCTGCCACAGTTCTTCGGATAAGGCTGGTAAACACCCACCTTTATCTCCCTTGACACGCTGCCAAAGACCTAATTGGCAATTATCTTGGCAAGGCCAGATGGAAACACAGAGTCAAAAACGGAGCTTCAAAGTACAAACTGACACCATCTACAACGTTGCTTCCTGCAAAGGCCCACGTGCCTTTGCTCTTCTTTTAAGCCTTATGGGAGGGGCCAATCATCTCCAAGCCTTACTCCTGAGTCATCCCTTTTGTTTTAACTGTTCTTGCCTTCTGGCAGCTCTGCACATGTGCGCACTGGGAAAAGGCTCCCCGTTCCTCTGCCTCTCTGATGTCTGACTCTGGAGGCTCCAGAATCCGCACATAACTCCCAAATGGCCCTGGCCCCATCTCTGCCTCTGATGCAGAGCCCTCATCCAGGCCTTCCCCAGACTCCAGGACTGGCCCATGGTCCTCCCTAGCCTCCTCACTGTCCGACTCCACTGCCAGCTCCGCAGGCTGCTGGGGGACCACAACAGGGATGGGTGGGTGGGTGGGTGAAGAGTGAAGAACAGAGCGTACCTGCAGCTGCCACGAACTATGACAATATTTACAGGTAATCCTCAACTTACGACTGTTCGTTTAACAACAGTTCAAAGTTACGACGCCTCAGAAAAAGCAATTTACAACCTGTACTGGATTTGTGATTGCTATTCCACCTTGGTGGCCTTGGTCATCGCAATCCTGGGGCAATGGGCTCACGTTTTCGACTGACTGCAGTCTCCTGCAGTCACACGATCACAATGTGTGAGCCTTTTTTTTTTTTCCTGGTAAAAAACACCCTTTGGGGAATCGCTTAACCACTGCCATGAAAATTCTTGTAAAGTTAAAATCTGATTTGACTTAAAGACCGACACGATTTACGATGGACATTCTGGTTCCAATTGTGGTGATAAGTCAAGGACTCCCAGGGTATAAGGAAGGATGAAACATGAACATCTGGCTGATGGGATGGGATGGGAGAGACTAATATCGCGCAAGCCAGCTTATCAGAGCAAAAGATAAAAACTAGCTACAATTGGGGGTTTCCTATACAAAAGCGGTGGGTATACATCCATCTCCGCTCCCATTTGTGCAATCAAATACAGGTAGTCCTCTACTTACGACCGCAATTGAGCTGGAAATTTCTGCTGTTAAAAGTGAGACATTTGTTAAATGAGTTTTGCCCCATTTTACGACCTTTCTTGCCACAGTTGTTAAGTGAATCACAGTAGTTGGTAAGTTAGTAACTCAGTTGCTAAGTGAATCTGGATTTCCCATTGACTTTGCTCATCAGAAGGTCGCAAAAAGGGATCACGTGACCCCGGGACACTGCAATGGTCATAAGTGTGAATCAGTTGTCAAGCATCTGAATTGTGATCATGGGATCGTAACTGGAAAGGTTGTAACTGGGAAAAACGGCCATAAGTCATTTTTCCGGTGCTGTTGTAACTTTGAACAGTTCGCTAAATGAACCGTTATAAATCAAGGATTACCTGTACAGCTTCTGAAATTTACAGGAAGTAGTGATCATGTGGTTATTTACCTTTAATTGCAGATTCTACTCTTTCGAATTCCAAAAATATTCTCACAGCTTCATCATCAGGAGCGCCAGGAATCTGAATCAAAAAACAGCAAAGATCAGGGCCTTTACAACACAGGTATAAATATAAATATAGTACGGTGCAGCTCTAGAGGAGAGCTTTTCAAATTTGGCTATTTTGAGGGGAATGAACTTCCAACACCCAGCATGCTGGCTGAAGAATTCTGGGAATTGAGGTTTACTCACCTTAAAGTTGCCACGTATGAAATACAATTCTCTAGACTTTTGAGAAAACAGCTTTTCTTTTGTGTGTTGTTCCTGAGGATCTAGGATAGTGATGGTGAACCTTTTCGGCACCAAGTGCCAAAAATGGAGTTTGCATGCATCTGGGCCATGACCAGGATGTGGAACTGCCCAGGTCGCATGTGTGCATCCAAAAATGAACTTCCGGTTTCAGCTACTGAACTTCCAGTTTCAGCCAGCTACTCTTCCGGGTTTCTGGCGCACAGGCGCGTGCGACGATCAGCTGGCCGGCGCACATGATCATACTGGAAAATGGAAGACCAGCTCTTCTAGTTTCCGGCACTGCCACATGCAAAAAGGCCAGCTGATCATCCCACGCGCATGTGCGCCAGAAACCCGGAAGAGGAACGGGCAACGGTGCGCGTGCCAGGCGACATGGCTCGGCGTGCCACTTCAGGCACGCGTGCCATAGGTTCACCATCATGGATCTAGGACAACTCATCACAGCCCACTCATTGCAGTCCATTTGCCACGGCCAATTCACTGCAGCCAACTGATCACAGCCAACTACCGTATTTCCCCTAGAATAAGTCCAGGTTTTATATTAATTTTTGCTCCAAACGACGCATTAGGGCTTCTTTTCCGGTTAGGTTTTATTTTCAGGGAAATACGGTAAATGTATCCCTCTGGCTGACGATCTTAACTGGGGCTTATTTTTGGGGATAGGTCTTATATTACGAGCATCCTGAAAAATCATGTTAAGTCTTATTTTCCGGCTGGCTCTTACTTTCGGGGAAATACGGTAGCCATGGGACAACTCGTCCCAAGAGTTACAGTAACATCGAAGAAATGGGGGAATAGAATCATTAAAGAGAGGATGCCAAAGGAGGGACAACATG
Source organism: Pantherophis guttatus (assembly GCF_029531705.1). Next base: position 1,413,227 of record NW_026843744.1, on the reverse strand, counting down.
AAATGTGAATGATAAAAATTTAAATTGTTTTTTAAAATTTATTTTAAATAATTAAATTGAATTGACTGTGGTGAATTGTCCCATTCTGCTTCCTGAGCAGTCATGATGGACAGTTATCCCTCATCAGGGGGATCATCAGTTGAGATAAAAGGCAGCAGGGTGATGCAAATACTGAAAATTGTAGAGGCAGGATTATCTTCAAGGCTACATCATTCAGATTGATTCTGACTATCTGCTGCTCTGCACAAGGTTGACAGTTCTGTTTCTCCTTGAACTGGATGCCAAGTTCATTCACCCCCTATATTATGTTTTCCAAGAGCGGCAGAAACGTGTCAAGAGAGGTGGCCGTATAAATCTTCCAGATAAAACAACCAAATAAAGCTGTATGCAGGTGGGCTATCCTGGAATCTATTTCTAGGGATTTCCTCTTTCCATTCCGTATGTCCAATTTTTCTAAACCGCCATCAAAGAACTGCTTTTAAATATATTTTCGGCATGTATATATTTTAAATCTGGAATGGTGCGGTGGCCTAGAGGTGGTGCTCTCGTCTCACAATCAGGAGGCTGTGAGTTCAATCCTAGAGAGGCAGAAATTTCTGGGCTAAGAATATATCTGCTGGAAAAAAATCTGCATTGGCGACAGGAAAGGCATCTGGCCAGTAAACACTCCATTCAGTTGCTCAGACCATGCCACAAGGGATTATGAGGATGACATTTTAAATCTGCTTTTAAAAATAAAATGTGGGAGAAAGGGATGCCAGTCAGTACCTCAAAAATCACACACTTCCCAACTTTGCCATATTTTTCACATTCTTCTTTCGTTTCGCCTTCAAGGTCTTCGTCCACCTCCCCAGCTCCAACCATATTCTGCAACAACGACAACAAAAGACTATGTTTGAAATGTGAATTTTGTTTCTTTACTCCCGGACTGAAAAAAAAAGTTTTCCTTTAAATGCAGAGAGATTTTTTTCTCACTAATGTCTATTTACTAAACGTATTTCTATTCTGCTCAAATCAGAAAGACTCTTGGAAGCTTCAGAGAATAAATATACATATTTGCCATCATGGAATATCCGCAGTCACGTCCTTTTTATCTTTTGGATCGTTTTAATGTCACTTCGTCCAGCTAATCAAAACTAAAAATAACTATTAAGAAATATTGGAACAAAATAAAAACATGGGTAGTAGAAATAACAATTACGAAATTGAAATAGAACACGAAGTCTTTTCATCAGGCATGATTAAAAAGAATATTAGAAACGATATAAAATATTTAATACTTCACATAATTATGGCGGCTAGACTAACGTTAGCACAACTCTGGAAAATAGATTGTTTGCCAACCGACCAGGAGCTAATACAAAAAATCTATATATGCGCAGAAATGGACAAATAAACTTTAGAGTTACAGGACAAGGAAGACTCAAAATATTTTACAATATGGAATAGATGGTACCAGTGGATAAACCAGAGGAGGGGGAATGGGTAAAGATGAAATTCAGAAGAAATCAATACAATTAAAAACAGCACTGTCAGATGGATAGAAAAGGAAATAAGTCACTGTGTGTATGTATACATGTATATATAATAATAGAAATTAGTCAATAGACGAAGTTGTGTACTGTATATGTAAATTTGTTTTTGATTAAGAAAAACTTGTATGTTTTAAATGTTTTTTAAGAATGAATAAAGATTTGTTTTAAAATTTAAAAAAACAAACAAACTAAAAATAACAGAATAACAAGAGTCGGAAGGGACCTTGGAGGTCTTCTAGTCCAACCCTCTGCTCAAGCAGGAAACCCTGTACCAGGGGTGTCAAACTCAAGGCCTGTGGCTGGATGTGGCCCGCAGGGTGCTTAGATCCAGCCCATGGGGCTGTCCTGGAAACAGCAAAGGACCGGCCCACAGTGCCCCTCCCAGTGAAAATGGAGCACAGTGTGATTATGTGTGTGTGTGTGTGTGTATGTGTGTGTGTGTGTGCATGGCCCTCCTGTGTCGTTTTCGGTCACAACGGCCTCCTGCAGCCCTCTGCCGGTGAAAACCCGGGCTCCATTTTCATTGGAAGAGGGCTAACAAAACAAAAGGAGAAATGTTTCCCCTTTTGCATTTGAGCATGCAAGAAGGAGCCTGGATAGCTCTGCAGATTAAGCACTGTAATTTAACACCAGCTGTCTGCAATTAAAGTAAGTTCGAATCTCGCCAAGGCTCAAGGTTGACTCAGCCTTCCATCCTTTCTAAGGTAGGTGAAATGAGGACCCAGTTTGTGGGGGCAATAAGCTCACTTTGTATAAAATATACAAAAGTATGAAGGCTATTGCTTAACGCACTGTAAACCGCCCTGAGTCTCTGGAGAAGGGCAGCATATAAATCAAATTTAAAAAAAAAAAAAAAAAAAAGGACAGGAAAGGAGAAAAGGAAAGAGGAACGACAAAGAAAAAGAAGGAAAGATGGGAAGAAAGCATGAAAGGAAAAAGAAGGAAAGAGGGGAAGAAAGAAAAAGAAAAGGAAGGAAGATTATGAGAGTGAGGGAGGGTCTCAGGGAAGTCCTGCCTTAGCACTTAGCCACCACAGGTGCCCTCCTGACATAAGTGACGTCGAGGTGGCCACGCCCACTATGGCCACTCCCTCCCAGCCCCCCCCCAAATCCTCCGAGGTCAAACACAACCCTGATTCACCCTCAATGAAATAGAGTTTGACACCCCTGCCCTATACCATTTCAGACAAATGACTGTCCAATCTCTTCTTTAAAAACTCCAGGCTTAATGCCAACCCAAACCTTGAAAATCACCAATTCAGGATGGCTGATGAATCAAACAGGGGAAACTTACCCGCAATAAGACAACTTTGGTTGGACATTTCAGTATTTCTGTTAAAGGGTTTGAATCCGATTTCTTTGATGCGTCTCCTATCCCAAAGAGGAAAAAAAGAAAGCCGTAATGGTTTTACATTAAATGTAATATTACTTAAGATGTGTGGACTTCAACTCCCATAATTCCCCTGCCAGCAGGCTGGTGGGGGAATTCTGGGAGTTGAAGTCCATACATCTTAAAAAGTCACTAAGATTGATAAACGCTGTAGAGTACTAGATTATCAAAGGCTGATCCGTGAGTCCAAAGAAATCTTGAGCACAAATTGCTAGATTCCTAGATTATTTATAAAGATGAAGACATTCTAAAACCAATTTTGTGCAGAACACATGTATATGTGCAGTGCAACCAAAATAAGTACAGTCTTTGCTGTTCGTTTTATTAAAAAGGCTAAGTTTGCAAAAATCTTGTTATATTTAACTACGATGGCAATTATTTTAAAAACTCATGTAACATCTTTTCAACAATGAACTATCTGTATCAGGGTGGATTTGATTTAAATCGAGTTGATTTAAATCACAATTTAAATCACAATTTAAATCACTAGTAAAAAGGCTTGATTTAAATCAACTCGATTTAAATCATAATTTTTAAAGAGCAACTGTCATCTCTGCTACTCCTTTGACCCACTGTTGACTCACCGATAGTCCCAGTGTTGCAGAATCTACAGCCTCATGCTACATAACTAAGCTCCATTTCATGCTGAATAAACTAAACTATTTATGTATCTTAAATAGAAAACTTATCTTACGATAAGATTTTTACCCCATAAGTTTTTTATTAAAATAAATTCGATAAAAATCAAAAAAATCCGATTTAAATAAAAAAAAAATCCGATTTAAAACAAAAAAATCTGATTTTTTTAAAAAAATCATTGATTTTTATCCACCCTGATCTGCATTTTATCTGACATTTTCCTTTCCAGGGAGTTAATGTCAACACGTAACAGCATTTAATGCAGGGCAGAATACACATGAAAACAATCAGCTGTTTCTGGTAATCCCTGATGTCCTTCAGAGTTGGGAAAATATATGATTTGATACCTCAAGCTGAAATTGTATAACCCAATTAGCAGATGTTAGAGATTAGCAGCACTGAAATAACCAGGGTTCCTGAGTGGAGGCTTCCTCCTTCCATAAAAGCAGGAATTGCGGAAAGAAATTGTTCATGGGATTAAAGGAAGGAGAGAATCGCCCCCAATTTTACTGCTGTTGTCCTCTTATCAGGCACTAAACTTTCTTTCTATACGATGAAGCTAGCAGCCTTCTGGATTGTCAAGCCAAAAGATTTACCGTATTTTTTGGAGTATAAGACAATCCGGACTATAAGGCGCGCATTAGTTTTTGGGGAGGAAAACAAGAAAAAAAAAATCTGTCTCTGCCTACCAGCATCCATCGGTATTCATCTGGCTAGCGTCCTTACAAACAGTCTGGTTAGCTTCAGCATGTTATCGCAGCCTGATTTAGCATGAACAGCTGATTGGTGGTTGAATCGGCCTCCTGGAATACCACCAATCAGCTGTTCCAGGTTGCGGGGATCGCCAGAGCCCATCACTGCCTCCGCGCGTCACGTTTTTGACCTCCGCACATCACGTTTTTGGATTTCACACGCTCCATTTTACACCTGTTCGAGGCTGCGGGGATCGCCACAGCACATTGCTGCCAATCATCACTTCCGCATGTCGCATTTTCGCCTTATACACGTCCTGTTTTCAGCCTCCGCACGTCGCATTTTCGGCCGGTTCTAGGGGGCGGAGATCGCTGTTGCTGCTCCCCGACTATGGCAATCCCCACAGCCTGGAACGGGTCTATAATGGGGTGTGCGGAGGCCGAAAATGCGATGCACGGACACTGAAAATGGCTGAAGGGTGGCGGCCGGCAGGGCTTCAGCAACATTCAGTGTATAAGATGCATCACAATTTTCACCCACTCTTGGGGGGGGGGGAGTGCATCTTATTCTCCAAAAAGGACAGTACTGCTTCCAGAGTGACCAAAGAGAAAGGTTAATCTCACTCAAGCACCGAACTTTCAATTAACACAATTTACAAAAAGAGTTCAGTAAATCAAGCTTGCTTAAACCTGTTACAAGTGGACGCAAAGCGAATTTAAAGCAAAGGAAAGCGATGGAGCCTTTAATTATGACATGGCCGAGATTGGTGCAGCGCTCTGCATCTTATCCCTATTAGCAACCACATTCCTTGGAGACACTGTAGTAAAAGGTCACCTTAGACACCCCCACCCCCACAAGGACTCCCTAACTTACCTTTATCAGCAGCGTCTCCAACGATGATTTTGCCCCCCCTCTTGCTGGTTTTCTCTACCGAGAGTGCAGTACTCAGACCCTGTTCGTGCTTCCCCAGTCCCTGGCCTTCTCTGAAGCCGTATTTCTGCATGATCTTGTGCGCCACCGTGCCTCTGGAGACAGAAGGGAGAATGAGCTGACCCATCAGGCGTGGGAAATCAAGTCATGTGGGCGCAATTGGATGGTTCTCTAAGAGCCTTGGTAGTACAGTGGTCTAAGGCCCCCTGTTATTAAGCTGGTTATTAAGACCAGCTGCCTGCAATTACTGCAGGTTCGAATCTCGCCAAGGCTCAAGGTTGACTCAGCCTTCCATCCTTTCTAAGGTAGGTTAAATGAGGACCCAGATTGTGGGGGCAATAAGCTGACTGTATAAATATACAAAAGGATGAAGACTATTGCTGAGCACATTGTAAGCCGCCCTGAGTCTCCGGAGAAGGGCAGCATATAAATCAAATTAAAAAAAAAAAAAAAAAAAGCAGCTAGTCCCCGACTTTCAACAGTTCATTTAGCGCAGCGGTCGGCAACCTTAAAGAGCCACAAAGGTCCTAACCGGAAGCCTCCCATTCAATTCTGAAGCCGACCGGAAGTCCGGTTCCGCCACCGTAGACTCTCCTCCTAGCGCCGTGTCTTTGTTCCTCTACCTGTCCTAACTGAAAGCCCTATCAATTGTGGAGCCGACCGGTGACAGGGAGCCGCAGCAGAGGGATGAAAGAGCCACATGCGGCTCCAGAGCCGCAGGTTGCTGACCTCTGATTTAGTGGATGGAAACTAATCAAGGAGAGAAAGCAACCTAGAACTAAGGAGAAGCTTCCTGACAGTGAGGACAATTAATCAAGGGAACAGCTTGCCTCCAGAAGCTGTGGGTGCTCCAACACAGGAGGTTTTTAAGAAGAGATTGGACAAATATGTTTGAAATTGTATACGGTCTCCTGCTTTGAGCAGAGGGTTGGACTAGAAGACCTCCAAGGTCCCTTCCAATTATGTTATTCTAGCGACTGTTCCAACTTACAGCGGCACTGAAAGAAGTAACCGTTTTTAAAACTGTTGCAGCCGCCCCATGGTCACGTGATCAAAATTCAGCTGCTTGGCAACTGACTCATATTTAGGAGGGTTGCAGGGTCCCTAGGTCGTGTGATCTCCTTTGGGGACCTTTTCCTTCTTTAAAAAGACTTTAAAAAAAAGGAAAACGAGGGTAAACCTTCGTTTAAAATGCGACATCTCTTCTTCATTTTGTTGCTATTTTCACTTTTCTCCTCCACAATAGCCCGGATGCAATTTTCATCTCTGGGCTCAGCAGCCGCTGTGTGTGCCTCCTCCAGAATTAGCCATGATCTCAAGTGAAATGAGGGCAACGAGACAAAAGGAAAACATACCTGTGAGCTAACTGCAGCACCATATTTTAACGGCTTGAAAGCAGCACTAGCTGCATCAGCTATCTTGGTCAGTGGTGAAATTCAATTTTTTTTATTACTGGTTCTGTGGGCATGGTTTGGTGTGGCTTGGTGGGCGTGGCAGGGAAAGGATACTGCAAAATCCCCATTCCCAACCCACTCCTGGGGGAAGGATACTGCAAAATCCCCATTCCCAACCACTCCTGGGGGAAGGATACTGCAAAATCCCCATTTCCACTCCACTCCTGGGGGAAGGATACTGCAAAATCCCCTTTCCGTCCCCACTCCTGGGGGAAGGATATCCATTCCCTCCTCACTCCTGGGGAAAGGATACTGCAAAATCCCCATTCCCTCCCCACTCCTAGGGGAAGGATACTGCAAAATCCCCATTCCCTCCCCACTCCAGGGGAAGGATACTGCAAAATCTCCATTCCCTCCCACTCCTGGGGGAAGGATACTGCAAAATCCCCATTCCCTCCCCACTCCAGGGGAAGGATACTGCAAAATCTCCCTCCCCTCCCCACTCCAGGGGAAGGATACTACAAAATCTCCATTCCCTGCCCACTCTTGGGGCAAGGATACTGCAAAATCCCCATTCCCTCCCCACTCTGGGGCTAGCCAGAGATGGTATTTGCTGGTTCTCCAAACTGCTCAAAATTTCCGCTACCGGTTCTCCAGAACCTGTCAGAACTTGCTGGATTTCACCCCTGATCTTGGTCCAATCTCTTGCCCAAGACACTGCCTCAGATAGCAGCAGGCCAAGCCACTGTTAGCACTGATTCCAAACTTTTTAACTTCACACAACCGCCCTGATGCGAACACATGTTGAGAATCCCAACCTCTCCTAAAATATTCTCAATGGCTAATGCTTTTCGCTACTGCCCCCTCGTGGACTTTTGCAGGAAGTCTGCCCAGCGCTCACCCCATATTTGCAAGGAAGGAATTGCTGGGCCCGGTTGGGGAACGAGGTCTCTCGGGCTCATCGTACATCGGAGGAGGAATGGCAGCCTTGGATGATGAACCACGAGGCCTTGACTCTTCCTCGTAGGGGGATAAAGCTGTGGAAAAGAAGACGGGACATTTTACCATCCAGGCAAAAATCGGTAAGCATCTATTCTTATGCTTTACTTGACCTTGTAAATAGTAGGTTTATTTTAAGGACCTCCATCACTGTCCTATTAATGAGACAGAATCCCTCTATCTAATCAGTCACAGCTTCTTCCTTTTTCTTTCTTTTCTTGTTCTTTCTTTTTTTCCTTCCTTCCTTCCCTCTGTTTGTCTGTCTCGCTCTAATTTGTGGCTAACACAGTCTTTGGAAGCTAACAAAGCGTCTCTCAAGAGCTATAAAACAGAAAACAGCGGTTAAAATTGACTTCAGGATCCCACTACCTCATTCCTACATCCCTCCGTGTTCTTCCAATGATCAAATCTGTAGGTATGTTTCACGCTTGCTTTTTAGCCTGAGATTAAAGACAAAGATCCCTTTTCAGGCATTCCCACAGTCAAAGATCTCTATTTATGAAACATTGTAATTTGCTTATTCGCGCTGCTGAATACCAATAAATCAAGCCAGATGTCCAAAGCAATTGCATGATTTTGGAAATAGATCCTTAAAATCAAAATGACGACGACAGATTGTTCTGGCTTAGCGACTGAACGGTTACAAGTCATAAAATTGCGTTTAGTCATGTAGGTGCCTCGATTTACGACCATCATGATTTACGATGGAAATTCCAAGGTCCACTTATTTATTCATATTTGTTTGCTGCCTATCTCACTGTGAGGTGAGATATGGTCGTAAGTCGAGGACTATCTGCAATTTAAAGAAAAATTATCTACATGCGTACGTTCTTTGTCCTTCTCAACCAAAGAAGTAGGTGGCGCAATGGCAGCTCCTCCCATACCTAAGAAAAAATAAAAATAAAATTATCTATGTAAGCTATTATATAATAAATGTATTCATCTTTAAAAGGCCACAATTCTTAGTTGTGGATTGTTGTTTTTTTTGCTGCAAAACTTGTTGCATTAGAAGTATAGACAGTTAGAATAATGAGAATTTCTTCCATAGACATTTAGATCACTCAAACATTAATGGCTCTATGATCAATTCCCAAGCAGGCCCCTAAGATGATTGACTATCATAGCTACTTCTCATGGTAGCCATAAATGGACCATTAAGCATTGGGCTGAAGAAGAACGGATTTGGAATGGATTAGCGATGTAAGAGAAGAGCAGGGAGAGCTGGTGGGGGCGGAGTTAAACAAGTCATTAGCTTAGAATCCTTGTGTTGCCACAAACAATCCAACTCCAGTCCTTCCTGAATTCTGCTAACCCTTATCTGGCACCAATTTAATGTGGAACTTTAACCTTAGATTCTTGTGTATAGACTGGAATAAAACGTCTATCCTACAACCATACCAACAGTCCTGAGTCTTTGCGCTTGACAATCCCTGATGTGAGCAGAGTAGGGAAGCCAGCTTTCTGGGTTTCTATTGTACCCATAAGCTGGTGCACCGCAGTGCTGCTGATTTAGTCAGACAAAACCTTTTCATAAATGAGAAGGCACCAAGTAAAAATTGGTTCAGGAAGGAGAGATTCCAGCTTGATGGTCCTGTTACTTCAAGTGGATGTAGATGGGTTAGATGTCTATAGTAAAGGGGAGATCTCATCTACATCCACTTGAGACAACCTAGGACAGGGGTGTCAAACCATGGGGTGCTTAAATCTGGCCCGTGGGGCGAGGCTGGAAATAGCGAAGGATTGGCCCACGGTGCCTCTGGCAGCCAAAACTGGCCGGGGGGGGGGCCCCCGCCCCCCCCCCCATGTCCTGTTTTTGGCCTGGACAGCCTCCTGCAGCACCCTGCCAGCTAAAACAGGGTTCACCCCCCCCCACATCCCGTTTTGGCCAGCAGGGTGCTGTCCCATCTCCCTGCTTGACCGGCCCATGGAAAACTACAATGCAGATCCGGACCTCAAAGAAATCCAGTTTGACACTCCTGACCTAGGAGGACAATTTTATGGTGGCCAAAAATAAAGAGGAGCCTGGTAGTATTTTTCTAACAAATTTTTATTAAAAGGCAGGCGTCTTCTGCAAAGTATGTTGCAGGTTACGAAAACCTTTTAAATAAAATTTATTGCTCACAGAAGGTGCTACCAGACACCCACAGATTATGTGAGATAAGAGGGTTTGATTCATGCAGGTATTTGGTAACTGAGAGAGCTTCTCACTTCGTTTCCGCCTCTCCCTCTCATAATCTTCATCTTCATCCGAATCTGGATCCGGCCGTCTGGAAAATCCACTTGCCTCGTGTCTGTCTTTGCGCCTCCTTGAAATGGAAACAGAAAATAAGATGACAATTGTCCCCAAAAGAAATCTGGATAGAACAAATCTGAACATGGGCTAAATTCTTAGGGAATTCTACTATTAATTCTTTTCGTTTCCACTATCTACTTTTAAACTGTTTATTCCAATGTGTTTCAAAAGATTCTGATAAACAGCAAAATGATAACCTATTTGCATTAGCCATTCATGAAAATCAAGTAAAATACACTTCCAGTTCATAAAAAGGATTTTATGTTCAAAATTTAATTCTGCTTATATGCGCGTATTGGCAATCCTTGGCTTACGACCTTAATTAAGCCTCAAATTTCCACGGCTAAACGAGACAGATGTTAAGTGAGTTTTGCCCCATTTTACGATCTGTCTTGCCCCAGTTGTTAAGTGAATCGCTGCCGTTAAGTGAGTCACACGACTGTCAAGTGAATCTGACTTCCCCACTGACTTTGCTCGTTAGAAAGTCGCAAAAGGGGATCGCCGCCATAAAGGTGAGTCAGTTGTTGCCAAGTGTTTAAACACTTTTAAAAAATAAATTTTATTTGTACATTTTTCTTTAACATTCATGAGTGCTTAATAAACAGTGTATTGTCTGGGTCAATTTACCTATACATACCCTGTTTCCCTGAAAATAAGACCTCCCCGGATAATAAACCCAATCGGGCTTTTGAGTGTATGCGCTAAAATAAGCCCCCCCTAAAAATATTTAAGCACAAGTGCAGCCGGTCCCCGCCATTTCCTCAGGTTAGGGTTAGGAAGACAGAGGTGGAAATCAGGTACGACGGCAATAGGAGTCCCATGTTGCTCCACGTGCACCAAAATAATAAGACCTCCCCCGAAAATAAGCACTTATTCCAGGGTTCAAAAAAATATAAGACAAGGTCTTATTTTCGGGGAAACATGGTAATATCAATAACAACAACAACAATATCCACTTGTATATAGTAGTATTCTTCCAACTTCTAATTTCTACCTCTACTATCTAACCATTTGTAAAACAAATCCCATGTTAAAAAGTATTCTGTATCCTCTTTATCCTTTATGTTTAATGTTAACGCATCCATTTCCGCAGTCTAATATTTTTTAAATTATGCTTTCAACTGTACGAGTTCCCTCATTTTTCCAATATTGTGCAAATACAATTCTTGCCGCTGTCAACACATGTTGACAGGACCAAGTGTCTAAATTTTGATGATCACGTGACCATGGGGATGACTCACTTCTCCCTTTCTTCAATCTCTTTCTGCCTCTCCAGCTCGCGCTGCCTTTGCCGTTCTTCTCGCTGGCGTTTTACGACTTTCTCGTAATCGTTTGGGAACATCGGATCGTACTCATCCGCTAAAGGGATCAAGACGTCTCCTGCTGAAAAGCCACTGGGGACAGGATCCTGGGATGAAACATGGAAAGACACAAGAACAAATCGTATCCAATGCAATTCTTCCCCAAAAAAGAAGAGATGTTCTGTTTATTTGCCAGAATAAGATGGAAGCTGTGCTCAAGTGAAAAGGCTGAAAATAAGTTAGCTTTTGCACCGATGTCAGAACTGTTTAGTTCAAACTAGCCATTTTATTTTATAATAATGTCAGGGGTTCCAAGTAATAGATCCATTGCAAGCAAGACACCGAGGCAGGTAGATTCCACAAAGAATAGCTTTATTGGAAATATCAAATTGGCACATATTGTTGTGGCCCACCAGTGGCCAGCTGAACTGGCAGCAGACTTGGACAGTGAGGAGGTTGGAGAGGAACATGGGCCAGTCCTGGAGTCTGTGGAAGGCTCTGATGAGTGCTCTGCGTCGAAGGCAGAGAGGGAGCCAGGGCCGTCTGACAGTTATCAGCTGCCTTCGGAATCGGAGATAAGTGGGGCTGAAGAACAGCTGGAGCCTGTTCCTGATGTGTGTATGTGCAGAGCTACCAGGAGAAGGGAAGTTAAGGAACAAGGGCCGATTCAGGAGTAAAGGCACTGGTGGACGGTGAATGGCCCCTCCCATAGGGAATAAAGAGGAGCGAAAGGGGAGGGGAGTTTGCAGGAGACAATTAGTTCATTTCACTAGTGTGAAGATCTGTTCGTGACTCTCAGAGACTCCTTGCCGAGTCTTTTCTTGTACAGCATTGACTTTGGAAGCTATCGGCCTGGCAGCTCTCCAAGCCTGATAAGGTCTGTGGTTGTGAATTCATCCTGGAAAGACTGTTTGCCGGGACTTTGCTGGATGTGAATGAGAGGAATTCACATTCGCTTAGTAAAAGGGGTTTTGTTGGGACAAGGAGTCTGCTGTGTGCTTTTGTGAAGCCTAGGTCAGAACACATACCTGGTGAAAACCAATTCTGGGAGGCCCCTTGGTTTTCACCTATTTAAAAGTAAAAATTCCTTCCCCTCAATCCAAACAATCAAGTCACATGGCCCAATCAAGGCAATGTCTGCAGGTCTGGTGACATCACTCCTCTTTCTTCCGACCAGGTGTGAGAACGTCCTTGGTTCCCAGGGGAAAGTATTTTGTTTCGACTACACAACTCTAATTCCCCCTCCCTATCCCTCGCTCCAGCGTGGCAACACTGAAGCTCCAAGATGGCTTCAGCCAGGTCAGCTTAAGGATTGACATCCTGCTTACAAGGAGACAGTTCCTCATCTTTCATGGCACTTGCTAGTTTATTTTTCGGGATTCATTTCAAAGTGCCCATATTTATTTATTAATTAAATGTATTAGCTTCCCACTTGCCGCATGGTAAATATGGGCAGTTTAAAATATTAAAAGGTAATATTGTATTAATTTATAATCATATAAATAAAATACTATAAAATCAAGCTAGCTAAAAAGATAGAGGGGAGGGAAGATGGTGGGAAGATGGGATCTGTTGTTAACCAATCAACCACCTCCAACACAAAGTGCCTTTGTTGAAGCTGCAAGTGAAAATGGCAGAGCCAGGCCTTTAAGCTCTTAGGGAAGGCCAGGATCAATAGCAACTAGACTTATATATCACTCCGTAGTGCTTTACAGCAGGGGTCTCCAACCCTCGGTCTGTGGATTGGCAGCGGGTTGCAGGCAGCACATGAAACCGTCCCCTCCGGTCCACAGAACCACCTCCGTTCATAAAACCGGTCCCTGGTGCCCAAAAGGTTGGGGGGCCACTGTTTTATAGCACTCTCTGAGCAGTTTATAATGTCACCATATTGCCCTCAACCATCTGGGCCCTCATTTTATTGACCTCGGAAGGAAAGAAGGCTGAGTCAACTTTGAGACAGTCAGGATCAAACTCCTGGCAGTATGCAAACGAGGATATGTGTGGACTTCAACTCTCAGAATTCTGTGTTGGCTGGGGAATTCTGGATGTTGGAAGTCGACACAGCTTGACATTGCAAGATTGAGAAACACTGCCCTAGCTGGTCCTGATGGGAGACATTTTGCTCCAGAGGAAGGTTGCCCTCAAAGGGCTGACAGCCTCTTGGTCAGAATACTGCTTGGCCCATTTAATAAGCCTCATCTCACCTTCAAGCCAGCCGCCACGTGGGGTGGGGTGTCCGCTATCTGGCGCTCATCCGAAGCACTGCCTCGTTTCAGGTCGATGACGGGAGCAAGGACTGTGCTTTGTTTAGACCGCTGGCTCTAGAATAGAATAGATAGAATAGAATTCTTTACTGGCCAAGGGTGATTGGACACATAAAGGAATTTGTCTTTGGTGCATAGGCTCTCAGTGTACATAGAAAGAAAAAAAAGAAAAAAAAATACATTCATCAAGAATCGTAAGTGATAGTCATAGGTTACTAATAAGCTATCAAATCATATTAGGAAACAAATAAAAACAATATAAATCATAAAGATTTATATTGTTTTATAGTGAAATGCCAAAAAATTCAAACGCACATTTCAGACGGCTTCCAAGAATTTTATTCCATGACCTATGTTTTGTTCCTCTCATCACAACCTGAGATTATAAAGGGCAGCAGAAAATAAATTTAACAGATAGATGGATATATAGATAGGAGGGGGAGGGGAGAGATCTTGCCATACACTAGATAGGTAGGTAGGTAGATACAATAAATAGATAGATGTAGATCGATCAATCGACAGATAGCAATAGCATTTAGAAATACCACTTAGACTTATATACCGCTTCACAATGTTTTACAGCACTTTCTGAGTAGTTTACAAATGTCAGATTATTGCCTCCAACAATCTGGGTCCTCATTTTACCGACCTCTGAAGGATATAAGGCTGAGTCAACCTTGACCTGGTCAGGATCGAACTCTTGGCTGTGGGCAGTCAGCCTGCAATACTGCATGATTGATTGATAGATAAAGATAGATAAAATAGATTGATAGCTTCAATTACAATTTCTATCTTCCCCATTCGGCACAGACATTGGAGATGGGAAGTGTGGTCCAAAGGCTCTATTACTGAAACATCAAGAGAATACATGCTTCTAAGCAATTACCACCAGAAAAAGGCAATTTGATTGCATGTATATTTAACTGCGTTGACAATGATACTTAAAGGCTTATCAATATATTTTAATTTAAAGATACATCAGTATAACACAGACTGCATGTATATTTCAGTACATGTACATGACAAGATAATCTCTTAAGAATCTCATTTAATCATCATTTCCTCTTAGGTAAGTGAAATCTTGTTCCAGCTACTATACAGCATATTCTATTTAGATATAGGAATTAATTCAATTATACTAACACAGAAAGACCAATGTTTACAGAAAATGGCTGTACATTTTTTTAAAAATACCCTCACAAACTTCTATAACAATTCGAATATATCGGAATTCCTGAGGAAAAACCTGCTCCAATGAAGGACTTTCCATTTCTTCCTTGTTCCGTTATTTTTAAATTTAAAATAAAACCACTCCCAGCATTGCTTACATAGATGGAAAAACTGCTCAAAACATACGCTTAACATTTTATACGATGCGGATGCTGCAAAATGACCTTGTGCTTCTCAAGACTGTCTTTCACATAATGAAAGTCAAATGAAGGTGATGAAATCTTCCAATTGTAGTACAAAGTGCTCCCCCAAGATATTATGATAACCTTATAATTATAATTCACAGGCTCTGGAGAACCAAGGGCTGATGCAAGAGAGCCCATTTAGCTATGAATGCTGAGAAAGGAGCAAACATTTTAGCTTCTGAAATATAATGCTCTAGGTATATTTTTAAAAACCCAGTGCTCAATCTGAGCTGTACAGCAACGGCCTGGTGTACAGGTAGTCCTCGACGTACGACCACAATTGAGCCCTAAATTTCTGTTGCTAAGTGAGACATTTGAGTTTGCCCCATTTTACGACCTTTCTTGCCACACAAGTGAATCACATCAATTGTTCAGTTCATAACACGATGGTTAAGTGAATCTGGCTTCCCCATTAACTTTGCTTGTTGGAAGGTTACAGGAACTGGGCATGGCTAGTCCAGTGAAGAGAAAGACCAGGGGAGACATGATAGCAGTCTTCCAATATTTGAGGGGCTGCCACAGAGAGGAGGGGGTCAAGCTATTCTCCAAGGTACCCAAAGGCCAGACAAGGAATAATGGATGGAAACTGACCATGGAGAGATTCAACCTGGAAATAAGGAGAAATTTCCTGACAGTGAGAACAATTAACCCATGGAACAGAAGTTGCCTTTGGAAGTTGTGGGAGCTTCATCACTGGAGACTTTCAAGAAGAGACTGGACTGCCATTTGTCAGAAATGGTGTAGGGTCTTCTGCTTGGGCGGGAGGGGTTGGACTAGATGACCTACAAGGTCTCTTCCAACTCTAATCTAATCTAATCATGTAGCAAAAGGGGATCACATACTGCAACCATAAATATGAACCAGTCGCCAAGCATCCCAATTTTGATCATGTGACCGTGGGGCTGCTGCAACGTGAAGAAGGGTCATCTGTCACTTTTTTTCAATGCCGTTGTTCGAGCGGTCACTAAATGAACCGTTGTAAATCGAGGACTATCTGTACTTATTTCAAGGAATGTAAGATTTAAAAAAAGATGCACTTTTAGAGATAAAGAGTCAGAATGAGATTTGACACAGGCGCTTAGCATGCTTTTAGAACAACAATGGACAACAATAAACATGCGTATAATGAAAAAGCTTATGTCAATATAGGCAGCCCTTGACTTACAACAGTTACTTAATGATCAAAGTCTGATGGATCCCCTAAAATAGGGGTGTCAAACTCAAGGCCCAGGGGCTGGATCCAGCCCAAGGGGTGCTTAGATCTGGCCCGTTGCGTTGCCCTGGAAACAGCAAAGGACTGGCTCGCGGTGTCTTTGCCGAGCTCCGTTTTTGCTGGCAGAGGGTTGCAAGAGGCCGTCACAGGCGGAAACGGAGCTCGGGAGCCCGTTTTTGCTGGCAGAGCGCTCCAGCCGCCACTGACACAAGTGACGTTGAGCTGGCCACGCCCACTCTGGCCACACCCCCCACCGCTCCAAGTCCAACCCAACCCTGATGCGGCCCTCAATGAAATTGAGTGCGACACCCCTGCCCGAAAAGGTATTTATGATCCTCTTCTGAAGTTCCAAGGGCTGCCTCCGCATTTCAGCCACATGGCAATAGGCCTGCATTTATGGCCATTTGCAAGGTTCTGCAGCCACATGACCATGATTTACACCTTTGTCCAAAATTGGTATTTACTTCTGGTTTTCAACAGAAGCAACACAGAGCAGACAATGGGCTTGCTTATCGATCGTTGCAAAAAAAGGTATATAATCAGGTCAGTCACATGGGTTTATAACTGTAAAGGTAAAGGTTCCCCTTGCACATATGTGCTCGTCGTTCCCGACTCTAGGGGGCGGTGCTCATCTCCATTTCAAAGCTGAAGAGCCAGCACTGCCCAAAGACGTCTCTGTGGTCATGTGGCTGGCATGACTCAACGGCGAAGGCGCACGGACCACTGTTATCTTCCCACCAAAAGTGGTCCCTATTTTTCTACTTGCATTTTTTATGTGCTTTCGAACTGCTAGCTTGGCAGAAGCTGGGACAAGTAACGGGAGCTCACCCCGTTACGCGGCACTAGAGATTCGAACTGCTGAACTGCCGACTTTTCGATTGACAAGCTCAGCATCTTAGCCACTGAGCCACTGCGTCCCATTTATAACCGTAACAGGCAGGCTATATTATGATCATTGAGGACCACCTGTATAGCTAGAGGAATGTCTTGGAATGTCTATTTTTTGTCAATGAGGTAACATCGATGAGAAGTATTATCAATTTAATTTGTGTCTCACTTTTATTATTTTTTACAAATAACTCATGGCAGCGAACATATCAAACACATATTCCTCCTCCTAATTTCCCTATAACAACCCTGTGAAGTGGGTTGGGTTGGGCTGGGCTGAGAGAGCTATTGGCCCAAAGTTGCCCATCTGGCTTTCAGACTACAAATCACAATCTCCTGGGGATTGGCCCAAAGCCACCCAGCCGGCTTTCATGCCTTAGGTGGGACTAGAACTCACCGTCTCCTGGTAATTGGCCCAAAGTTACCCAGTTGGTTTTCATGCTAAGGCAGAACTTGAACTCACCGTCTCCTGGTGATTGGCCCAAAGTCACCCAGCCGGCTTTCATGCCTATGGTGGGACTAGAACTCACTGTCTCCTAGTGACTGGCCCAAAGTCACCGAGTTGATTTTCATGCCTAAAGCAGGACTTGAACTCACAGTCACCTGCTTTCAAGCTTGGTGCCTTAATCGAACCTCTTTGCTAAATGAGGCATTTTACTTAGCAGCGATGCTCCCTGGGCAAGTTGACAATTAAAAAAAAAAAAAAAAAAGCATTTTCCCACGGACTTTTACTGTACCTTTGCTTGAGTCAGAGCTGCTTTTTTCACTTGCAGCTGAGATTGCAGAAGCTTGAAATTTTTGGACCAGCCTTCTGTTTTGGAATCACTGGTTTCTACTCCCAGATCATCATAGAGGGACATTTTTTTTCCTGGTTCAAAACAAGGAAAGAGAAAAAAAATGTGGTTTTGTTTTGTACAAAACATTTTTTTCTTCACATTTTTATTTAAATATTCTACTTAACAGGTTTTACAGAAAAGAAATAGAAAAATACATTAAAAAGAAAACAAAAAAGGGGGATAGTATCGGTTTACATACATAACTTAATATATTATTTTTATTTATTTTATCTATTTATTTCCTGCTTTTATTATTTCTATAAATAACATTCCTTTCTCCTATTTTCCCCATAAGAAGCCTGTGAGGTGAATTCGCTTGCTTAATTAAGCATCATGTACATTTCTAAATCTATGTCAGAACACTACAAGACATCTCAAAATCTATGCCACAGAAAAGATGTCATTTTCTCATTAGCAAAACATCAGTAGCACTAAACTGTATTCTTACTTGACCTATCATAATTAATTCATCTATATCACATAGAATGTGGCATAGAATTGACATTTATACATTTCTTTATTTACATATAATTAAAAACATTCAAAATAGGCATGGGTTAGATAAGCATGGGCATGGGCAAAAAAATAAAGAAAAAATTTCCCACCCCAAATTGCAATAAATACAAAATACAATACAAAAAGGAAATATTATCTTCATACCTAACTACCTATTTGACAAATTGGCCATCCAGACAACACAACCATGCACATACCATTCAAAAGAGACAATGAACAAGCCAAAAAAGGAACAAAAAGACCAAAACACCTCCACAACAATCAACACCCAGATGAGCAGATATTAACACCAAGGTTAATATTAGACTAACAGCCAAAAAATTCCCATCAACACTAACAGGGCAAGCTCCTAGAATATAAAATGACAACAATTTAAAAGTGGAATTAAAATCAAATTAAATAGTTTTTGGCCCAGACAAATTAAAACCCCAATCAATTTAAAACCTATTTTAAAATTTGAATATATAAAATACTGTTCACGTCTCCTGCGTCATCAGGGGGTTGGGCTAGATGACCTCCGAGGCCCCTTCCAACTCTGTTACTGTTACTTCGAGCCCAAAAGTTAGGAATTCATCTGCTCATAGTGACAGGAGAAAGGAAAAATAGCTGCTGCTTTGAATTTTCATTTTATTTGTGTGTGTCTCTTTCATTTGGCCAGCAATGCCAGGAAAATACATAAATAAATATATAAATTTATCAAAATTTAAAAATAAATGTACTGGAAATACCCGATTTTTTTCCCTTTTTTTTTTTAAAAAAGTCCAGATTCCTAAAAAAAAAAACAGACCTTCAAAGTCACTCAACCCCGTTGTCGCAAACCGAGGATGTGGAGGAGGGGGGGCTGTCACGGAGGGCCCTCTGCATATGCTCAGGAACCCGTTGGATCGCCGGGAGGACCAAAGTGGGGAGCCAAAAACAAAAAAACAACAACCGGGTCTTACTTCTGAGGAGGGAGAGATTCCCGTCACGAGGGGCTGAAAGAGACCCCCGAATAATCCTTCCCTCAGTACGGTGCCCTCGGCTCTTCTTTTCCCTCTTCAACATTCAGGGCGACTCTCCTAACAGCCAGGCTCTGTTAAAACGGCCTCCAGCCTTTCCCCCCTCACAACGAAGTTTTTTTTTTTTTCTTCTTCTCCTTACCCTTCCGTCGAGGCCGCAAGCCGGGGCCTCGCGTAGCACCCGAGGCCGAGAAGAGCGCCTCTTCGGCGGCAGAGCGAAGCTCCCGCGTCACGGCTGACGGGAACCAATCAGGCTCCTCTTCCTTCTCAGCGCGCGGCCGGGAAGCGGCTTCGCTCTTGTTGGCCGCCGTTGCCGCCGCCGTTACAGGCCGTTTGTGCGCAAACTCCGTAGTGGCGGCGGGGGGTGGAGCCTCATTCCCCTTGAAGGAGGGGCGGGAGCTACGACGACTCCGTCCGCAGCAGCCAATGAGCACAGGGCGGAGGAAAAGAAGTTCCGTAACGCTCTCATCGCAAACGGCTGGCTTTATGGTTGGTGTTACGCAAACGGCGTAACGGAGGAAAAGCAGCGGAGAATGAATTTATTCTGCCATGTGCTTGTGTGTGCAAGCGACAGGGCCCTCCTTCTTAACAACATTATGGGCCCCGGGCAAAACAGTGTAGTGGGGCCCTTAAAACCACTACTCACAGGAATAAAAATGTAAATGGTCGATAAAATTAAACATGTATTTATTTTATTGGCATTTCCAACAAAACAGGTGTCGAAACACTAAATTTCACTTTCAAATCTTTATTTTCACAGCACAACATATATACAATGAGAGATTGGTGGAGCTCCCTCAGTGTACCCCCACAAACACACAACACAACAAAACTCACAGTGAAGACATAAAATCTCTAACCCAATAAATCAGTGTTTCTCAACCTTGGCCGCTGGAAGATGTGCGGACTTCAACTCCCAGAATTCCCCAGCCAGCAATGCTGGGAGTTGAAGTCCGCACATCTTCCAGCGGCCGAGGTTGAGAAACACTGCAATAAATCATATTAACAACCCCAGTCCTATTGCACCAAAAACATGCTGTGCAGCAACAACTAATCAAGATAACAAACATTTGAACAATACAAGAGGCTTGAAAAACACAATAATACTCAGTAAGCCATACAGTTGCTGTATCTTTTCTTTTATGTACACCGAGAGCGTGTGCACCAAGTCAAATTCCTTGTGTGTCCAATCACACTTGGCCAATAAAGAATTCTATTCTATTTATATGATACGTGGTATGATCCACGGTGGCACTGTTGTAGAATGATGGGACCAAACAACATTCCTTGGTCAGCCAGAGTCAGTTTATTTGCGCAGTTTCAGAACCAGATTTGTATCTGCAATTCTCAACAAGAACCCTGATATGACTGCTTTTATACATATCCAAGACAAAGGATTCTGCTGGCACATCAGTTTTCCATATATGGTTAACATACATCCGTTACATGATAATTGACACTTTTTAAATTACTAAATTGCTGCCCTAATTTATAGTACATGGGATAATTTTAGCTAAATTCTCCTTAGTTCTGTATCCGCTGATGCGTAGATTTATGGCTTCCTTTGATAATAATTAACTTTTTTGTTTCAGATGGATGTCTCTGCATCCTTGACAGATATCTTCCTCGGAAGACATATATTATACATGGTCCTTGCATCTTTGACAGATAGCCCCCCCCCCAAAAGATATATGTTGCCAAGAATGGAATTTAGCTGACAGTGTAGTCTCTGAACAAGCACATTTCTTTCTTTATAATAATGTGAATAAAGAGGGCCCTTCAGTATTCATATAGCTAATTCTATACCATTCACATTATTCACATTAGCAGAGTGATTAGAGTGCAGTACTGCAGGTCACTTCTGCTGCCTGCCGGCTGCCTGTAATTTCGCAGATTGAATCTTACCAGGCTCAAGGTTGACTCAGCCTTCCATCCTGCCGAGGTGGGTAAAATGAGGACCTAGATTGTTGGGGGCAATAGGCTGACTGTAAACCACTTAGAGAGGCCTGGAAAGCACTGTGAAGCGGTATATAAGTCTAAGGGCTATTGCTATACAAGATATATATTGAAGGGTTAAGATACACAGGGTTAAGATACACAGATTAGTACGGGCCCCTATGTTCGTGGGACTGACGGGCAAGTGCCCATCAGACCCATATGTTAAAACAGCCCTGCGGTGGGGTGGGGTAGAAGGCAAGTAGGCATTGCCTGTTGTGATCCAGTGAACAAGGGGACATCGCTTTCTGCAAGCCAAGGTGTTTGACAATTGGACGGTGGCAGAAGAGCATTGCTCTTGCCCAACGGGTTTGCTACAGTCAAGATAACTTGTAAGGCCGGGTGGGTGGGAACCGATGTGGATTCAGGAAGGGAGAAAAAGGCAGCTCTCTCGCCTCCCCGTGTTCCGCTTACCATAAAAGTAAAAATAGAATAACATATATACTATTTTATTTATTTTTTATTCATTTGATTTATATGCCGCCCTTCTCTGGAGACTCAGGGCGGCTTACAATGCGTTAAGCAATAGCCTTCATATTTTTGTATATTTATACAAAGTCAGCTTATTGCCCCCACAAACTGGGACCTTTTAAACAGTGCTGGTGTTGTACAATAGTTTCTGACCATCATATTCTAGTACAGTGATGGCTAACCTTTTTGCCGTCGTGTGCCAAAAGCAGAGGGAGCGTGGGGGGAGCGTGCGTGAGTGCCCACACTCATAATTTAATGCCCCCTCCCCGCTCATGGGCATGCGACCCCCCTGTTCTCCTCCCGCTTTTGGCACACTACGGCAAAAAGGTTACTGGTGGGCCCAGTAGGCCCATTTTTTGCCCTCCCCAGGCTCCAAAGGCTTTCTAGAAGCCTGGGGAGGGCAAAAACAGCCTTCCCCACCCCTCAGGAGGACTTCCAGATGCCGGAAATGGCTCGTTTCCTGACTTCCAGTGGACCCGGAAGGCCCGAAAATCAGCTGGCCGGTGCGCCCATGCACGCTGGAGCTGAGTTAGGGCAATGCTCATGTGACCACAGATATGGCTCCGTGTGCCACCTGTGGCACGCGTGCCATAGGTTTGCCATTACGGTTCTAGTATGCCATTCTAATACTTACATTCCTGTATTGATATTAAAAATAATACCTCTTTTCATGTCCATCTAACTGGATTCTTTTGCATTCCAACTTCTACCTCGTGTTTCTAACCATTGATGGAATCTACTCCACTCCAGATGTATTAAAAAAAAAAAAGCTTTTCTTTTAAAAGTTCTGGAAATGTTAATAAGTTAATAAGTTAATCTTGCTTTGCTGAAAGGATCTGATCTTGTTCTGTATGAGGCCTCTCCATCACATTCCTTATTCCAGCCGCCCGTATCTTTTGAACACAGAAATTGTTTTAGCTCCCGAGCAGACTTACCATATCAACCATCTATTTTTTCTAGTTTTTATCATATTTGTTACAGATTTATTTTGTAGCTATTGTGTATCTTGGTACTTATATTTTGTACTTTTTCTAAAACGATGGAGAAATGAAACGAACTCCTGAACAGACTTCGCATATGAACTGAACCAATAGTCTAGCTCAGGGGTCTGCGACCTTAAACACTCAAAGAGCCATTTGGACCCGTTTCCCACAGAAGAGAAAACACCGGGAGCCACAAAACCCTTCCCGTGCCTTGACTATTTCTTGAGCGGCCACAAAACTAGCATATGTAGTTGAATTAAACGTTCTGTTTTCTTCTGAAACTTTTCTTTTCTTGGATTTATCCATGGTTGGCCTACCGGGGGTTGAAAAGCTCAATAAATCGCGTGCCGGCGGGTGTCGCACATTGGCGGTTGTGACGCATATTTTGAGTGACAGGGAGCTGCAGCAGAGGGGTGAAAGAGCCACATGCGGCTCCAGAGCCATAGTTGCTGACCCCTGGTCTAGCTACTTAGGGCAGATACATGAAGCCTTTGAGAAACAATTCACCCCTGAAAATAATGTCTTTATCCTGTGTGAGGATTATCCACTGCAAAACCAATTGTCTTCTTTCCTGGGTTTGACTACTCTTCGGGATCAGGGGTGTCAAACTCGATTTCATTGAGAGCCGCATCAGCAGGGGTGGGTTCTACTTACCTTTACTACCGGTTCGCGATGGGAGCTTCTGTGCATATCGTCAATTATGACGTCCGGGCGGAGCTTCCCGCCGTTTTTACTACCGGTTCTAAAGAACCAGGAGCAACCCACCACAGCGCATCAGGGTTGTGTTTGACCTAGCGGGGCTGGGATGGGCGTGGCCAGTTCAACGTCACTCATGTTGGGGGCGCCTGTGGTGGCCTGAGCGCTCTGCTAGCGAAAACGGGCTCCCGAGCTCCATTTTCACTGGCAGAGGGTTGCAGGCGGCCGCGACAGGTGAAACTGGAGCTCGGGTCCTTCGCTATTTCCAGGGCGGCCCCGGAGGGCATATCCAAGCATCCCGCCAGCTGGATCCGGTCCCTGGGCCTCGAGTTTGACACCTCTGCTCTAGATTAAGACCTGGTATGTATTTAACTTTGCTTTTTTCTGGGAACTTTTTTTATGTAAGAACATTTACTACCGTAACTGATTTTGCCTTTGCGTCAGTGGTGTTTCCCAAGCACAGCATTTCCTCTGGTTGATAAGGTCGCTTTCTATGGCAGCGAAAAGCAGAGTTTAGTTTATGATTTTCTACATAATAGCTATACTGCAAGTGTCCCTTGCCGTTTGTAATAATTGGTAGCAAATTCAATATCTAGGAGGCTATACGCTTCTTTTTGCACAGGCCTAAAAAAAAATAAAAATAGGTAGCTTCATAATTGGGGGGGGAGATCGTGTCAAAAATTCTGTTAAGGTTCCCTTGATTGGAAATAATTTCGAACACTACCGCTCATTTGGGGAGCTTTATGCAAAGTAAAACTTCCCCAAAAGAAAATTATTATGCATATTAGCTGAAACGAAGATGCTCCCAATGTTCAGTTTGTTTTATTGTATTAAATATTAGTACATTGAAGTCTACAAATTATAAGTCCCCACAATTTTTCCTATGCAATTCTTCAACAAGATTATAAGCATACGACTGAGTAGAATTCTCCATGTTCAATTTTCCCTTCGTAAGAAAAATGGCTTCGCTGTTGCTTTTAAAAAGGAAAAAGCTAATCAAAGAGAGGCATTTATGAGGCCACATTTGGAAACATCTCCTATAGGTTTGAAAGAATATTGATGGGTCGCTTGAGATGGCAGAACCTTGGCTGATCTCAGTACAGGTAGTCCCCAACTTACAACAGTTCACTTAGTGACCTTTCAAAGTTACAGCGGCACTGGAAAAAGTGACTTACGACCGTTTTTCACACTTACAACTGCCGCAGCATCCCCCGTGGTCACATGATCAAAATCCCAACGGTTGGCAACTGTTTCGTATTTATGACGGTTGCTATGTCCTGAGGTCGTGTGATCTCTTTTTGCGACCTTCTGTCAAGCAAAGTCAATGGGGGAGGCCAGATTCACTTAACAACCATGTTACTAGTTTTAACAAACGCAATGGTTCACTTAACAGCTGTGGCAAGAAAAGTCGTAAAATGGGAAAAAAGCTCATTTAACAAATGTTTTCCCCTTAGCAACTCAATTGTGGTTGTAACTTGAGGACTACCTGTACGTTAAGCCACAGAAATGATTTTACTTATTACTACTATTGTAATCAAACTTCTTAATAAAATTATATTAAAGTGATTTTACTTAGAGCTGAAGATCCGTCCCTTGATCCAGCAAGAGATTCTTGCATGCAAGTAGCTTTCTAATTACAAAACGGAATGAGAATCCAAAACGTCTTGTGTAGTGAGTAAAATATTCTGAAAAGTATTATGCGAGGAGCACGTCTAGAAAAGTTCTTACTCAAAAACGATACAGGGTTGACATAATTTGTGAACCAAAAGTTTCTCTTCATTATTTCAGCATTAAAAGTATTCTCCTGAAATTCCACATTTGGATTACGCTTCTCTTGAGCTTCAGCAATTAGCTTTGCTTCAAAGCGATGTCTAAATTCGTGTCCTAGCAGCTTACATACTGAAACAGCTAAATGTCTTCTCCAAAATTATTCCTTAGAGAACCAAGAATACAGAGCTAATTTTTCTCTTTAGGTAATTCAGATTTAAATCATTACCATATTTGTCTGGCAATATGATACATGCAAATATATTGATTTTGTTGAGTTTTTGGTGGGGAGTTTTTGGGGTTTTTTTGTGATAATAAGCGGACCCTGCACCTGCGGGAATACGCTAGGAAAAAGGTTTTTTTTGTGTGATAATATAATACTTTGTAAATTTTTCATATCATACAGCCTTATAACTTAAAAGCAGGAGTGGGCAACTGTGGCCCTTTTACAACCTGTGGACTTCAACTCCCAGAATTCTGGGAGTTGAAGTCCACAGGTTGTAAAAGGGCCACAGTTGCCCTCCCCTGACTTAAAGCATCAAAAAGATTTTTCTTCTATTGGGGCAACCATGACAAGCTCTAAATTCAATATGTCAAGCAGCTTTTTAAAAAAAAAGAAAAAAAAAAGAAATAGTATGACCCCCTCTAGGGCAGCACCGTAATGAAATCCTCAAAATAACGGTCTTTCCTGAACGTCTGTCCTCCAGCAATCGGGTTATCTTTCAACTGAGCTGGGACATCCACTTTATACGAAAGAAATATTCCTTTACGAATATAAGCATGAACCGTGAAGGGGAAACAGGGTTGCACGAAGCGGATTCCAAGTTTGTAGAGCCCCACATTTTGCTACAACAATCATAACCTTGGAGATGGGAAATACGAGAGCCCAAGTTTGCAACGCCACCACCGCGCAAAGCAAAGGTTAAGTTTGGGCCGATTCCAGTCATTCAATGTCATTCAGCAGCTGCAATTCGAAGACCTGCAGGTGTTCCTTAAACCGCCGGTGCGCGTCGGCACTGTGGGGCCGCCGTTCGCGCTGCAACTCACAGATGCGCAGGCGGAGTCTCTGTTCGCGACGCCGGCAAGCTTGCAGCTGCCGCTGTGTTTTCCCCAGAGCATCCAGTGCTGCCTCGGCCCGCCTCTTCCAGAGCAAGGCGCTACCCACCTGGTAGCTGTGCTCATTTTGGATGTAGGCACCAGCTGGGGGTGGGAGTCGTAGCATGTAGAGGGAGAGAGAAACGGGTTGAGATGGTTCTACAGGTTCTGGGAGAGCTGGAGATGGCGAGGCCTCTTCTTGGCCAGTGGCAGCTGGTAATTGTTCCAGGGGTATGTCTGACAAAGTGGCCAAATTCTCTGGTTCTGACCCTGGGAGATCAGGCTGGCTTCGAAGCTCACCAGTAGTGGGAGCGGCCCCAGGACTTGGCAGCTCTTGCACGGGGAAGCAAGAGACATCCATGCACAATGGAGTTGTTGTCTCCTCCGCATTGTAGCAGCCGCAGCTGTGAAAAAGGGATAGAATCGAGGTCAGGTGAGAAGTTAACAGCTACCTACGTAAGGTGCGACGCAGAGTAAACCAGCAGAGGAAAACGTGATTACAGATGCAGGATGCCTATGTAGAACATATTCTTCCTATAGGTCAGGGGTGTCAAACTCAAGGGGATGCTTAAATCTGGTCCATGGGGCCGGGCTACAAATATTAAAGGACCAGCCGCCCACTTCCCTCACCTTGTTTTCACTCTCCATGGCCTCCTGCAGCATTCTGCCGGCTGAAAATGGGCCTGAAAATGGGCAATACTATCTAGTACAGGTGTGTCAAACTCAAGAGCTTCAATCTGGCCATGTGCGCCCCCCGCGCCTCGTTTTCACTTTCTATGGCCTCTTGCAGCACTCAGCTGCCCAAAAACGGGCAAAGATGGGCTGAAAACCTCCCAGAAAATGGGCCTAAAACAGGGCCTGTTTTCAGCCAGCAGAGTGCTGAAGGAGGCCATGGAGGACGAAAACAAGGCGCATGGAAGTTGTGCGTGGACCTCCAGTGCTGCATTTTGGCCAGCAGGATTCTGCAGGAGGCAGCTGTCTGGTCTCCCCACCACCCCCTCTGGCTCGTGGAGGAGAACTACAATGCTGATCCGGCCCGCAAAGAAATCCAGTTTGACACCCCTGCTATAAGGAGCCAATATGGAGTGAAGCTTGGGCATGGGAAACATGGCATTTTCTAGGCAGCCCTGAGTTATCTCTTGTAACATACTACTATAAGGTGATGTGGATACGTATAGCAAAAAGAAGAAAAAGATGATTCAATTAAGCCACTGTTGTGGCTCTGACCCCCGAGCCCGTCTTATCGGAGGAAGAAGGCTCCGAAAGGGAAGGAGAGGAGTTGGCCGGGCCTCCCTCTCCAGGACCCTCATCTCTGGCAATGCCTCAGGTGTCTCCTGAAGGAGAAGAGATTGGCCAGGAGCCAGGTATCACCGAGCAGTCGCAGTCGGACAGTGACGAAGATAAGTCTTGGCTGGATCCACACCAGCGTCGGAGAGACAGGTGCACGCAGCAGAAGAGGAGGCGTGCCAGAGATTAAGCTGAGTCACTGGACCACACTCCACAGGGGATAAAAGGGAGCGTGGTGGCCAGTCAAACCTTGTGACGAACAAAGCTGAAAGCTTCCACGCCATTCTGCATTGCCGGACTTTTGCTATAGGCTTTGCTGGACTACATTTGTGAACTGGACTTAATTTACCCTGTACTTATTGAACATTTACTTTGATGTACAAAAGCGGAGAGAAGTTCTCTCCTCCCTTCGTAAGTAAGACTCTTGGCAGGCAGCCACTAGATTGCTGCCAAGTTCCGTTATCAAAAGGGAGTTTCTTGTTGGCTGGTTTGGTTTTTAACTCTTGGACGTCTGTTGGTGTGCATGTATGGGACGGGGACAGAACAGCCACTAAATTATATTCCAGGACTGATGGTTTTCACATTTTTAATATTCTTAACTTAAATCATATTTTTTTCTCTCTGGTTCCAATCTCAGATTCCACCATTCCATTCTGGTATACATAAAATTCCTTTTAAACTTACTAATATATTAATCTATTAATGGCTGAACAGATTATGCTTTTTACCGTTTTATCAAGAAGTAAGCATCACTGAATGTACTGTGACCTACTTCTAAATACCGTATTTTTCAGACTATAAGACACACGTCCCCCTCTCTCCCCAAAAGTGGGTGGAAATGTCTGTGCGTCTTGTAGAGCGAATGTTGCCAAAGCCCCGCCCACTTGCCAGCCCCCACCCTTCGGCCTCTGCCTCCTAGCAATTTGCCTCCTTGCAGCAAACAGCCAACAGCCTGGTCAGCTTCAGCACAGCCTGATTTAGCACGAGCAGTTGATTGGCGGTTGGATCAGCTTCCCGGAATACCAACGATCAGCTGTTCCAGGCTGCAGGTATCGTTGTTGCCTATTGCCGCTTCCGCGTGCCCCATTTTCCATGCGTCCTGTTTGGTGGCGAAAGGGGGGCAGTGGGGATGCCCACCTAGAATGGGCTGAAAATGGGGCGCGTGAAAGTGTTGATAGGCGACAGTGATCCCTGTAGCCCTTGAACAACTGATCGTTGGTATTCCGGGAGGCCGATCCAACCGCCAATCAGCTGCTTGTGCTAAATCAGGCTGTGCTGAAGCTGACCAAGCTGTTTGCTGCAAGGAGGCAAATTGCTGGGAGGCAGAGGCAGATCCCCCCCCCACCAAAAAAAAAGCTTAGGTGCGTCTTATACTCTGAAAAATACGGTAAATATGCATAGGGTTACAGAGAACATGAGGTCAGAAGAGTGGGACTTACCTCTGCTTCTGTTGATACTTTGCAAGTTTGGAACTGTTTAGTTTAGACTTCCGCCGTGGTTTTGCATGAGGCTCAAATATCGTAGGAACAGCCCCTTCCTTGAGACGATGATAGCCGCTACAAAGGAAACAACCCCCACATATCAAAGTTGTTACCCCGAAAATCTGGACTCTGCATCGCTGGAGGAGAAGGCAGATTTTCTGAGGGCTTTGGAATTAGCTAAGTTACATTCTATTTGGAGTATTATTTCTCCAGCTTTTTCTATGTACAGACGTATTAAACAAAGTAATTAATTTTGGCCACATATATTTAGCCCTTTCCTTTCCTAATTCTGTTTGGTATCTACAACCCAGAAATCTTGTAATGAAATGATGTCAAATTAAGTTATGATCAGGTTAAATATATGATCTGTTTTAGCAATACTATCTAGTATAGGGGTGCCAAACTCAAGGGCCAGCCTGGAAATATTAAAGGACTGACCCGTGGTGCTTCTGGCAGCTAAAATAGGCCACATGCGTCCCCCTGCGCCTCATTTTCACTCTCCATGGTGTCCTACAGCACTCGGCCGGCCGAAAACGGCCCAAAAATGTCCCACAAAACAGGCCAAAAGCCCAAAAACGGACCCAAAAAACAGAGCCAAAAACAGCCTAGAAAATGGGGCTGCGTGTGGCCAATTTTTGGCCGGCAGAGTGCTGCAGGAGGCCATGGAGGATGAATACGAGGCCTATGGGGGCTGCACGCGGACCCCCTCCCCACGCCCCGTTTTGGCTGGCAGGGAGTTGCAGGAGGCAGCTGTCCCATCTCCCCCCGTCCCCTCTGGCCCGTGGAGAACTACAATATTGATCCGGCCCTTGTAGAAATCCAGTTTGACACCCCTGATCTAATATAACTAGCCAAGATCCTTTCAAGATTTCACTCACACTTACTTTTTAAAATGGATTTACCAGCGTTGTTTTTTTTTTTTGGTGGGGAGGGCAAGAGAAGAGTTCACTTTTAGTGTTATAAAGAAGTCTGTAATTGGTCACCCTAAGAATCTGCGTTACCAGGAGCCCTGGTAGCGCAGCAGACTAAAGCACTGTTATTAACATCAGCTGCCTGCAATTACTGCAGGTTCAAATCTCACCAGGCTCAAGGTTGACTCAGCCTTCCATCCTTTCTAAGGTAGATAAAATGAGGACCCAGATTGTGGGGGCAATAAGCTGACTTTGTATAAATATACAAAAGTACGAAGGCTATTGCTTAACGCATTGTAAGCCGCCCTGAGTCTTCGGAGAAGGGCAGCATATAAATAAAATTTTTAAAAAATCTGACATTCTAGGAAAGAAAAAAACCCTTGATTTCTGACTGGAAATCACATTCTAAATTTTCAGAATCTTTCGAGTCACTTTGACTTCCCTTCCTTAGCCTTACTCTCTGCTATCTTAGCAGGTAGAAACATGCCTCTCACCTTTTCTGGATCTGGAAGCTCAGCAGGTTTAAGTCTGGTTAGTACTAATGTGACACTAGATGCCATACCTAAAGATAAAGCAGGCATAGAAACAAACAGACGAAAAGCCATGGATCTTGTTTAAAAAAAAAAAAAATCCTTTGGAAGATAGATAAGAAAGAGCCAAGTCCTTAAAGAAATAAAGAAAAACATGTCACCTAAACAAAAAAAAAAAAAAAAGAAAGAACTTGGGCCTGAGAACATGGGAAGCTTCTCCTCAAATCCTCTCAATAGCTACCAGAGGTGAAAATCAACAAGGCGAGAATTGCCGCCAGTATTGTAAATCCATAAAGCAAGGACTTTTAGGCCCTGAAGTCCACTATCCCTTTGAGTCATCTTTGGAAGCAGACTTAGCAACTTCTGCCTCTCTAGCTAGTGCCTGGCAGATCATAGTAAAGAAGGACGTGGGTAAGTGAAGGAGAATGTGAGTGTGTGCAAGAAAGGAAGAAGTGAGTTCTAGTCCTGTTTTTGATGCAATAGCGCTTATACCACTTCACCGTGCTTTTACAGCCCTCTCTAAGTGGTTTACAGAGTCAGCCTCTTGCCCCCAACAATCTGGGTCCTCATTTTATCTACCTCGGAAGGACGGAAGGCTAGTCAACCTTGAGCCTGGTGAGATTTGAACTGCCAAACTGCTGGCAATCAGCAGTCGGCAGAAGTAGCCTGCAGTACTGCACTTTGACCACTGCGCCACCACGACTCGGTGATTTGGGTCAGTCACTCTTTCATCCCAACCCAACTCACAGGGCTACTGTGAGGAAAATAGGAGGAGGAAGGTATGGGAAAGTTTTCTACCTTGAATTATATATAAAAATAATAAAAGATGGGATAAAAATAATATTTGCTGTCACACTAAATTCACTTGGGGTGTAGTTGTTAACCAGGGCTGTGAATATGTGAGCAAGAGATCATAAGAGAAACCTGGGAGCGCATGTAGGTTTATAGAAATTAAAACAAACCCTAGAAAGGGCAATGGTAAACCATTTTAAGAGCCACGGTGGCGCAGTGGTTAGAGTGCAGTATTGCAGGCCACTGCTGCTGACTGCCGGCTGCCTTCAATTTGGCAGTTCAAATCTCACGAGGCTCAAGGTTGACTCATCCTTTTGTCCTTCCGAGGTGGGTAAAATGAGGAGCCAGATTGTCGGGGGCAATAGGCTGATTCTATAAAACAGCTTAGAGGGGGCTGTGAAGCAGTAGATAAGTCTACGTGCTATTGCTATTTTCAAACCGCTGCCAAGAAAATTACACGGATGTGCCTATAAAAAAAATCACCAGAGGCTGAACTTGACTTGAATGAGACTGTTTTAACTTTTCAGCTTTAAAAGGCATCTCAAGGTAAATCATTTGAGTGTGTGCACACCTTCATTTATTTATTTTATTAAATTTCTATACCGCCCTTCTCCTGAAGGACTCAGGGCGGTGAACAGCCACAAGATAAAACACATAAATACAAAAATTTAAAATAGATTAAAAACGAATCAAATAATTTGGCTGAATTTAAAATACCCCATAATTTAAAAACAAATTAAAATTTACATTTAAAAAGGGGGAGAAGATTTAGGCCAGGCCAGCTTGATGAAATAAAGAAGTCTTAAGCGCGCGACGGAAGGTGCACAGATCCGGGATCCTCCGTATCTCCGGGGGGAGCTCGTTCCAGATCGTAGGTGCCCCCACAGAGAAGGCTCTCCCCCTAGGGGCCGCCAGTCGACATTGTTTGGCCGACGGCACCCGGAGGAACCCCTCTCTATGGGAGCGTACTGGCCGGTGGGAGGCTATTGGTGGTAGCAGGCAGTCCCGTAGATAACCAGGTCCTAAGCCATGGAGCGCTTTAAAGGTGATAACCAAAACCTTGAAGCGCACTCGGAAGACCACCGGGAGCCAGTGCAGCTCGCGCAGGAGAGGTGTTACATGGGAACTCCTTAGAATGGTCATATCATGCTGTGCCTGTTTTCACAAATTTGTCAGAAAGCTGATGAGATTGAAACTCAACAGCCACTCCCACCCTGTCTTTTCTCCAGGAAGTAAGGTAGGGAAGCATTTCTAGAGAAAGCACTGGGTTACACGCTCCAGACTTTTACTTCTTTTTAAAAAAAGGTTTTTGAGTGAGTTGTTCCCCATATTCATAGTGTTTTAATAACGAAGGTCAGATGGAACAGGCATACTGGAAGGACCATTTCTCTCCATCGGAAGGATATTGCCTATATTGATGCACATTACTGTCCTGCTGAAAACTGTCTACCGTACTTTAATTCTGCATCCTCTTTCATGTTTTTCAAATATTCGAATGACCTACCTGGTGCCCACTAGTTCGAAGCAATTCTTCTCAAAGTGCTTGGAGCAAAAATAAACATATTTAGAGGCAGGGTCCCAGAGACCCTGCCCACTCATGTCTTTCCGCTGACAATTCTCCAACCATGTGGTTCGCCGTGGATTGTCCTTGGGCAATCTGTGAGGAGAGATATTAAGTGATTAACTCATGGGAGATCAGAGGTCACCTGCAAGATTATGCATATCTTTTTTCCCAAGCTCGAGTAAAATAGCTTTTTTTTTTTTTAATTTGATTTATATGCCGCCCTTCTCCGGAGACTCAGGGCGGCTTACAATGCGTTAAGCAATAGCCTTCATACTTTTGTATATTTATACAAAGTCAGCTTATTGCCCCCACAAACTGGGTCCTCAATTTATCTACCTTAGAAAGGGTGGAAGGCTGAGTCAACCTTGAGCCTGGTGAGATTTGAACCTGCAGTAATTGCAGGCAGCTGTGTTAATAACCAGCTTAATAACAGGGTGCCTTAGACCACTGTACTACCAAGGCTCTTTGATGGCAGTGTGGCTACCTCTGAAGGCCATCTACTGGGAGACTAGTGGGTTTTCTTGTATAATTGGTGGGCCTGGGGTCTGATCCAGCAGGGCAGTGTAAGTTATAATAATAATAATAATTTTATTGTCATTGTACGTGTATACACAGTATACCTATACAATGAAATTCACTTAACACCCAAAGACCAGGCCCAACGCACATAACAATCTCAAAACACCCCCCCACCACCACCACAAATTCCCCATCCCTAAACCACCCAAACATCCACACAACAGACCACGTAATGCTGTCCAACATCTCACTTATGGTGGCCCTTTAGTTCATGGTTGAATGCAATTATAGCTCTGGGATAAAAACTATTCAGAAAATGCGTGGTCCGAGTTTTAATTGTTCAGTATCTTCTGCCAGAAGGCAACAGTCCAAAAAACTTCTTACAAAATATTCATTCTTTAAAATCACTGATCCTACAAAGCTTGATTTTATGATGGTGAGACGGGGTGAAATCCAGCAGGTTCTGGAGATCCAGTAGCGGAAATTTTGAGTAGTTTGGAGAACTGGCAAATTCCACCTCTGGCTGGCCCCAGAGTGGGGTGGGAATGGGGTTTTTGCAATATCCTTCCCCCCAAGAGTGGGGAGGGAATGGGGATTTTGCAGCATCCTTGCCCCGGAGTGGGGAGGGAATGGGGATTTTGCAGGATCCTTCCCCCAGAGTGTGGAGGGAATGGGGATTTTGTAGTATCCTTCCCCCGGAGTGGGAAGGGAATGGGGAATTTGCAATATCCTTCCCCCCAGGAGTGGGGAGGAAATGGGGATTTTGCAGGATCCTTCCCCCCCGGAGTGGGGAGGGAATGGGGATTTTTGTAGTATCCTTCTCCTGGAGTGGGGAGGGAATGAGGATTTTGCAGGATCCTTCCCCTGCCACGCCCACCAAGCCACACCCACAGAAGTTAAAAAAATGGATTTCACCACTGTGGTGAGATATCGTATGAAGCTGCAATTTTAACAAGACTAATCCTACCAACTTTCAGCTTCGTACCGAAATAGGAGTCTGCAAGGGCAGAGAATAAAAACATTTCTCACCGATGGAACGAAACGCCTCGGTTGCGGGTTTCAGGTGTATCACGAGTGCAACAGCCAGTAGCAGAGCAGTGACGGGGCATCTGCAAGAGAGAGAGAAAAAAAACCTGTAGCATGTAACTCCCACTATTTTGAGGATCAAGTCATACATTTTTTTTCTTAAGAAGAGAGAAGACAGGTACCCAGAAGACTCCAGGACCCGGTTAAAGTCTCAATATTCTCTACCAACAACTGTTAAAAGCAGGACTACGTTTAGCTTACAGAATGGTTTAGAGCAGTGTTTCTCAACCTTGGTAGCTTGAAGATGGGTGAACTTCAACTCCCAGATTCTGGGAGTTGAAGTCCACCCATCGTCAAGCTTCCAAGGTTGAGAAACACTGGTTTAGAACATGGGCGTCAAACTCGCCATGTCACGTAGCCTACATGGGACGTTCTTCCCTTCGCGGAGCTGGGGTGGGCGTGGCCTTGCACGTAGCCACCATCTGGTCCACGGGCTGCCAATTTGACACCCCTGGTTTAGAGCTACATTTGAATCAATGGAAGGATACTGAAATCACTGTATTAATTAGCTGCCAGAAGTATCGTTCATCCATTACAGTGGCTTGCGAAATATACCAGCAAATTGTGCAAACTTTGACATCTAAACTTTTCAACATGTCTTAAGACTCTGAAGCAGCTGAATATTTTGACATATACTGTAAATTTTGGGATATTTTCAATAAGAATAAAGAGCAGAACTTTTTTTTTTTTCCTGAGGCTTGGTAATGCACTGTATGCAATGCCAGATTTAATCCCTGGGTGTGACAATGTGCACCAGCATTAATTTTGTAAAATGAACTTCCACGCAATTCAGATTTAAGGAAGCCTTTAGGAGGAAGAATTCTCCTTGCCAACAACCCAGTCACGTGGGCGAGATACTTCAAGGTTAATTTAGAGACCTTCGTGCTTCCATTGCCTGCTGTCTTAAGAACCATTGATGCTGCAGTTTCCAAGACTGGGTTTGCATTTTATTAAGCTCTGCTTTGAATAGGTCATGGTTTCTAGAAGAAGCCACAACATAATTGCAACTTGCAAGAGCACAAGGACAAGTTTATACAGCAGGTACAAACACAACATAAGCAAGCGCACCGCATACGGTGTCGAGTCTCAGCCCAGCTGCTGGATCTCTAATTGGAGGAAGTGGGATTGGGGAGATTCACTTCGCAGATAAACTTCCGCCTTATTCTTCTCACCCTTCCTATTAACTATTTATTTATTTATTTATTTATTATTTATTATTATTTATTAATGAGATTTAAATGCCGCCCTATCTCCAGCCGGACTCAGGGTGGCTCACAACAGTTAAGAAGCATCTAATAAAAAGTTAAAAAATTAAATCCAAATCTCATAATTTAACAGTTAAAAGTACAATTAAGACTAACAAGTTAAAATTAAATTAGAATTAAAACCTAATTTATGACTATAACCTTGTGGCTTGTATCTCTACGATTTATATTGTTTTGTTTGTCTCCTAGTACGATTTGATTGCTTATTTAGTAACCTATGACTATCCCTACATGTTGTATCTTATGATTCTTGATGAATGTATTTTCTTTTTCTTTTATGTACACTGAGAGCGTATGCACCAAAGACAAATTCCTTGTGTGTCCAATCACACTTGGCCAATGAAGAATTCTATTCTATTCTATTCTATTGTATTCTATATTCTATTCTATTCTACTCTTTGTATCTTAGAGTTTAAATGAGGGGTCTTAGGTTCTCTCTAAACTTGGTTGTTTAGCTGCAGATGTTTCATTACTCTGCTAGGCAACATTATCAGTGCTAGAAGGGGATTTCTGTTTTATTCTATTCTAGTTCTCTATATTCTATTGTATTCTATTGTATTCTATTCTACTCTACTCTTTGTATCTTAGGGTTTAAATGAGGGGTCTTCAGTGCTGAGCTTGGTTGTTTAGTTGCAGATGTTTCATTACCCTGCTAGGCAACATTATCAGTGCTAGAAGGGGATTTCTATTCTATTCTATTCTATTCTATTCTATTCTATTCTATTCTATTCTATTCTATTCTATTCTATTCTATTCTATTCTATTC
>NW_026843744.1:692257-703347 GCF_029531705.1 Pantherophis guttatus | reverse complement strand
ATAATAATAATAATAATAATAATAATAATAATAATAATAATAATAATTTTATTTCTATACTGCCCTTCTCCCGAAGGACTCAGGGCGGTGTACAGCCTATTTAAAAACACAGACAAAACAACAATATAAAATTTAAAATAATTAAATAAGTGGCTCAGATTAAAACCCCAATAAATTTAAATACCCCAATTTAAAACTATTGTGTTAATAGCCCAGCCTGGCGGAACAACATTAAGCCAAACGTAAAGATATACAGGTAGTCCTCGACTTACAACCACAATTGAGCCCAACTTTTCTGTCATTAACTGAGACATTTGTGAAGTGAGTTTGGCCCCATTTTTACGACCTTTCTTGCCACTGTTGTTAAGTGAAGCGCTGCGGTTGTTAAATTAGCAAAATGGCTGTTAAGTGAATCCGTTTTCCCCATGGACTTTGCTTGTCAGAAGGTCGCAAAAGGGGATCACGTGAGCCCGGGTCACTGCGACTGTCATAAATACGAGTCAGCGGCCAAGTGTATGAATTTTGATCACATGACCATGGGGGATGCTGCTACGGTTGCACCTGTGAAAAAGGTGATAAGTCACTTTTTTTTTCCCAGTGTCATTCAGGGATGGGTTCTAACATTTTTTACTACCGGTTCTATGGGTGTGGCTTATTCTGTGGGCGTGGCTTGGTGGGGGGTGTAATGTGACTGGGTGGGCGTGGCCAACTTTTTTTTTTTTACTTTTAAAAGCATTTTTTTCTACAACCTTAAGAGGTTGCAGACAAAAATGCTTTTAGAAGCCTCTGACGATCCCAGCTGAGCCGCGCGATCATCAGAGGCTTTTTAAAAAAAACTTTTAAAAGCATTTTTTCGGCCAAAGAGAAAAGAAGAATTAGAATAGAATAGAATAGAATAGAATAGAATAGAATAGAATAGAATAGAATAGAATAGAACAGAATAGAATACAATAGAATAGAATAGAATACAATACAATACAATACAATAGGACAGAGTTGGAAGGGACATTGGAGGTCTTCTAGTCCAACCCTCTGCCCAGGCAGGAAACCCTACACCATTTCAGACAAATGGTTGTCCAATCTCTTCTTAAAAACTTCCAGTGTTGGAGCCTTCGCAATTTCTGGAGGCAAGTTGTTCCACTGATTAATTGTTCTCACAGTCAGGAAATTTCTCTGTAGTTCTAAGTTGCTTCTCTCCTTGATTAGTTTCCACTCGTTGCTTCTTGTCCTGCCCTCAGGTGCTTTGGAGAATAGTTTGACTCCCTCTTCTTTGGGGCAGCCCCTGAGATATCAGAAGACTGCTATCATGTCTCCCCTAGTCCTTCTTTTCATTAAACTAGACAGACCCAGTTCCTGCAACCGTTCTTCGTATGTTTGAGCCTCCAGCCCCCTCATCATCTTAGTTGCTCTTCTCTGCACTCTTTCCAGAGTCTCCACATCTTTTTTTACATCGTGGTGACCAAAACTGGATGCAGGATTCCAAGTGTGGCCTTACCAAGGCCTTATAAAGTGGTATTAACCCTTCACGTGATCTTGAGTCTATCCCTCTGTTAATGCAGCCTAGAACTGTGTTGGCTTTTTTGGCAGCTGCTGCACACGGCTGGCTCCTATTTAAATGGTTGTCCACTAGGACTCCAAGATGCCTCCAAGCAACCTGGAGAAAAATCAGCAAAGGAAGATTAGCCCAAGCTAATTTGCTCTTTTAAGGGGGGGGGCTGTGATTTTTCTCCTGGGATCCAGGCCTCCGTTGAAAATCATCTTCCCGCTTTGGAGTGATGGGAGGTCCACGAAGCAGATGGCTGCAGCTTTTGATTTGCAAGGGCCCTGCAGAATATATCACCTTGGAGATCAAAACAACTGTCAGGAAGGCTGCTCGGGCCTGGCACAGGAGGAGGCAAGCCAGATCCACTGGGGAGAAGCAGCAGCTCAGGTACCAGGAACGGGAGTTCCTAAAAGGTGAAATTCTTGACATTGCTGGCATATCCAATTGCTCTCTGAAGTGGATTTTCTCTGCTCTTAGGATGAGAGGAGAAAACATTCCGTTCCAAAGGGCAGAAGAAGAAGAGGCGGGAGGCTTGGGGGGGAAAAAAAAAATCAAATCCAGTCTAAAATAAAAAACAAGTCCGGTGTAAAATAAAACCTTAGTAAGACCACCACACCTGAAATAACTGCTTCCAGTTTTTTGGTCACCGCATTACAGAAAAGATGTTGAGACTCTAGAAAGAGTGCAGAGAAGAGCCACTAAGATGATTAGGGAACTGGATCATTGGTGGGTTTCAAAATTTTTTACTACCGGTTCTGTGAAGTTGAGCATTATATCCACTGGCCCAGACAGTTTCTTATCCCAGCAAGGGTCTCTGC
The DNA here is from genome assembly GCF_029531705.1 of Pantherophis guttatus. Next base: position 700,986 of record NW_026843744.1, on the reverse strand, counting down.
GCCCTCAGCATGGGAGCAGTGAAGTAGGTCAGGGAGATTGGGAAAGACGGCCAGAATTGTGGAGAAGTAGCTTCGGTCATTAATTCGTCAAGCTGCAGGAAATCATACCTCCTCCTGTACAATTAATCCTCGACTTACAATCGTTCATTCAGTGACCGTTCCAAGTTACAACAACACTGAAAAAAAGGGAATTACGACTGTTTTTCACTCTTACGACTGTAGCAACATTCCTGTGGTCACATAATCGATCAATAGATAGAATGATAGATAGAAATAAATAAACAGAGAGAGAGAGAGAGAGAGAGAGATGGATAGAGATAATGATAGATAGATAGAGATGATAGGTAGATAGGTGGGAAAGTGGTTGGTTGGGAGGATATATGGATGGATGGATGTATAGATGCATAGATAGATAGATAGATGATAGATAGATGGATGGATGGATGGATAGCTGGCTGGCTGGGTAGGTAGGTGGATAGATGGATAGATAGATGGATAGAGATGGATATGACAGATGGATAGGATAGATAGTTAGGTAGGTAGGTAGGCAAGCAGGCAGATGGATAGATGGATAGGATAGACAGACAGACAGACATAGATAGATAAATAGGTAGGAAGGTAGGTAGGTAGGCGGGTGGGTAGGTGGGAGGATGTATGGATCAATAGATGCATAGATAGATAGATGGATGGATGGATGGATGGATGGATGGATAGATGGATAGAGATAGATATGACAGATGGATAGAGATAGATATGACAGATGGATAGAGATAGATATGACAGATGGATAGGATAGATAGCTAGATAGGTAGGTAGGTAGGTAGGTAGGTAGATGGATAGATGGATAGGATAGATAGCTAGATAGGTAGGTAGGTAGGTAGGTAGATGGATAGATGGATAGGATAGACAGACAGACATAGATAGACAAATAGGTAGGTAGGTAGGTAGGCGGTTGGGTGGGTGGGAGGATGTATGGATTGATAGATGCATAGATAGATAGATGGATAGATAGATAGATAGATAGATAGATAGATAGATAGATAGATGATGGATGGATGAATAGGTAGGTAGGTAGATGGATAGATGGACAGATAGATGGATAGATAGATATGACAGATGGATAGGATAGGTAGGTAGGTAGGTAGGTAGATAGATGGATAGGATAAACAGACAGACATAGATAGATAGATAAATAGGTAGGTATGTATGTAGATAGGTGGGAGGATGTATGTATGTATGTATGTATGTATGTATGTATGTATGTATGTATGGATAGATAGATAGATAGATAGATAGATAGATAGATAGATAGATAGATAGATAGATAGATAGATAGATACAAATGATGGATGGATTGGATAGGTAATGAAGTAACAATAATAACATGGATTATTTCAGAAGAAGAAACATTTTTTTAAATTACAAGGAGCTACGTACTAAACCGTTATTGAATTAATGTTTTAAATTAAATTCAAATACATTGGTTTCTTTTGCAATGTACCCTATTTCTCTGCCCTGGTCCTTTTTTTTTTTTTTTATTCTATTTTTTGGATGAAAACAACTCAGTCTGGGGAAAAAAGTGTCTCCTTGGCATATGCTAGGATTCTCTCCCAAGAGCTGCTGTTTCAAAACACTGTTATGTTTATTCAGTTGTATCAAAACACTGTCATGGATGTCTAACCAGGAGCACAACTTCAGGATCAGATTTGAAGAGTTCCTTAAAAGTGTCCAGTTTTTTTTTCTTTCTTAGCTTTAACAGAAAAACAGAGTTGGAAGGGACCTTGGAGGTCATCTAGTCCAACCCCACCCCCCTGCTCAAGGATGAAACCCTACACCACTTCAGACAAATGGTTATCTAACCTCTTCTTTAAAACTTCCAGTGTTGGAGCATTCACAACTTCTGGAGGCAAGGAGTTCCACTGGTTAATTGTTCTAACTGTCAGGAAATTTCTCCTTAATTCCTGGTTGCTTCTCTCCTTGATGAGTTTCCACCCATTGCTTCTTCTCCTGCCCTCAGGGGCTTTGGGAAATAATTTTGACCCCCCTCCTCTTTGTGGCAGCCCCTCCAATAGCAATAGCAACAGCACTTAGACTTATATGCCACTTTACAGTGCTTTCCAGCCCTCTCTAAGCGGTTTAAAGAGTCAGCCTCTTGCCCCCAACAATTTGGGTCCTCATTTTACCCACCTTGGAAGGATGGAAGGCTGAGTCAACTTTGAGCCGGTGAAACTCGAACTCCTGGCTGTTGGCAGAGTCAGCCTGAAATATTGCATTCTAACCACTGTGCCACCAGGACCCACACTCGCTCCTTCCCTCCCTCCCTCCTCCCTCCCTCCCTTCCTTCCTTCCCTCCCTCTTTCCTTTTCCTTCCTACCTTCCTTCCTTCCTTCCTTCCTTCCTTCCTTCCTTCCTTCCTTCCTTCCTTCCTCCTTCCTTCCTTCCTTCCTTCCTTCCTTCCTTCCTTCCTTCCTCATTCCCTTTCCTTCCCTCCCTCTTTCCTTTTCCTTCCTTCCTTCCTTCCTTCCTTCCTCCTTCACTCCCTCCCTCCCTTCCTTCCCTCCCTCTTTCCTTTTCCTTCCTTCCTTCCTTCCTCCCTCCCTCCTTCACTCCCTCCCTCCCTCCTTCCTTCCTCCTCTCCCTCCCTCCTTCCCTTTCCTTCCCTCCCTCCTTTCTTCCTTCCCTCCCTCTTTTTCCTTCCTCCTTCCCTCCCTCCCTCCTTTTCCTTCCTTCCTTCCTTTCTTCCCTCCCTCCTTTTCCTTCCTTCCTTCCTTCCTTCCTTCCTTCCTTCCTTCCTTCCTTCTCATGGTTGAGAAACCCTGGTTTAGATACTACGTTTTAATGAGGATTGGTTCAGGGGTCGGCCTCAAAAATTTTAGCAGGGGGTTGTCTGCCCAGTTGCTTGGTGGGCGTGGCCATGGTGAGCGTGGCTGCACCACAGTGGTGTGTATGTGTTTTTGCCCTCCCTGGGCTCCGGAGGCTTTCCTCAAGGCTCCGGGAGGGCAAAAACGGCCTCCCCAGGCTCCGGAGGCCCTCTGGAGGCTGGAAACTAGGCCCATTTTTCACCCTTTCCAAGCATCCCCACGCGCCCTTCACTTACCTGCATCCAAAACAGGACTCCTAGGAGGGGAGGGGTGGGTTGGGCGGGGCCAGCCAGGAGTGGGATTTGGGGGTACCGAACTGCACAGAATCTTGGCTACAGGTTCTCCCGAACCCCTGAGAACTCCCAGCAGCCCACTCCTGGATTTCTTCCTCTCCCACACTGAGGCGGTGTGACCAAGTGGTAGAGCTGGTACATAAGAAATAACGTACGTAAAGAAATAAAAGCACAGCCAGGCATCGAGTTTTTATTCACCCTCTTGTGCCTGTAGGGTCACGCCTGGCGCAGACTGTCACGGTGTGAGTGCATCTCCGCAAAACAGACAAGAGATTGTTTTCCTCGCTTCCATTAGGCACCATCAGGCTCAGGCAAATGCTCCTCTGATGCTTCTCTTTAGCTGCACTTCGCCTGCGTGGGATGTGAGGAGAACGTTCTGCATCGGAGAATCTGAGCTGGGCCAGCAAAAGAAAAAGAGAAAAACAAAAAAGCTTTATGAAGCTGTACAGGCAGTCCTTGACTTACAACTGTTCGTTTAGTGACCTTTAGACAGGAGTGGGACTCAGCCGGTTCGTATTTGCTGTGATCTGCAGGTGGGCAGGTCTATGCTCTATGCCCGTGATGGCGAACCTATGGCACGCGTGTGCCATAGGTGGCACGCAAAGCCTTCTCTGCAGGCACGCCAGCTGTTGCCCGAGCCCAGCTCCACCACATATGCACACATGCTGCATACCAGCCAGCTGATATTTGGGTCTTTGCCACATATGCGCAGGCGGCGGGGCGCATGGGGATGCGTGCGCATGTGCGGGGAGGAGGTGGGGCACATGCACAGGGCACTCGCATTGCATTTTGAGGGTTCACGCACGTCTGTGCCCCCCCCTCCCCTGGTGCCCCAAAGCACCAGAAAGCAGGACAAGAAACGATGAATGGAAACTAATCAAGGAGAGAAGCAACCTGGAATTAAGGAAGTTTCTCCTTAATTCCAGGTTGCTTCTCTCCTTGATTAGTTTCCAGTGAGGACAATTAACCAATGGAACTGCTTGCCTCCAGAAGTCGTGGGTGCTCCATCGCTGGAGTTTTTTAAGAAGAGACTAGACAGTCACATATCTGAAATAGTATAGGTTCTCCTGCTTGAGCAGGGGGTTGGACTAGAAGACCTCCAAGGTCCCTTCCAGATTCTCTTCTCTTCTCTTCTCTTCTCTTCTCTTCTCTTCTCTTCTCTTCTCTTCTCTTCTCTTCTCTTCTCTCCTCTCCTCTCCTCTCCTCTCCTCTTCTTTCTCTTCCCTTCCCTTCCCTTCCCTTCCCTCCTCTCCTCTCCTCTCCTCTCCTCTCCTCTCCTCTCCTCTCCTCTTCTTTCTCTTCTCTTCCCTTCCCTTCCCTTCCCTTCCCTTCCCTTCCCTTCCCTTCTCTTCTCTTCTCTTCTCTTCTCTTCTCCTATTCTACAGGTAGTTCTCCCCTGTTACAACCATTTGTTTAGTGAACATTTGAAGTTACAATTCTGGTCCCATTTGTAGTGATAAGTTGAAGACTACCTATTTTAAAAAGACAACTCTGTGATCCATTCTTTTGTCTCCAGTGTCCTAAATTCACACTTATGTTGACCGGTGACAGGAAGAGAAACCTACAGGATTCCTCCACATAAAAAAAAAAATCTATTGTTTTTCCTGGGCGTCTCGTACCGATTGTTTAATATAAATATTTGATTTTGCAACAGACATCCAGGTGAAGCTCGGTTTAAGACGCAGCGTGAAAAGAGGCGTGTTTGCAAATTCATTTTACTTGTCACCTTGTTATCCTTCCGACTTCCCAAAGGAGGCCCGGCATACGAAATTTGTATTTCCTCACCGATAGACGTGCCGAGGGTTTTTATTTATCGATTTGTGTACTATCTTGCTGGCCTTAATCAAATCACTCTCAGAATCAGCCTGAGGGGAGCAGCATGTAAATCTCAAACCATGATAAATAAATAAACGATCCAAATCGAGACATATTTGAATTATTATTCAGAGCACTGAGGGAGGCAAGTGAGTTGAGACGTCGCAAACCACATGGGCCTCGAATTCTCAAATAAACTTCCTTCTGGGACTGAAATCTTGTGTGATTAGTAGCAGGTAACAGATAGCAGAACAACAGAGTTGGGAGGGACCCTGGAGGTCTTCTAGTCCAACCCCCTGCTCAAGCAAGAGATCCGATACAGAGGGATAGAATCAAGATCACGTGAAGTGTTCATACCACTTTATAAGGCCTTGGTAAGGCCACACTTGGAATCCTGCATCCAGTTTTGGTCACCACGATGTAAAAAAGATGTGGGGACTCTGGAAAGAGTGCAGAGAAGACCAACCATGATGATTAGGGGACTGGAGGCTAAAACATATGAAGAACAGTTGCAGGAACTGGGCATAGCTAGTCTAGTGAAGAGAAGGACCAGGGGAGACATGATAGCAGTCTTCCAATATCTCAGGGACTACCCCAAAGAAGAGGGAGTCAACCTACTCTCCAAAGCACCTGAGGGTAGAAGAAGAAGCAACGGATGGAAACTAATCAAGTAGAGAAGCAACCTAGAACTAAGGGGAAATTTCCTGACAGTTAGAACAATTGATCAGTGGAACAACTTGCCTCCAGAAGTTGTGGATGCTCCAACACTGGAAGTTTTTAAGAAGAGGTTGGATAACCATTTGTCTGAAGTGGTGTAGGGTTTCCTGCCTAACCAGGGGGTTGGACTAGAAGACCTCCAAGGTGCCTTCCAACTCTGTTATTCTATTTCTATTTCTATTTCTATTTCTATTTCTATTCTATTCTATTCTATTCTATTCTATTCTATTCTATTCTATTCCATTCCATTCCATTCCATTCCATTCCATTCTATTTACTTATTGGTTCAATTTATATGCCTCCCTTCTCCAGAGACTCAGGGCAGCTTACAATGCGTTAAGCAATAGCCTTCATACTTTTGTATATACAGTACCTGCTTAGTAGGGCTTTCGATCCTCCCTAAGCGGTGTTCTTTTTTATACAAAATCAGCTTATTGCCCCCACAATCCGGGTCCCCATTTTACCTACCTCGGAAGGATGGAAGGCTGAGTCAACCTTGAGCCTGGCGAGATTTGAATTTGCAGTAATTGCAGGCAGCTGGCAGCTAAGTGCTACTTACAGCACTTTAGTCCGCTGCGCCACCAAGGCTCCTTCCTATCCTATCCTATCTTATCCTATCCCATCCCATTCTATTTTCTATTCTATTCTATTCTATTCTATTCTATTCTATTCTATTCTATTCTTCTATACGATTTCAGACAAATGGTCATCCAATCTCTTCCATTTTTCCATTTTTACAAGCTAACATACTGTCCATGCCTGCTAAATTCACCTTTTCCACCCTGCTACATGGTTCTTTTGGAAAGGAGGGGAGCAAATGACGTCACTTAATAATAATAATAATAATGTAGATATCATGATACGTTGTCCCTTGCCCAAAGATGTTGTGTTATACAGGTAAGTCCTCTACTTACGACCACAACGGAGCCCAGCTTTTCTGTTGCTAAGCAGGACTGTGGTGAAGTAAATTTTACGCCACGTTACAAATTTTCTTGCCGCCGTTCAGCGAATTGCTGCAGCGGTTCAGTTAGCAACACGGTCGTTAAGCGAAGCTGGCTTCCTCATTGACTTTGCTGGTCAGAAGATCCCAAAAGCGGATCACATGACCCCCAGGACACTGCAACTGTCATAAATATGAATCAGTTGACAAGTGGCTGAATTTTGATTATGGGGGGGATGCTTGCAATGGTTGTAAAAGTGAGAAACGGTCGTAAGTCCCTTTGTCCAGCGCCATTGTCACTTTGAATGGTCACTAAATGAACTGTCGTAAGTCGAGAACCACCTATGTACGATATGATGTGATTGTGTCTAGTGCCAATGCCTAGGACCGTGATGGCAAACCTGTGGCAAACGCACGTTGCCCTAGCTCAGCTCCAGTGCGCATGTGCGTGCCGGCCAGCTGATTTTCGGGCTTTCCGGGCCCACCAGAAGTCGGGAAATGGGCCGTTTCCGACCTCCCCAGGCTCCAAGAAAGCCTCTGGAGCCTGGGGAGGGCAAAAAATGGGCCTACCAGGCCCACCGGTAACCTTTTTGCCGTTGTGTGCCAAAAGCGTGGGGGGGGTTGTGCGTGCATGCGCGAGGGACAGTGGTGGGTCCCTCCTGGTTCGGTCTGGTTCGGCCGAGCTGGTAGCGGTGACGATATGACGTCACCGAACCGGTTCCCCCCTCCCCCCCACCCCCCCACGTTATTCTTACCTTTTATTTGGTCCCACCCCCAATCTATTGCTGCCTCCTGAGTCCCAGCTGATGACTAGAGGGGAAAAAAACTGTTTAAACTCTTGCCGCGGGGCTTCAAAGGGCCGCCCTACAGCTGATCAGTGTTAAAAGCAAACAAATGAGTCAGGTCGTAAGTGCGAGGACTGGTCGTAAGTGCGAGGACCTTCCAGAAATGACTGACCAGCTAGCCACGCCCCCTAGTCACATGACCTCCAAGCCACACCCACAAAATAAGCCATGCCCACAGAACCGGTAGTAAAAAAAATTTAGAACCCACCCCTGGTGAGGGAGTGGGGTGTGGGAGGGTATTGAATTATGGGCACGTGCTCCCCCCCAATTCCCCCCCGCTTTTGGCACGCAACGGCAAAAAGGTTAGCCATCACTGGCCTAGGATTTGTAAAGACTTAGGACCAGTCCTCACCCTTACGACCATCGCAGCGTCTTCCATGATCATGGGATCAAAATTCAGCTGCTGGGCAACCGGCTTGAATTTGGGGTGGGGTTCTGGGAATTGAAGTCCAGAAGTTTTAAAGTCCTCAGAGTTGAAAAGCACTGCGTTGGACTGATTATTCCCAGTTCCCAGAAAAGGGGGCTGGAATCACAGTTGTTTTTTTTTTTGCCACCGAGCCCTGACGGCGTCAATCGGGTGACCCTTAACAGACATTCTCCCCCTGGGATGCCAACGAAAACCACTCGGTTCCCACGCCCTCGCCGAGCTGCCTAATTGAGAAATCCCATAAGCCCGCTTCTCTTAGAAAAATATTTCCTCTTAACTCAGCAAACTCGGGGGAGGCATCCTTTCTCCCGGTGCTGCGCTAGCCTCTTTATCTGCAGCTGATTAGATTTCATTCCTGCAAAATCTTTGGAAAGGAAAAACAAGCCGCCTTCTGCCACCAGTAGCCTCCCACCGGCCAGTCCGCTCCCACAGAGAGGGTCTCCTCAGGGTGCCATCGGGCCAAATTATGTCGGCTGGCGACACCCAGGGGGAGGGCCTTCTCTGTGGGAGCCCCTGCCCTCTGGAATGAACTGCCCCCAGAAATGCGTAAGATCTCCGACCTCCGTGTATTTCGGTGTGCCCTCAAAACCTTGTTGTTCCACCAGGCCGGGCTATCAATGTAAAGATTTTAATTGGTTTTAAATGTGGGATTTTAAATTTGGGGGTTTTATAATTGTGCCAATTATTTAATAATTTTAATTATTTTTAAATTTTGTTTGTCTTTGTGCTTTTAATCAGGCTGTACACCGCCCTGAGTCCTTCGGGAGAAGGGCGGTATAGAAATATAATAATAATAATAATAATAATAATAATAATAATAATAATAATAAT